>PPLL03000021.1:0-170792 GCA_003706475.3 Insectozyma corydali
TTGAACCTTATTCAAGTCACACATTCTCAGTTGAAACAATTAGTTGCCAAGCTATGCCTGAATAGGGATAGGAGGTAGCGCATAAAGATCCTAACCTTATATGTTCCTACAGTTACCCCAGGTTTTTAGAAACAAGTGACCTCACTTGATCAGGGCAAGGTGTTATTCAACTGGGCCTGTGGTGACATTGGTAGCTATAGTCTACCTATAAGTGGAACTTCTGGCTAGTCAATCCCTTAACTGAAGTCGATAAAAACACTGAAGTGAGCACAGTGAAAATTCGGCAGACGACCAGTTTAACATATTGATATGTAAAAAAAATCAAAAATTGATAAAAAAATTGAAAAAAAATTGAAAAAAAAAAAAAATTGAAAAAAATTTGGCTGTGAAAAGTCGTAGACATAAAAACACAGAATAAAAACAATTGTGATAATATGGAAACCTCAGTCAATAATAGAATTTGATTCTGATTCCGACACCATATCAATATCATGCAAATATGATTCATGTAATTGGTTCCAATATTCCGAAGGAATAGCCATCTTAGCTTCCGTCAAATCAAAGATAACTCCATGAAAGGGATCACAATTTTTGAAAATGAACGATACAAGATTTTGTCTTTCATCCAAACCCACAATTTGTTTGATATGACCATTTCTAGCAAATAACTTGAGCATTGGTGGTGATGAAGGTGGCTGGGTTGGATATCTAACTGTATCATGAAAGTAAGGCTTGAGGTTCTTGACGTTAACTGTTCGACTGTAATCGGGACTGATTCCGAGATCAAGTTCGTAAATGTTGGGATTATCCTCGTATTTCTTGGAAATAGCATAGGAACCAAAGAATAAATTCTTCATTTTTCTGTATTTGAAATGGTTATTGAACAATCTGGCATTGCGATGAACCAAAACTAAATCACCAACTACCAACAACAATTCTCTTCGATGTTTATTGTAATCAACCTCAGCCTTATCTTGAGATTCTAATAAATTATGTTTAACCAATTCTTTTTGAAATTGTAATAATGCCGCAAAGTCGTCACTCTTTTTTGCACTTAATGGAATTGATCTAGCTGCTTCGTGTCTTAATCTGAGTATACTTGAATCAAAGTTGGATTTTGGGATGTAATCAATGTCAGCTACGAAAGGAGTCATTTTGATACTCTTTTGATAATGCAGATTATAAGCAAATTCCGTGACCGGCAATTTCTTGACCCAATTCTCATCTTGGTTATCGGCAAATGCTCGAAGTAATTGAATAAGTGTACGGTTAGTTCTCTTTGTAAACTAACGTAAATTGAACACCATCTTGAGACCCGCTAAATTTTTTAATTTGTCTGTGGTGATAAATATTATAGTTACTACCAAACTTACGTCCTCAACCACGACCATTGAAACCAACACGATTGTTACCATCATTAGTGAAGGAACCACCACGATTTGAAACTCTACCCCCTCTTGAGCTTGCACCAACATGTCTGCCTCTAGCTGCATGTCTACCTCTACCTCTTGGGGCCATAGTAATTGAATTGATAATTTGAAATTGATAAGGTAATTGAATCTTAACCTAAGCTACCACTTGTTAGCAATATGAGGTAGTAGAGTGTTAATTGAGTGTTAATTGTTTTAGGAGGGAGGTAAGATTATGTATTCGAAATCTTAAGCTACTAAAAGTTACTTTTCAGTTAAAGAGATAACTCTCATATTTATAGTTCACGGCTATCTTCTCGACTACCCCTACTTGCAGACAGGACATGCTGGCGTTAACTATTGTAACTACTACTTTAGGTAATCACCTTATTTAGTTTGAACCTTATTCAAGTCACACATTCTCAGTTGAAACAATTAGTTGCCAAGCTATGCCTGAATAGGGATAGGAGGTAGCGCATAAAGATCCTAACCTTATATGTTCCTACATCTTTAACAAATTAGCATTTGGCACAGTCGCTTGTTAATAAGTTTGTTTATCCCAGATAGTTTAGTGGCTAGAATTACCGTTTGTCGCATGGTAGACCAGGGTTCAATTCCCTGTCTGGGAGTTTTTTTTACTTTTATCATAAAGCGCTCAACACTTAAAGAACTTTGAAACCATGTCAATTTCCATTTTAAGAGACTCTAGAACCTTCAATGTGTCTCGCCATTCCTATATTATTCTAAACGTGTTCTCGACGTTTACAGAGAGCCCAATCTGAATATTCTTGGTTTATAGATCAATCCGCAAAAATTGATAGAAGAGGTATATTCTAGATAGCGACAAGTAAATATCTTACTGTTAATCGATTGGTAGCTTACATACATGAGATGAATAATAGTAGAATAGAAGTATGAGTTCGGAGTTGAATCTCCAGGGTAAAAATTTTTTTTGGACACCGAAAGAGAAAAATGAAAAATCGGATTGGTGTTTTCCTCTTCATTAAGTATGTAAAACTACTGCTTACATAATTAGTCTATATCTTTAGTTTTATTATTTTTTTTGTTTTTTCATATACTAAAATTTATTAAAACAAATTCATCGCTTTTGATAGTTGATTATTTAATATTTACCAACAAATCAACATCATCGTCACAACCACCACCACCACCACCAGTAACATCAATCATACTATCACCACTTAAGCCGTTTTTATCAATTTTACTAATTACCTATTCTAAGATCTACTCATCTATTCAAATATGGCTCCTTCATCTGTTGCAAAAACTGCTCAATTAGCAGCCCAAGCTTTGAAATACCAATCAGCTAAACAAACTATAAAAACCACTCCTTCCATAGGTCATTATCAATCCATGAGAATGAACACTATATTGGGATCGTCAACTATAGGTTTACGTCACAACAACTCCAAAGCTGGACCACAAGAAATGACCGTTAGAGATGCTTTAAACTCAGCATTGGCTGAAGAATTAGATGCCGATGATAATGTCTTCTTGATGGGAGAAGAAGTTGGTCAATATAATGGTGCTTATAAGGTCAGTAGAGGTTTGTTGGACAGATTTGGTGAAAGAAGAGTCATAGATACTCCAATTACAGAAATGGGGTTCACTGGTTTAGCTGTTGGTGCTGCATTACATGGTTTAAAACCAGTTTTGGAATTCATGACTTTCAATTTCGCCATGCAAGCTATCGATCATATTTTGAACTCAGCTGCCAAAACTTATTATATGTCAGGTGGTACTCAACCATGTAACATCACTTTCAGAGGTCCAAATGGTGCCGCTGCTGGTGTCGGTGCGCAACATTCTCAATGTTACGCTGCTTGGTATGGTTCTATTCCAGGTTTGAAAGTTTTGTCTCCATACTCATCAGAAGATTACAAAGGTTTATTAAAAGCTGCTATTAGAGATCCAAACCCAGTTGTATTTTTGGAAAATGAAATCGCTTATGGTGAGTCATTCCCAATGAGTGAAGAAGCATTAAGCTCAGACTTTGTTTTACCAATTGGTAAAGCTAATATTGAAAAAGAAGGTAAAGATTTGACAATCATCGGTCACTCAAGAGCAGTCAAATTTTGTATGGAAGCTGCTGAAAAATTGGAGAAAGAATATGGTGTTAAAGCTGAGGTTATTAATTTGAGATCTATCAAACCATTAGACGTCCCAACCATTGTTGAATCTGTTAAAAAGACTAACCACTTGATCACTGTTGAAAACGGTTTCCCTGCATTTGGTGTTGGTTCAGAAATTTGTGCTCAAATTATGGAATCTGAAGCATTCGATTACTTGGATGCTCCAATTGAAAGAGTAACCGGTTGTGAAGTTCCAACTCCATACGCTAAAGAATTGGAAGATTTTGCATTCCCAGATACTGAAGTTGTCATGAGAGCTTCAAGAAAAGTATTAGCTTTATAATTGATCAAAACTTTGATAAATAGTCATAAATAAAGATTTTCTTTGATAACTTTTGTAAGAAAAGTAAGTTTTTCTTTGATCGATTTAGTGAGAACGAATTTATACAAGTTTAGTTTAATATCGAACTTATTTCAAGAAAAAATTGTGAAAAATTCGTAAGTGAATAAAATCAAAACTGTTTATATAAGGCCTTTACATGTTTCCTCTTTGTACCTCATACATTGGGTAAAAGTGTTAAAGATAAATCTTGATTTGATATAATTGGGCCGTCTTTAGAAAACCAACGCAATCGTTTAATCAAGTTCTTACAACTATTCTCTCGCTCAAGAATCTAAGTATGGATCCGATAGACAGACCACTTCAACAACTGCTGCAAGCACGCAGAAAGTTAAATAATTTTTAGGAAGTTCGTGGTTCTGAGGGGTTCACTCAAAACGAATTCTTTCAAATTTATCACCCTTAGTTAGAATTCGTACTTTGGTTCAATAGTCTTTATTTTTTGGGGCCAATAAATATCTGTCTTTGCACCTTTGATTCTTCCACTTAATATGAATCTGTAAGCATCAAGGCCACTTGTCAAATCGAATTTCAGCTATACTATCATAAGAACTTATGCCCCCCCCCCTGAGGAAGCCGCGCTTCAAATCAATTTAACAAATATAAACAGCTGAAAAAAGGGAGGTCACCATAACCAATGACTATGCTTCAAGTAGCGAGCTTAACATTTTGTGAAGTTAAATTACTTCGTAATTTGCTCTTATATTACGAAATTTCAAATTAAACATAATAAATCGAGTATGACAAGGTGCGTAATTTTTCTCAAAATGCTGACATACTCCACCATTAAACTAACAAGCAGGGAATCAAATGTTCAGTGGATCTTTCCGGTTTGACCGAAATTTCAGATTATGAGCCATATGGGTGGAAGACGTGAAAACCAGAATGTTGAATATTATTTAAACAAGTATTGCAAAAAAACAATTGGGACTGTATAAAGTGTGATTTTTCCTAATAATACTACAACGCTACTTAACAACGTTGTTAACCACATCACAATATTTTCCACGGCTCTTGACTTGACTCTATTATAACAGCAACGTTATGAGCTTGATTCCTGTCATTCTTGAGTCTCTTCAGGGAGCTTTAATTATATAGGAGAATAGAATGTAATTGAATATAAAAGGCCTAAAAAGACGAATATCATTAGTAGTAAAGCCTAGCATTTAAAGAATGATTTTCAAAAGTTTACTCACTACTGTATTGGCTGTTCAATCTAGTGCTCTTTCCATCTCAAAAAAGGAGAATGTTGGGTATATTTCATATCCAGTGAACCAAGGTAAAGAAGAGCTAGTTAAACGTTCATTGGTCCAAGGTACTTCTCAAGTTGATACTCCTCAATCGTTTTATTTTACAGATCTTGAAGTCGGTTCTAATAAAGAAAAAGTGTCATTGCTTATTGACACAGCTGTACGTATCATCAATATTACAAATTTATACAGATACTAACGATTTTAGTCTGATACTCCACTCATCATTTCGCCTCAATCTATTTGTCATGGTGCTGCTTCTCCTGATTGTCATAAGTATGGTACTTATGATCCCTCCAAGTCCTCCACTTCTCATGCCATTAGAAACTTTGCTGATTGGTTTCATCCTCAATACGTTTACAATGGTACCTTAGTTACTGATGACGTTTATTTTGCTGGCGCAAAGATTCCTGAATTAGAATTGCTTAGTGTAACCAATAATTCAGCGTGGAAACCTGGTATCTTAGGGTTTGCAAGACCGTATTTATTTGGAACCACGAATAATAGTATCCACTTCAAGGCCAAAGAAGCAGGGCTTATTCAACAGGCTGCTTATTCGATCTACTTATCAACAAGAGATGATCAACAAGGAAATTTAATTTTAGGTGGAATCGACTATGGTAGAGTTGATGGTGATTTGCATTGGGTCAATGGAACTGGTAAGAATGTCGGGGCTTATGTTAACTCGTTTCAGTTGAATGGTCAAAACATCACCATCAACAGATATTATGTTGCTGGTATGTACACTAACTTTTTATTCAGACTCAATACTAACGTTATTCAGATACTGGAGGTGCTCTTTTCGAATTACCCAAAGATCAATATAATCAATTTCTAGACACATTACCCAAAGATCCAAAGAATCCAAGAGGATCAGGAAGATTAAGTCGTAGTTTAGCCGAAGGTAAAACTTTTCAATTGAAATTAAACGGAGTCATTTATGAACTCCCATTGAAAGCAATTCTCAGGCCTGACGATCATAGCGACTCTCCAGCATTATCAGTTATTCAGGGTACAGCACCTCAATTAGGAGCTTTCTTTTTTAGATATTTATATCTTGCAATAAATCATGAAAAGGAAGCTTTTGGATGGGGTAAGGGGAACAATTCAACTTTACCATCAAATATTAAACCATTTCCAACAAGTTATCAATTCTAAACGGTGAGTGCTTTGCTGTCGTGAGATAAATTTTCTGATTTAGCAAATATATCTAGACTGTGTGTCGAATCATAGTATACAATTATAAATTTTATTCTCGTAAGAAAGTATGGCTCTGTTTATTGCGCGAAAGTTGATTTCAAAGCCAATCACAACCGCATCAAGCCCCAATCTTTTTTGAGAAATATACAACTGTCACTATGGTTGATTTTAAGTAACTAATAGAGAAAACGGACACAATCGTGTGTTCTCAAAAAAATTGTAGCGAATGCTCCATTGATCAATAAATTAATTAAGCCGTTCACGGTCCAAAGTATTCAAAGCCCTACAACAAAATGTCTAAAGCTACACAACATGACTGGTTGAATAACAACGATTTTTGCGGCTTTCTCTAGATTATAGTGAAACACGAACACGGTATTACTAGCGAGAGCAAGTAATCCTAATGTTCGCACAGCTTGGCCCCTTCATAAATTCATTACGGCTGTGACACATATTTACGAACATAATGCAACATTTCCTATTTCGCACAATTTTAGTGAATATCTTGAAAAATATTGATGTCAATATCTACTCTACACAGTTTACTACAATAGGGTATATTAATCAGTTAATACAGATAGACAATACAATTTGCTGCGGAGAAAGAGGTAGAATAACATTCAAGGTTTACGAATGTCTAACGTGTATGGAGTGAGTGAAGGGAAAGCTGAGTGGGTACAATAAATTGTAAAGCTCGCTTTTGCAAACCAACATAAACGTTGGTAGCACTTTAAGATAGGGATCTGTGGTTGTGATGTCTGGGTCTACCATATTCCTAATATTCATGTACTTAATCATGTTTATATCTTGATATGCTCACATAATCATATAATTTGATTCAAAATGAGATAAAAATTGAACATCAGTACACGCCGTACCACCGTGGGCTCTTAATATTTAGTAGTGCTTATGTAATAAGTAATAACAATAAAACTACAAAACAATTGGAACGCACGTTTTCACTCTTTAAACGTCACTTTAGATTTTATGACGGAAATGATTGTTTTAAATTATATATAAATATAATTATGACTTGGACTAAAATCATCATATTTCCTCCAAATACCATCATATACCATTTCACTCAATAACAGACCGTAACTTCATGAAATTCATCGTACTACTTGCATTTTCACTTCTTTCCGTACATTCCATAAACATCCTACTCACAACCACCGACAATTGGGTATCTAAAGACACAAGAATACTATATTCCCATCTAAAAGAACAAAATCACAATGTCTTACTCATGGCCCCACTATACAACAATAATGAAAATCAACTAGAGCTACCAGCTTTTAAGCAAAGCAGTATCAAAGATGGAGGCGAGTTTGGCCATTTATTACCCGTACACCAATCTTACTATCAAAAATTGAGAAAAATAAACAACAAAGGTGCTAGAAATGTACCTTTAAATTCAGAGGCTAAATTTCAACCAGCCAAAAACACTCAATACGGACAGGATCCATTAGATAAAGATTGTTGGTATATCAACTCCTCCCCATTAAATGCATTGCATATAAGTTTAAACATACTCATCCCTCAACATTACCCACATTTCACCCCAGATTTGATTTTAGTAGGACCTAATGCAGGGTTTAAAAAAGAAGAGATAATTAAACAAATGCACCAATCTTTACCATCTCAAAGCATAATTTCAATTTCTAATCAAGATGAATTCAATGTCTACTACCAAGATGAGAAATATTTCAATGTTGGTTGGTTCAATTCTATTCAACTCTTGAAGCACAACATATTTACAAAAAATTTAAAGTTCATTAATAAAAAAATTCTGCAATTGATTGACAAGTTGGATTTAGAGAATAATAATGTGAAATTGAATTTGAAATTCCCCTCTTTGAATCATGAAAATTCACATTGCATAACTTCGAAATATTCAGACTTGACATATAAACAGATTGACGCTAAAATTAAACCAAAAAGAGATGACTTTGTTGAGTACCCACAATTTGTATTATTAAAATCCGGAGAGATTGTTAAATCTACTCAGGAACAAGCAGACTCCGAAGAGAGTTCAAAAGAGTACGCAAGCTTCAAATTTAACAATGATAGATTTAAACAAGAAGTGATTGACTTACCTAAGAGGTCTGCTAAGTTATCCAAGGTCTTCAGTTACATATTATCCAATTGTAATGTAGTGCTTGAAAACTTGGAGGAAAGCAATCGCAATTACGAAGAAATGTTGAATACATAAGTTATATGTTTATTTATGAGGCTCTGCAAATCTTGAGAAGAAATATTTTGCTTTCGTTTCGTAGAAATGTAAAACTTGATTCGAACACCGAAACAATGTCTATGCCTTTATTTCATTTTTTGTTGCCACATGCGTTACTACTCTGATCTCAAGCTGTGAGATTGAATAAATTCAACTTTAATCACCGTGTAAATATTCATACACTTAGCGAAGGCACCGGTGTAGCTCTCAATCAAATGCATCAAATGGATTAGTATACAAGCTCAACCGGAAATGGTTGATTTGCAGATATATCTAGATGTAGTCCAGCATAACAAAAAAAATTCTTTTGCTTATCAGTCATGTTTAAATGGATATCTTCATGGTTTGAATCTGAGCCAGTCCCACAGGAAATTAAAAACGAAATCGAGCGTACTATAAAGACGCACAACGTTGTTGTTTATTCAAAAACTTATTGCCCTTATTGTACATCCACAAAATCATTATTGCATCAACTCAATGTTCCTAATGTTAAAATTATCGAGTTGAATTTATTAGACCAAGGTTCAACTATTCAACAAGGATTATTTGAATTGAGCGGACAAAAGACAGTCCCCAATGTATTCATCAATCAGAAGCATATTGGTGGCAACTCAGAGTTACAAGCCTTAAACAGTCAAGGCAAATTAAAAGAGCTTTTAAAATAGAAAGAATTAGATAATGATATATATTTATGCTACTGTCATTAAATCAATAATAAATTTCTTATCGTCTTCGTCCACTGTAGATATTAAAGTTTGAGGTTTTGAGGAGCTATTAATAAATGTTTTGAATGTGTCAAAAGGGTTCAATGAATCCAATGGTGTTGAAACCAATGGATCTTCATAAACATATTCATCTCCACTGAAAAAATCTGAAGTCTTGAATTTTTCATCTTCCAGGTTTAAGAAATCTCTATACTGTTTAATTGCTTCATCTTCGCCTTCGACTTCGTCCTCCCATTGTTCCTCATCTTCTTTGGTGATGATTATACGTGGTTCACGACCTCCTTCGTCCTCATCTTCATCCTCAACAACGTTTCCACTGATGTCATCCCAATCATCAACAGGTATGGTTTCATTGAAATTTTTCTTCTTGGCTTCCAACTTTTCTAGCGCGGAGGGTATTTTCTTCAAGATTGTTATGAGGTTCTTAAACAATTGAACCGTTGTAGCATCGTCAAGATCCAATGTTAATAGCACAAGAATCGCTTGTGCTGATAATTTCAAATCGTAAACTCTTTCCAAGATCGGTATTGATTCAAACCATCTGTTAAAGAATTTTGTGGCTATACCTGAACTAGTCAATTGTTGTAGTACAATATTGGAATTATAAGTTAAGCACGATATAATCAAGTTGTTACTATTGATAACAAATGAGTTTTTGATGGGCTTTTTATCACCAATTGTATAATTTTGTATTACAATTTCAGTTATGCTATTAATAAATGGAGTTGAATTTTGTTTCAAACTCAATATGAAAGTCTGCGCATACTCATAAGATGAAATCAAATCATTGTAACCCATTTCTTCATTGGCACCTTCATTCATTATTTCAAATATTTTGTAGAATTGTTGGACTTGCTGTGGATTAGGCTGACCAAAAATTAATAAGTTTTGCAAACTTGGCAACAACTCTTCAAGATACATCGTGGCCGTGCCAATTTCAAAAGACTGATACAATAAATCAAAATTGGACCACATGACAGGAGTGATTGATCTTAACAAGAAAGTAGAATTTTCAATTAACTCACCAATTTCAGCAAAAAATTCATCCAATTGGTTCATCAAGACGTATTTTATAACTTCTGAGAAAATTTCCTCCAATTTCACACATATCTCTACTGAATTCTCAAACGATAACAAGACAGTGATCATAGTGTTTAAAAAGCCAATCGCTGCCATTGATTTGTCACCTTGATCTTCATAATTCCCATCAAAATCATCAATGTCAACTTGTGATGAGTCATTTAATTCAACGGCTAATCTCATGAATTGAGATACTAATTTAGTCATTAAATCAATACCAAAAGGTTGTAATTGCTCGCTGAAATTCTCCACACATTCTTGCATAACTGCTGAAATCGCATCGTTATCAATCTCGTTCGACATCTCTAGTAATTTTGACATAACTTGAAGCACAATCGTTGACAATACACGTTTGAACTCCTCATTAGTAATAAACGCTTGTATTGCCAACGCACTTTCAAATTGTACTGGTAAACCACTATCAATATCGAAATTTCTCAATATGCCATGAATGATCAATGATAGACTTTCAGGATTGAAGTTTATGTCAGCGAATTCTCCTATTACTTCTATAGCTCTAGCTTTCAAGAACTCGAAGTTTGAGTTTAAGTTGGGTATTACCAAAGTAGATAGCATTGGTTCGATCAGTAAATCTTTCGGAAGATTCCCATTTATTGTGCCTAAAATTCTTAGAGCCCCTTCCTTTTGTTTGGCTACTTGCAAATCTTCTTCCATTTTGGACAATTCCGTTAATTTGTTGAACAAAAATGTTGTTATTGGTTCTAAGCAACTTTTTGGTCTTTTATACAAGGCAGTTTGTATAAATGCCAAAGCTGATCCTTCCAAAGTATCCTCACTTTGATCAAACACTAAATTAATATATTCTTGTGGGTCTTCTTCATATGTTTCCAAATATTGATCATTTGGTATGACTATTGGATATATGAAATGCGAAATTAAGGTTTCAAAATAAGGTTTTATAATTACCCAAGTCGATTTATCGTTCAAGCATTGGTCTAAAAATTCAATAAGCTGGTACAAAGTAGTGATGCTCAACCATCTTTCTAGTTTACAATATTCCTCTATGATTTGCAAATATTGATTCAAGAAAAGTGGGATAATTTCTCTACTAACAATGTCTCTGAATTCTGCATAATTGAATTTTTTACTCAACGTTGTTCCACTTGTTGTGTAACGTGAGAAAATTCTGTAAATATTTGAAATAGACCACTTATAACACTTGCTGATTTGTAAAAAAGTCTTTTCTTGCTCTGATAAATTTGAGTCTGTTACGTATGACGGTGGTTTCAAAGCAATAACTTGTGAATGGAACTTACACCAATTAACAATTTGATCTTTCGATCTCAAAGGTTCAGGTAGATCATAATAAGTGACGAATTTGTAACTTTTTAGAATCAATTTTAAAATCTCAGCTCTGACTTCATTGATTTCTTCAGACAATATAGTCTCTCCAACATTCAACAAGTATGGGAATGCTTGATCTATTATTGGGTATAATTTATCTTTTCTACTGACATTGTCTGACCATTTAAATTTTCGAGCTATTTCTGAAAAGCATAGCATTCCCGTGTATAAATTCTCTTCGTCTCGCTGTTGTAACAAACTTCCCGTTTGTTCAAGGATGCCATCCCATTTATCGTACTCAATTGCAATCAACAGTCTTAGAACAGGAATCAATTGTTGCTTAATGTTATAATCACTTACAATCAATACATGTACGATTCTGCTTTTAATAATCTCTTTTTCATTTTCTGTGATTCTATACTGAGATTGATCTTTTGAAGTCCAGAACCTAACTATCCTATTCTTAAAGTATACTGCACTTGCTTTCTTAGCGTGAATCGGTGTTGATTTATCTTCGATAATGTCTAGACATGCGTTTAAAAAGCCAGGGGTTACTGAAATTTCTTTCAATTTAGTCTCGGCTTGATTTCTCAAATTTGGATCATTCTGCAATGTTCCCGCAAAGCATTGTAGTATAATATTAGAGTCCATAACAAATTAATTAATCAGATCCCGAGTCTATACTCAATTCGATTATGATATTTTTCTTGCTTAATCTCGATGGAAATAAAAAAAGAGACAAAAAAATATTTTGATTTCTCGTCTGATTACATAAGCAAAATTGAGTACCAATGAGAAACAAGTGAATTCAATCTTCTACTATTATTTCAAAAATAATCTTCTGTTGTATTATAATATTCTGTTAGCTGATGATGTTTTTTTTGCTTTGGCTTATACAAATGCAATTGGTAATATCCAAATATGATCAATCGGAAACTTTTGACTTCTCATGATTTTCACAAGATCATCTGATTGGAAAATTTTTACTATGAGTAAAGCTTGATTGAATATTTCCTAATTAACTTTACTGAGATTATTCTAACTCATGGATCGAGTCAAAATGCCAAGGGTCAATCAATGTCAAGCTAATAAGTGGCAAAACAAAGTTCTTCCAGACGAAAAGTTGATGTAAAAGGAAATAACAAAAAGCACCGGCAAACACCATAGCAAATAGGTCTTTTGAGGCATTTATGTCAAGCTTTAACTAATATTGACTTCACCACTGCCTGTCAAATAGCATATGTACTATACAAAGAATTGCTGCAATACTTTATGCACCACGGTTAAAATTTGAGACATCGTAAATACACGAGAATTGCCGAGTTGGTGAATTCATGTCAAGGAAAAAAAATCCCACAAAATTTAGAAGAAATCAAAGGAAACCAAAGGTCGTTGAGCCCTTCACAGAAACATTTGGTAAGCTTTGTCTTGGCACTCTCGGTTACCCTTTTAAGTAAGCGATATTTTTTTGCAACCTAAAGAACTAAAACCCTTCCGCGGCCGTTGAAGTACATAGCTCAGTTGTACCCGGCGTGAAGGCTAATAAAAGACTATATAAACGATTGATAATTCTCAAGCAAGATGTATTGTATAAAAAGCAAGATCTATGAAGCTTTCAAATTTACTTTCGTTTACTTTTATCTTGTTAGCTAGTTTTGCAACCACTGTCGACAAGACTCCTACTGGTGATTATTACGTCGATCTTGCTTCGTCTTGGTTAACATTCCCATTAGTTTGCAACTCGAAAAGTCAGTTATTTGAGATTAAGGAGATTACTAATAATTTAAAAAGACATTTCGATTATGGTACACCTGATGCTACGTGGGCCGTTACAGATGTGGGTGATATTGGGTATGAAGATTTATACAAGATCACTTTTCAATTCAAAACTGTACCTGATCCATCAACACTCGATGAACTGATCAAGAAAAATGGAATTTTTACCTCAATCAATGTGGGTGTTTTCAATTTAGGTCACAATTTTGTCGATCATTATGCCATATCAGAAGGAAAACACGTATCCCCATTCAAATCCATCTTTGATTACAGTACTTCTATAATTGTTAGAGGCCAGAAAAAAAATGATGGTTGGTATTGTTTGCCTGATGATCTTTACATCTACTATGATTTGGTTCCTGGTCTTGTCAATCATTCTTGGAAATATAACGACCAATTCAAATACTTTGTTACAGATGCAGGCTCTACCATTGCAAAAAGGACTACAAGTAAGGATAAAAATGTAGACTCAAATGATAAGATCCTTTCAAACTTCTGTTGGAGAAAACCAGAGTGCGTCACTACATCAATCACCCCTGAGCCTACCACTACAAGTTCCGTTGTGATAAATCTCATCACCACAACTACAGAGTTAATCACCACTGAAACTTACACTTCGAAAATTACTCACACGTCTACTGATTTTTTGACTGAGACCAACTACAATACCATCACTGAAGATGTCACTACTGTTTTGACCAATGTTTTATCTACTGAATCAATTGTCGTGTTGTTGAGTACAGTCACCGATTACTTCACTGATGTAGTAATTCATACTTTGGATGATTATATTACAAGTTATGCCACTACAACTCAAACAAATACACATGAAAAACAAGTCACTGCTACAATTACAAAAACATTGGAAACTGCTGTTGTTGAAACTTTAACCACCGTTCATACAGATGTGGTAACCAAGACTTCAACTCATGATGTCACTACCCAAGTCACTTCAACATTCACTGATTTCATTACCGAAGAGGTTGTCAGTACTATCGTTAAAGGCGTTGAAGTCTTAACCACACATACCGACGTGATTCTTACTACTGAGGTCAACACCATAATTGAAAACCCAACGTTGACTGAATATTCTACAATTGTGGATTTTGTCACAGTAGAATTTACAAATACATTGACCCTTGATGCTACAACTGAAGTATTAACTACTTTGACCAATGTTATTACCACAGATATTACTGAAACCGAACAAGTCATGACTACCATTGAGTTGACCGATACTGCATTTGAAACAATCACTGAAACTGTTGTTGCAACCATATCGGAAGAAGTTTTGGAATTTAGTACTAGCACTATTGTTGATACCTTCACTGATGTCACTACTATCATCAAACCTATGGAAGAGCTTACTACATCTACATATGTACATGTCGAGTTAATAACAAGCACCTCAGTTGATTTCGAAACTGAAGAGACCACTGTGACATTGACTAATGGTAAAACTTTAGAGGAATTGAAAACTATCACATTGACTACCGAGGAGTTGGAGATTATCACTGAAACAATTGCAGTGATTGAAACTTGCGAGGTTATATTTGCTACAACAAGCACTATTACTGACTTGATTACTGAAACATTAACTACCTCAATTGCCGCTGAACCATCGACATACACTGGGTTAATTACAGACACTACAGGGGCTACTGCAAGTACAGAATCTATTGAAACCATTGAAACCATTGAAGCTGTTAAAACTGATGAATTTACTGAAACCACTGAAACTATTGAAGCTACAGAAACTGAAGAGATTTTAGAGTCATCATCTCTCGAATTATCAACCAGTTTGTCTGAAAATCCGCCATACTCCGTCTATGATGAAACCACAACTATTTCAACTGATATTGTATCATACATTAAGCCATCAAAAACTCAGAAGTCCGTTATCACGTCTGTTTATCCTGAAACAGTAATTTTTAGTGGAGACGCTGAGTCTGAAACTAATGTATATACATACACCACCGTGCATGAAGCTCCCCAATCAGACGATGCAGGCAAGGAGTCACCATCAACAAAATCCGTTCATACAACTACTATCACTAGTCATTCTGATGCAAAAGAGACTTTAGAAGAAGGAGAAGCTAAAGGAAATGACTTTGTGACTACAGCCATTGTCGAACAGATAGAGGAAGTATACAGAGAAGATGACACGACCTATACAAGCACTATTTACTTAACTATCACTGTCGATGCAAGCACTGAAGAAACTGGCGATGTTGTTGAAACTATTTCCATCCCAGAAAGTACCCGTTTTGAGTCCACAACAACTCAAGAAGCTAGCTCAACCGATGAATTTTTAATAACAGAAGTGCCAGCAACTGTATTTGAAGGTAGATCAGACAAAGTTCAAGTCAGCGTTGCTTTTTTGTTCAGTTTCATCTTATCAACTTTGATCATTTAGACAAAAAAAAATTAACTTACTATTCTCTCGTTTTTATCTTTTACTTTCGGTTCATTTTCGATTCTTAGTGCATCCTAATTATTACTGATGTCATCCTTTACGACTGGCTCTCTTGTATTCTTTGTTCTTGGCCAAATTGAAGGTAATTTAACAACTTGAAATCTAGGTTCCACACATCTTTCAATAAACCACGTTCTCAACTTGTTTTCTATAATCGAACTTATCTTTGGGACGTCTTGTAATTTTGCTCTGGAGCCAATCAAAGATTTAATAACAAATTCCAATCTGTAATCAGGGGAAAATGAGAACATTAAAGCGGTACCTTGTTGAGTATTTTGGTCATTTGAGTTCGAGCCATTTTTCAAATTTGTGAATTCTTGATCGTTAGTGTTGATGAGACTCACTGTTAAGCAACCGGAAAATCTAATTATAGACACAGTCAAACTCACAGGTAAAACAGCGGTTAATGGTCGTGGGTGATTCAAGAGAATTCGAGTATCAATGCCTAGACTTAAGGTATCACTTAAATCAACATCAATTTTTGCTTCTAGTCTCCCTTCTAGTTTATCCTTTGAATGTCTGATTCTACAATTGGAGAAAATCGGGAAATCATCACCAATATCAATCTCTTTAACATTGATTTTATCCATGAAGTCAGGCATAGCTGTTGATTCAAGGAAGCTGTTTAAAGAGTGATAAATATTGTCACTCAGCAATGCTTCTGCTCGCAATTGAGAAATGGTTTGAGCCACTAGCACGTTAAACCAGTCTAATGATTCTGTAGAATGGTTATTTACATCGTAGTAGCATTTTTCTAAAATAGATTGGATTTTTAGTTTGTTTTGCTGAATCTTCAATTCTTCATCATTTAATGCGTCTCCGTCAGTATTGTTTTTATGCTTGAAATTGTCCTTATCTCTCTTCACAATAATTTTTGAAGTATCTTTTTCAATGGAGTTTGAATTGTTATTTGAGTCAGCAAAAACAAAGAACTTAATGAATATCATAATGATTAAAATCACAGATAATTGACCTAGTATTAGTCCTTGAGTGAAACTCCAATTGTTGCTGGAAGATGACTGATTTGGATTTTGGTTGTTCTGCGAAAACAATTCTCTTTGTTGATTTATTAGGTCTTCTTGTTGAAGTTTAAGCTGCTCTCTCAATTGATTCACCAAGGTCAGATGGAATTCATCATAAGTATTTGACAGGTCACTTGTCGTCTCGATTAAACCATTCATTTAGTTGTGACTTTTCAATGTCAACTTTTCAAAGAATATGCTACCAGATGAGAAAAAAATAAAGTGTTATATACTAATCTATAGTACAAATAAGAAGCTGTGACATTAAGCTGCCTATTTCTTTAATGTTGATTTGGGTAATTTTTTGACTGGAGTGCCTTTGGGTGTAATAATTTTTCTTGGTCTTAAACCGGGTATCGACTTGATCGGTGTCCCATTGCTGGTTATGCTAGGTCTTCTACTTTTTCTTGGATTGATAACGATCGGTTCAATCTCGTCTTCCTCTTCCTCATCACTGGACTGTTTGTTTATCCAGTCTCTTACGTTTGCAAATATTGCCTTACCGGCATTATTTAGTTCCTTATTGGCGTTCCCAATATATTTCGAAGCAAAATCAGTTAATGGAGATTTACTTTCCTCATCATTACCTTCATTCAATAATCTACGGTTTTGACTATGTTGTTGTTGCAACTCGATTAAATGTTGCAAATCAAATTTCTTTCCTCTCATGAATTCACGTATTTCAAAATACAAATCTTTTGAAACATTATTAAGGTTAATTTTATTTTTCATCCAATAAGTTCTGAAATCTTGAACATGCTTCTTAAAATCTAATTCGTTTTTTTTTAACCATGAAACATTTAATTCTTTTCTCGTTGCACCTCTTGCAAAATTCCTCATCAAATACTTATCATAATCTCTGATTATTTTAGTAATGATGTCGGACGTAGATATCCCTTCTGTTCTTTGGGTGGTCAAAAATTTCCCTTGCTCTTTAATTGGTTTGTAGATATCATCAGAGTCACTACTTGCGTATGGTAAGTCATCATGAGCCACATAATCGATATTGTGCTCGACTAAAAACTCGGGAGTGACACACCATGGAGCATTTGGTATGACTTCATCCACCCATTTACAATGCTGCAAAGTTTCACACCTTTGTTCATCAGTTAATACCGTCAAACCTTTTCTTTTATGTGTTTCAATATCTGAAGGTATACCACACACCAATTCTACATTTGGAAAAGATTTTTTGGCCTGTTCCAATTGTTTCATATGTCCTAAATGGAACAAATCAAATACACCATCAGCATAAATCCTAATTGGTTTGTCTACAGGAGGTTTGTTGAATTTATACCCTCTTGGCCTGAACTTTCTCAAGTCCTCAGGCAATTCTTCGTCTAATATTTTCTCCTTAGCTTCAAATTCCTCTTGTTTCTGTTTTAATATTTTACGTTTCCTCATTTCTGCTTTTATATTTTTGGCCTCTTCCTCAGGTGATTTAGCGCTTGAATCATCGTCTTCGAGTTTTCTTTTCTTACCATTTTTTAGTTTAAATAAAGAGCTAATTGAATCCATTGACAATGTTTTGGACAACGTGCTGTCATTAACACTTGAGTCAATTGAGTCGTTATGTGAAAGTTTGGCCATCTTTAAACAACTCAATGTTTATTTGTGATTGCTTGAAAAATGAGTTGATTCAATGTTTTTTTTCCCATTTATCTTTTGAAACCTAAATCTAATTTATCTTAGATTTGCGGCGCAACCGAATAAGATCCAAAATTTCAATGAGTAAAATATATTCATACTCAGATTTGAAGTTTGTCTCGAGGAATAACTTGAAGTCATGGGTTAAGAATGGTGTTACCACCAATGGAGGTAAATTCATGATAATTGACGTTAGAGAGTCTGATTATATGGGAGGACACATTAAGAATTCACTACACTACCCTGCAAATACATTTTATGAATTTTTGCCTGACTTATATAAGAAAGTGTACGATGAAAGAATCAAAACTGTTGTATTTCATTGCATGCTATCTCAAGCAAGAGGTCCATCTTCCACCTTGAGATTTCTCAGAGGCATAGAGGATATCAAACAACCTAGGGTAAAAGAATTTTTAGAAAACGTGGATGTTCTTGTATTGAAAGGCGGGTTTAGCAAATGGCAACAAGATTATGGTCTAGATAAAGAGTTGACTGATGATTACAACGAAGAGTTGTGGAACTTTGGTAATTAATTGTATCATGTTTATTAATTCTATCAAATTAAACTTGGTCCATCATACCCAGTGTATTGTTGTTGCTGCTGGTGTTGTGGTTGATATTGGATATTAGGATTGTATTGTTGGTTCATGTATCCCGTTGCTTGTTGTTGTAGTCCATTTTGTGCATTATTGAGATAATATTGTTTTTCAGCCTGCCTTTGAGTTTCAGGAAAAACTGGTATAGTGGGTTGATTCTCCAAGCCACCTGCTGTTGGTTGTGGCTTTAATTGCTGCTGCTGTTGTTGTTTAGAATAATCGTTGAACAATTGACTAGTGGTCTGTGATACTTTGAACGGATTGTTACCAGTAGCATTTGCTTGTATAGGTTTTTCAATAGAATTTTGCAATCCCTTGTCAAATGTGAGCGCTGTAGTTGAGCTGGTGGAGGCAAATCGGGAATTAGCGAATGGATTTGTACTTTGTGGTTGGATTGATTGTTGTTGACCGGTAGCCATACGTGCAAACGGATTTGTATTTTGTCTTTGTAACCCTCCGTTAAATGAAGGTTGAGATTGGACTTGTTGGATTTGCTGCTGTGGAGCAAATGGATTTGTATGTTGAGCTTGTAGAGTTTGGTATCGTTGTTGTCCATAACCTCCAAATCCAGCACCGGTGTAAGCAGGTTGAAATTGTTGTCCTTGAGAAATAGATGGCAAAGGTGAGAATCCCGTGTAATGCAGTGGAAGATTTTGAGTATTTTGAGTTTGAAATTGAGCTTGTTGTTGAGCTTGTTGTTGAGCTTGTTGTTGAGCTTGTTGTTGAGCTTGTTGTTGCGCTTGGAATTGAGCCTGTTGCTGAGCCTGTTGCTGAGCCTGTTGCTGAGCGTGTTGTTGCGCTTGCAATTGAGCCTGCTGTTGGGCCTGGAGTTGAGCTTGTTGCTGAGCCTCTAGCTGAGCTTGTTGTTGTCGCTGCTGCTCCAAATCTTGCTGCTGGTCGAGACCTATTTGTTGCGGAGTGAACATGTTATTCCAAGGATTATAAGTTTGTTGAACTACCAATGAATGATGTCTGTTAAGGTCATTTTGTACTTGTCCATTACTTTCTGGAATTGAATTTTGAAATTTGTTCTCAAAAACTGGATTTTTCTCTTTCAAATCATTTCCTGCTTTTTCTCCCAAATATTGCCTTCTGTTAGATTCGAAATTTGGATCATTCAAATACTCCTCTAAAGAACTAGTCAAGGCTGTCGGTGCATGCTTGATCGTTGGTACGTGTAATTTAGTTGCATATTCTAGATGCTTTGCGACTCTCAAATAATCGATTACAAACTTAGTCTGATCAACAAATTTAGTATAAATTTTCAATGATCGTTCAGCATCGTACTTGGACATCTCAAAGTAATGTTCCAATATATTTATTACCCCTTCATTCAATTCTTGGAACAATGATAACAAATCATTCACCAATAACCTGAAACTGGTCAAAATTATATCATTATTGATTTCATTTTCCATAAAATTATTCTTCAACAATGAGTCAATTTGTTTTTGAACACTTTCAACCTCTCTTAATAGACCTTTCTCAATTGACAACAGTCTTAGTCTTCCACCTTGTTGATTGGTAGAATTGTTCGACCTTTCATCACGAACATAGTCAATCCCCGTGGCATCGAATTGTTTGACTCTTGACAATAGATATTTCGAGTATTTCACAATAAACCTGACATCATTATTATAGCTGTTGTGATTGTTATTATGGAGGATGTTTTTCGAAGTCAAATTCAACATGTTTTGACCCTTGTCAGCGAGATAATTCAACGTGACATCTTTATCACCTTCTCTTATCATCAAATGAATAACAATTAATGACTTGTAAACGACAGACCACGAGGAGTCATTTAATCTCTGGTTTAAAGTTCTCATTATAGTGTTGAAGTTGTCGTTGGAGATGATCGAGTGGTCAATTGACGTAGCCATAAGAATAGGCTCGATGTATTTTGGTTTTGGGGCAGCCACTTTAACCTTGGTGGCTCCCTTAACAATTTTTTCGTAAGTCGTCATAAATTATTCGAGTATTGATGAATTGGAAGAAATTGGAGATTAATGTTGAATATGGAGTTTTTTATGTTGTCTACAATTAGCTGTAAGGAGTGTAACTTGAGTTTAATTGTGGGGAATCAAATGCAAAATTGTATCTATTATATAGTAATTGATAATGGTGTTTGTGATGATGTGGTACAATTGGTGATGGATTGAATTTTGGTATCGGCTTGAAAGGTTTAAAAGTTATGATCAAAAAAAGTTAATTTTAAAACTGAAAATTGACAGTCAAATTAGAATTGTGATTCCAGGACTTAGCATCAACAAACAATTCTACACAAGATCACAGAGTTTTACGTTTAAAATAATAACACAAGAACGTAAAATGTATTAATTTTTCATACAAGCAAAGGCTTGACCAAGTTGTGATCTGAAATTTTCCTTACCAACACAATGTTAAAATTGTTTCTATTTACAAGACATATTTTCCTCCATTTGACTGCCTCTGCCCATTCTCCTTGTATGCTGATTATCTATTTTGCTTTCATATTACCTCTTTTCTCCAAGAAATCCTTCGCCTCATTGACTTTTGTGGCCAAAAAAGACGATCCACCTTTATCAGGATGATTTGCCATCATCAATTTTCTATGTTGTTCTTTCAATTTTAATTTTGATAAGTTACTTTCTTTCAAATTCAATATTTGTAATGCTTCTCTCGCCGTCATCTTTTGTCCAAACCCACCTTTAACAAAAGCCTTTCCATTCAAACCAGGATGATTTCTCTTAAACAAACCAGCTGCAAAGTAAGCTATTGTGAAACCACCCAATCCAGTCAACCATGGATGGTCACCCATCCAATTACAACCTTGGTCGAAATACCACTCCATCGAGCCTTCAGGAGCAGATTTTTTTTGTAATTGTCCAGTATAGTACTGTTGTGGTGCATGTTGATGCTGGTGTTGTTCTTGTTGTTGATTATCGCCCGGTATACGTAACGTTGGAGCTTGCATTGTGGGACAAATTGATGATATAGATTTTGATTTTCAATTTTAAATCTTTTTTTTTTTTTATTTTATTTTTTTTCTTTTTTTTTTGTAATTATCAAATTCTCATCTCTCAAATTTATTTTTCACATCTATTCATACAACCAAATCTTTATCACATTTTACCCATATAATACCTATACACTATGAGAATATACCAGTGTCATTTTTGCTCATCACCTGTGTATCCCTTACACGGAATAACTTTTGTCAGAAACGATGCTAAAGAATTCAGATTTTGTAGATCGAAATGTCATAAAGCTTTTAAACAACGTAGAAACCCAAGAAAATTGAGATGGACTAAAGCTTTCAGAAAAGCTGCAGGTAAGGAATTAACTGTTGACTCTACATTGACTTTCGCAAGTAGAAGAAACATCCCAATAAGATATAATAGAGACTTGGTTGCAAAAACTTTGGAGGGTATGAGTAGAATTGAGGAAATCAGACAAAAGAGAGAAAGAGCATTTTATAAGAATAGAATGAGAGGCAATAAAGAAAGACAATTAGCTGCTGATAGAAAATTAGTACAAGATAATCCTGAATTATTGAAGATCAGAGATGTTGAATTGAGAAGAAAAGCTGAAAGACAACAAGCTAAAGAGAATGCAATGGATCAAGATGAGGAGGAAATAGAAGATGAAGCAGAGGTTGACGTTGAAGATGAAGACATGATGGAGGAAGACGAAGAAATGGAATCCGAATCTGATTCAGAAGTAGAGTCCGAAAAAGTGAAACAAAAGGTATTGTTGAAAAACAAAAGAAAATCAAAGAAATAATAGCATTCAGTTCAATACAATATATACTTCAAATTCGTTTTTATGATAAGTCAAAACCGGCCTCTGTGTTAATTGCATATAGTAGTTTCTCCTTTAAAGTTTGTTTGTTTTGGTAATCGGGTAATTTTAGTAAGTTTACACAAGTTGAGGCAGTCGGTAATCTAGATGCATCTCTCCCACTATTTCTTATACCAAATTTTGGATTCATAGCACCGAATCCTAATAATGGTGCTCTATTTACACTGGTGACAAATTTTATTAATTTGAATTTTTCCTCCATGTTCATTTCCGCAACACATTGCCAAAAGTATTTGACAGTCAAATCGTTTTCTAAATACCCTCCGTATTCCACGTTGCTTTGCCAGTCTATCAAATTGACATTGTTTTCTTCATTCCCACTGATTAACATCTGTAGCTCATTGGCATCAAACATTTTTAACCAATTCTTAGAAATAATTGTGAATAAACCTTGTAGGAAATAGTTTGACTGTATTCTTAAACACTGGTTCAATTTGAAGTTTGAAAGCTGGTGGATATAATTGAGTATATTCATGGACGTGACTTGCTGCAGATTTCCATTGGGTATAAGCTCAAAATTGTATATTTTTGAACCTATTTTTTGATTAATTGAAAATGTTAATTCTAATTGCTCTATCTCATCATTTGACATTCGGGTCAATTTCATTAAGTTTTTGAACAAGTCCGAGTCTAGGTAATTCATATCGTTTATTGAGTTTTTCATATTCTCATTCCCCCATTTATTGAGAAAAAATGGAGCAAATGAAATATTAATTAAAACATTCTCATAAAGACATTTTCCAACAACCATTCCCAAAAATCTTAGGTAATTTAAGTTTTCATGCTGCTTGTGCGTGTCAAGTTGAAAATATAACTTTTCAAAGATCAATTCGCTAGGATATAGTTGGTTTTCAGATGTTTCTTTGAATAGTTCACCTGGCTTAAATCCTTCATTCACAACTGAAGTGAGGAACTCTTTCGTGATACCCCCTCCATCAATTCCAACTTCAGGTCCATACTCATTATAAAATTCAACTTGTAATTTATTTTTAAAGCTCGATCCAGTCTTGCTAAATGCATCATAAGCATCTTGTAATAAATTGAATCTTCTTATTTTGCCCGGTAGCTTGTTCTGATATTCATCCATGAAGAAAAAATTAGATTCATCAGATGCTTTGTCTTTGTTCAATTCAATAAGTGCTTGAAAGATTCGGACTCGATCTTTGAAGTCGATAAAAAAAGGTAGTTTTTTTAGTACTTCAACTTTGGAAATATTATCTGTGGTGTTCTTATTATTAACGTTCCTTGAACCTTCTTCTTCTTCCTCACTGTCGTCATCATTGTCGTCTTCCTCGGCTAGGATTCTAATCAACGGGTCTATATTGAATTTCAAGTTCTTGAGAGTCCAGAAATCTTGTTGCAAAAATTTCAATCTCAAATTTTTCAAATACAATTGATTTAATAATGTGATACTGATATTTTTTAATGAAGTGTTCTCATTCTTATTGAATATCAATGTTAAGCACAAACGTTTTGAGAACTCGAGGAACTCAATCACTTTCTCTGTTGACAATTTGTCATTAGCAAAACTCTCTAAATCATTTGAGACGATTAACCAATAGGAGTAACTCTCTTGAAAAAGATAAAGCACTGATGAAAAGAAACTATCTATGATCAAATCATGATTTACATAATCTTGATCTGTTGAAATGAATTCTTGGAAAATGTGATCTTGTTTGATAGTTTGAAAGAACCACGAGTAAGTGTCTGGCGTGATCGAAATAAGCATGCATACTTTGCTTTTCAACGATGGGAATATATATATAAGCTTTGACAAAATTTGCAAAGCAATTTTCCTTTGATCTAGATCTTCATTAATTAGGAGATTAATGCAACCTTGTATGAATTTTGAGTCCCTTAAAATTTGAAGATTCTCAAAAGTTGAGTCTGATATGAGAATTACATTTTTTTGATGTTCTTCTTCCATTTCGTTAACCAATTTGAACTTGCTGTTCAAATATTTAACAAATTCAGCAATAATTGAATAATCAAGCTCATTGAACAAATCACCACCATGGATAACAAGAAAATTCGATAGCATGTTGATCAAATTCGATTCGTCAAAGCTCGCCAACGCACCAAGGTTACTTTTGAAAACATTTCTTAGCACATTCAAAAATTCCATATTTGTAAAGTGGTAGACGTTTAAGTCTAAGATTCGAATGAATTGGTGAAATGTTGATTCCGAATTATCATGCTTACCAATACTGTATATTAGTGTGATGGCATGTGGATCTGAAGAAAGTTTGTAGTAGCGGATCATGGATTTGCATAGTATGCTATTGTGTTGATGGTTCTTGTATGAATATGAGCCTATTACTTGAAAGCAATCAATCAAAAGTTTAAATACTTCGACATTATCCTCAAATAGGACAAATAAATTAATTAGCACAAACGAATCCATTTTAGATTTGGGTTTATAATTATGAATAAAAGCGTTCAATATCTCAATTACTTTTGATGGTTCAGTTCTCAATCTCGGTAGGTACATCAAACAAAGGTATTTGAATTTAGTCAACCATCGATTGTACTCTCCAGTCTCAAAATCGATTTGATTTAAAAACTCATCACAAATTGTATCGCAGAATCGTTTAATAATTAAGTATTTCAATATATTACGTTGTAGAATTAGCACTGATTTCTCTCTTAGTTTTTGATCTTCCCTCTCCAATCTTTGCAATCGGGATTTCTCTAAAAAATTCCTATTATTCAAAGGCTGCTTTCTATCAGATAAATTGACAACTCTCCTCCTTGTATTTCCTGAGAAGTTTAACATAATAGATGTAAGGTTGGATAGTGGTTTTTACAATTCTCGCTTCGAACCAAATGATATCAATCATTACATAAGAAATTACTTAATTATACGCATTCACAATTATTGCAAAATGTCTATTAATTTAGTTAATGATTCTATGTAAAATGAAGGTACGATACTACGATCTTCGCTATTGCCTATGGTATGCTTCAATTCTTTTACTTTTGTTCCACCACTCAACACCAATAATGTACTTTGATTGTTCATTCCCAACTTCCCATCATTGCCAAATTTGATATCGGTGTATAAAGTATCACCCACCATTAAAGTCTTGGTCCTGTCAAATCCAGTGGCATCTAGAATAATCTTGAGAAAATCCGTCGATGGTTTACCGACATTTATAAAATCTCTTCCACTCGTGTAACTCATATAGTTAACGCAACTTCCACCCGCAGGTAAAGTGAATTTACCCGCAGGATAAGTACGGTCGATGTTGGTACCTATGAAAGGAATTTGTTTGTCGTTGTATAACAAGTATTGTAAAGTAGATGCAATTCTATAGTAGTTGAATTTTTTCGTGGACCCTACAATCACTGCTTTGACATCGGGGTCAACTTCCATCAATGGAGAGTCCATTGACCATTGCTCGTCCAATCTTTCATCTGTGCCCCCTAGAGGTATATATCCATTCAATTTCAACTCATCTTCTATTCCTGAATCTCCAAGAACCCAAACTTTAGAGTTCTTTGGGATGTTCAATTTGGTAAGTTCCAACACTGCTGAATAACAAGTGGGGAATATCATATCGTTCGTGGCAAAATCAATTCCTAATTTGCGGAATTTTATCAAGTAGTCTTGGCGTGAGTTGGATGAGTTGTTGGTGACGAAGATAAACTTTTTATTGTTTGATTGTAAAAACTTCAAAAAGTCTCTTACTTTAGGCACCAATTCGTTGTCTAACCAAATAACACCATCGCAATCAAAAAGAAAGTTATCATATTGAGAAATCAATTTAATACCATCTTCTTTAGTGGAAATATAGATCGGATCAATTGTCATTGCAACGCGAGGAAAAATGAGATCTGAAAAATTGACAAATCAAGTATTCGCGGCGGCTTCACCAAACAAGGAATAGATGTGAATAATTTCATGAACGTGAATTACCCAATGTGAAGCAAATTGGTTACCACAGATTAATAAAGAGTGCATCATCAGTCCGACAAAGATGAAATTACATTTTAGTATGTATAAATTTATTTCATGTTCAAGACATATTCACTTTTATATGATTTTATCAATCTACTAAGATTCTCTTACGACCACTTGGACATATAATATTAAAACCTGTTAAAAATCAAAGCAAAGGTGAAAAGTACAATATGCTTGATTCTATAATAACTTGACCGTAGAATTGAAAGTTATACCTCAACGCTACTCCATGGTCATTTTATGAAAAGCTTATTTAGTTGTGGTAACGTGTAAGAATAACGCCATGTAAAAAAGTGATATTACTTGATAATTTTAGAAAACGATGAAAATTCTACAGTCAATTATGTAAGATTGACATTACAAAGATGGTGCACTCAATAGTTGTGATCTTTTTTAGGACAATTTTAGTCAGTTTCTGGTGCAAAAGTTTTCAACACAAGGAAAGGACCGTGTTTTTGACCTTTATTAGTCCATGAACGAAGCGTTGTAGGTATCAGTGTAAGCATTTGGTGGTAATTTAAGGAGCAATAACAATTATTTCACTCAGCGCTACTGTATGGTTATTTGTAACAATAACATCTGTCCCCATTACAATTTTTGTGCGCTCTCAAATTCTTAATTTTATCTCCGAATATATTCACTTTTCCATCCAACATGATCAAACGATGGCTTTCAACCACAAAGATAATACATAAGCCGTTCAAAATTGCAATTGTAGGCTCTGGACCTGGTGGATTCTACACTGCACATCATCTCATCAATAAATCGCCTCAGAATTTGGATCTCCACATTGACTTTTTTGAAAAATTGCCTACTCCATTTGGATTGAGTCGATACGGAGTAGCCCCAGACCATCCAGAAGTCAAAAATTGCGAAGAGTATCTTGAAAATCTAATGAATGATTCTAAGAACCATGTGAGGTTCATAGGAAACGTCGAAGTTGGTAAAGACATCACGTTGAATCAATTGGAACAGAACTACAACTCGATAATATTAGCTTATGGATGTACTTCCGATGATAACAAACTAAACATTCCAGGATCGAATTTAAAAAATATCATCCCCGCTAGAAAATTCGTCAATTGGTATAATGGACATCCTGATTATTACAATACAGATAACAAGTTCGTCCCTCCACCGTTGGATAAAATCAAAAAAGTAACTATTATTGGGAATGGTAATGTTGCGTTAGACGTAGCTAGAGTGTTGCTAGGTAATAGCAAGCATTGGGAGAAGACAGATATTTCCACTGAAGCATTAGAGTTGTTGGAGAAAAGCGCTGTTGAACATGTGAGCATTGTTGCTAGAAGGGGGATCTTGGAATCAGCATTCACTAATAAAGAGATAAGAGAACTATTTGAATTGGAAGATGTTATATTCACTCCTTTAGAAAAAGGCCTACTAGAGAATGTAAACAAGTCAAAGTTGGGAAGAGTGGATAAACGTAGGATATCAATAATAGAAAAATACAATCATTCAAACAAACAAGGAAAAAAGTCATGGACTTTGGAATACTATAAAAGTCCAGTTGAATTCATTGGTGAAAGAGAAGTCCAATATACAAAATTCGGCATCAATAAACCATCGAATGATCCACTAAAACCGGGGGCAGTAGAATCAACACAAGGTCAATCGATTGAGGAAAATCAACTAGTCATTCTTTCCATTGGGTATCAAGGGTCACCAATTTCAGGATTCGAAGAAATCGACATTTGGTATGATAATAACAAATTACATAACAAAAACGGTAGAATACTATCAAACAAGTCAAAGAATAAAGATGAACACAATGCTATATTCAAAATAGGGTGGTATACCTCAGGCTGGATTAAAAATGGTCCAAAAGGTGTGATAGCTACCACAATGATGGATTCTTTTGATACGGCGGATAATATTTTAGAAGACATTGCAAATGATCGTTTCATCAAAACAACCCTGGAACAGGATATCATCCCTTCAAAAGCTGTCACATGGGAAAACTGGTGTGACTTAAACAACTATGAGATATCTCAAGGGGAGAAATTGGGCAAAACCAGATTCAAAATTTGTAATAAGCAAGATATGTTAGACCTTGTAAATAAACGTTAAATCTCACATTTTGTGATTTTACGAAAATAATGAGTATGCTCGTACTTGCCAAGTCGATTGGGCCATAAAGTTGCAGGTTTTAATTCTCTTTTAAAGTTTAAAATTCGACTTAAATCTTTCTCTAAATGCGGCAATTTTTTTTTGGTAATGATATATTCGCATCCAGCGTGGCTGAACATTGGTGGCAAGTAAGGTACAAAATCTCTTTTGTGAACAACTCTAATTAAACCTTGATTAAAATCTTTTTCCTCCACAATTTTTTGCGATATTGTTTCTGTGTCAAACAAGTCATCGGCAAAATCAGCGAATTCCTGATTGCCCACTCGAGGACCACCAAAAGTCACAACCAAAGGCTTGTAGCCCAATAGTTGGAATTCTATGCCACTCATAACAGTCAATGCTGCTCCCATAGAATGACCTATAATTAAAAATTGGTACTTTGGATACTGCGATTTTAACCTAATTCCAGCTTGAATTATAGCACCTGAATTATCTTTCAAAAAATTGTAGAATCCACGGTGCACTTTGCAATTCACACATTTCCTTCTGCAAGTTGAATTACCTAAAGATTCCTCGTAAACGATAGGGTTGTATGATATTGGTGTGAAGTTGATATTTGTAGCCCAGTCCGTAGCGGTGGAAGTTCCACGAAATGTCAATATGATTGTACTTCTATCATGATCCACCGCGTAATACCCGGTGCCAACTTCATTCAATCTATTAAAATCAAAAATCTTAACAATCTCCACATTTGATAGAAAGGAATTCTTGCACGCATCTATTGGACAATTTGTCTCTTGATCTCCTAGCAAACCCAACTTCAAACCTTTGGTAACACAATATGACACCGTGGCCAAATTGGCAAATTGGACCAACTTTGTATAATCTGAAGCCCGACATACCGTCAACACAATCAACAAATATATCCACTTCATTAACTATTTCAATGTGTAAATGTGTATATGTATGTGTGTAGATTTGACAATATAAATATCAATAATTTGTTATGTACATCTCAGTTCTTGATGTAAATTATTGCACTTGACACAACAGTAATACAATCCACAAAGTGAGCACCGAGCGTAATTTGATTTAAACCCGCAAATGCAACATAATCTCAATTTTGGTCTTATTCTTTCCGTTCTTTTTTTTTTCCTTCCATCTACATCGGTGAAATCCACAAACTGGTAGTTTAATCCTAGAATTGTGTTTATGGATATTAAATTCCTCTCTTCTTCAAAATACAGATTTAAATTTCTTCTAGCTGCTAGAATTCGTTTTGTAGTTGGAGTATTCCCAAGTCTTGATTTATTAGATACCTTATCGCCACTGCCAACCGAGTGTATACTGGTGTATGAGAAGTTTTTCGGTAGTTCAAACGATTTTGTGGATGTTTCCAACTCTGTCAATCTTTTAGTCACCAATCTTTCCAATTGTATTTGTTGAGCAGATTTCAATTGTCCATTTGGAGAGTCATTTTGATTCACATTTGTTTGAGCATTCATTAACAGAGTTAGGTTGTAGTTCACCTTTGCTCGATTTTTCTTTTTGGATTCACCGTCATTTTGTTTTGTCAGTCTCGCTGTAAGATTTATAGATGAGGAGAAATATATTGTTGATGAGTTTGGGTTTATTGATTTGGGAACTTCTTCTACTAACATGATGATTTACAATCTAATTTTTTTTTTCGCTCTTTATTTAATGTATTTACAAGTATAAGGTTTATTCGTTTCTTCATTCATTTCTCCAAGTCCTTCTTTATCTCTTCATGACTGAAAGGTTCATCTTCTCTTGCTTTATCCAACATTGGTTTGATACCTTCCTTGGCGAGATTAGCATTGATACAAGTGATGTAATTGTCCCAGAACTCAGTACACTCATTTTGAATTGATTTCCCCTTTAGGAATTTCTCTGTATACCATTTGTTAAAACAATCGTCGTATTCGTTCTTAGCAGGAGTACATTCTGGAGCAAAGGAAACCGACATGATATTACCCATACCAGATTTCAATATCGAGTCTATGTAATTTTTTTTTTTTTGCTTTGATTCAGATTTACATTTTGTTATCCGTCGTGCGAATCGAAATCAAAACAGTGGTAAATGAAGCGGTATTCAATAGCTCCTCCTTCATCTAGTCGGAGAAAGTCTACTCATAACAAAGATGACGTTAGTTCAGCTAGACAAATACTCGAACAACTAGATCAAGATACAACTTTTGTCCTACAGGAAATAGATCGTAATATATCTCGAGCCAATTCGATCATAAATGACAAAATCAAGCCTACTATTCAAGATTACGCGGTTGAAAGTTTAAAATTGTGGGAAAATGGAGGGTTTTGGAAACATTTTTTTGAACAAAGTGCCAATATAGAATTAAATACTTATGAAGACCCCGTTGATGTGGAAAATAGTGGAGATGAAATCGAGAATGAGAGAGAAATCCCCTTGATCGAGTTTAAAAAACCATTATTGAAACATGATGAAGAAACTCCAACGTGGTCAATTGATCAGAAATCAAATACCCCTAAGAGCAAGGAGAAACATCAAACTGATTTGATGGCTCAAAAACCTTCACCGGTCAAGATTCATACAATAAGACAATCGTTAGACGCGTATCATCGATTATCTATGAGTCCAAGGAAGCAACAAGAATTGCAAGGGACCCCCAAAAATAATAGAAGATCTTCTATCATACAAAGCATCTTGAATTCGTCACCAACGTTTCCCGAACCTCCAGTATTGAAATCGGAGATCGGAATGGAATCTTCAAATATAGTAACATCCTCATCGCCAAAGAAAAGTAATGAATTGCAGAAGTTTCCCGATACTCCCAAATTCTCTAGATTGAGTGGTGGATCCATTCGAAAAGATGACACTACTACTTTAAAACCACCACAGTTGAATGATAGGGGAGAAGAAGAACAAGAAAGTCTATCATTAAAGGAACCCGAATTGAACACATTGAAAAGATCATACGGATCTCCAAATAGTGAACATCATAAAAGAATACGAGCAATTGAAGAAAGTAATATATTTTTGGAAAAGAAATCTCCTATCCATTCAAATGACAATTCAAACCATTCAAAGTCGAAATTTGATGCAGCATTGAGAAGCTTGAAAAATCAAATAAGACCCCCTAATGATGATGGAATTAATCAAGAAATTATCACGGACGTGTCTATCAATTTGAGGGATAAAGATTTGACTGAAAATTCAACAGCTGATTTAGGTCCACTAAAAGAAAGGTGGGAAAGATTTTCAACTAATTAATTTCATTCTGACAAGACAAACTTGGCAAGTCAAGAAAAAAAAGTTCACTTTTTGAAACGTGGACCAAGCATTCATAGCGACAATTTCGTTTGATAAAATATTAGGTTCATTTCCGAATTTATGCTGAGGCGTCTAGCGCCAAGTAGCAGTCATAGATTAAAGGTATGATATCAAATTTGTCTGGCGGACCCGCCCCGATCGTCATATTTATCTCGCGTGTACAACGATGTGATCGAACTTGCTACAATTGAGCGATACTAGATGCTCAAAAAGTTGCATGATATCGGACAATCAACCAATATGTGACTAATTCAAAGAAGAGGGGTGACTATTCAATAGTTTGAGTGGTGACAGTGATTGTTCGTTGCTAATTGCATTGAATTTCCATATATGAGGTTTCAATGAATGATTTGTAGTATAGATTTTTGAATACATCTTGTAGTGCAACTTTTTATGTATTTCTGGTGATTCTGGGACCACTCAATTATGAAAGACTTAAAAAAAAATTTGAATGATTAAAATAGGTATGATAAAGTTTACGCTGTACATTCATCACTATTCTTAGTGAATATGTTATTAATCTGTATCATCCTCAAACGCTCAAAGTTATCGAGATTCAAACATATCGACATTTTTAAGATTAAACAAACTTAAGTAGAGTGATAGTTCATTTAATCCATTGTTTATCCCATTCAAGATATACAAATTAATTACGCAAAGCTTAATATAAATTGGAGCAATATTAGATATAGATAACAAATCATCCTAACAACGCTTACCTACATTGTAGTACGAAACTACGGTTATATGGACTTTCAAAAACAGTTCTCTGGCCAAATAAGGCTCAGCGCAGCGTTGGACATTAATGATAATTATGAAATTCAAATAATTTCTAAACTATCCATGGATCAAGTAAACCGGTTCATTTTGTCAATTTATGATTGCAAATCCTTAAAATAATATATCATAATTGTATGACATTTATTTGTTCAGAGGTGTTGCGCGAAGACTATCATATATGTTAAACATGGTGAGTTTTTTGACTTGATGAAACGTAAGCTTCCTTGTAGTTGATGATATCAACAGTATAGTTTGATTTACAACTCAATCGAGGTCTATGAAGTGTTTTGAGTTGTCTATGTTTCTTTCATACACAAGAGTCATATGCTTGCCCTTCCGCGTGTACAATACTGGAAAATAGAGTTGAATCCCCCTTCTAGATTTCTAAACTTTGATCTTAGCAAGCTTTATTGATTTACTGATTCAAACGTATTGTAATAAGTAAAGCTTGAGTAGTTTGCAGTGTATTTATAGTTTATCGTAAATCGTATTATAATTTCTTGCTTACTTTTGATTCTCATTTGATTGGCTGAATCATATTACGTAATTTCTTACAAATTTCTCTGGTTAATTATTTGCAACACTTTGTCAATTGTATAAATAGATAACAAATAATCAACTCATTTCTTCTCACCCAAACTATTTAATTCACCTACTCATCAATTTTATAAATCTACAATATGGTCTGTTCTGCTAGTGTTTGTGTTTGTGCTGAAAAATCCACTTGTTCATGTGGTAAACAACCTGCTTTGAAATGTGTTTGTGAAAGATCAGCAATTGAAAATGTCGTACCTTCAAATTCAGAAGCTTGTTCATGTGGTAAAAGACTCAAAGATTCATGCACTTGTGGTATAAACTCAGAATGTGACGGTCATAAAGAAGGTGAAGTTGACTTTACAGACTTGAAATAGATTACTTTGTTGAAATGATTTGCTGACGATTTAAAAAGCTAATGAAGTACATGTCAAAATAGTGTCCAGTTTGACCATCTAATACATAATAATTAATGATCTTCTTCCCATTACATAATCTCTTACATAACATGAGATTCATTTTTTTTCAAAGTACGATTTATAATATTCACACTGTTATGATATAATATGGCAAAATTATCAGGATTACAAAGAGAGGTGTTGAAACTATATAGACAAAGTTTACGATGTATCAAGACAAAACCTCCTCAGACTAGAGATCACTGGAGAGTATTCATACACTCAGAGTTTAAAAAATACCAAAGTATACCCAAGATTCAGTTCAACACTATTGAGCATTTAATCAGAACAGGTCACAAACGGTACGAAATGTATTCAAACCCACATATAAAAGACATTCATTAATAATGAAATTGTTTCTCAGTCTCAGTAGTTTAGTAAGAGGAGACAAAACAATAAATATTAGACTCAAAATGAGGTTAAAATCAAAGTGTAATGAGTTTAATTCTATGATAAAATTGTATCTATGTAAATATTTTTAACGATTCGGTCAATAATGTATTTAATATCAAAGTGTAATGAGTTTAATTCTATGATAAAATTGTATCTATGTAAATATTTTAAACGATTCGGTCAATAATGTTTCTGTGGTATCGTTCCTTTGACCCATATCTATCATTTCCTTCTCCCCATATTGATCTCTTGCCAATGTTGGTGCGAAAACAACTGACAAATTTTTGAAATTCATTCTATTCAAATGATTCATCGAGTTAATTTTATTTAAATGATTAGTCAATATACGCAATACTTTTTGATTTGCAATTGGTAATTTCCCTATTAATTTGTCCAATTCAATTATTCTTTGTTGTATTGGTAAATGAGCGATCTTAATAAATTCATCATAATTAGAATATGGTATGACTGGATCTGGTAATTTTCTCAAGTACCTTTTCAAGGCTGACGTGATTGCATGGATGTCGCAGCTCAAAACTTCATTCAAACTGGCAATTTGCTTCTCAGTTGGATCTGTTGGGAAATTGGTAAACGCTTGTTCTATTTGAACTATAGTGGAGTTTCCTCCTGATATTCTATAAATACCCTCAAAATCCAAACCTCTATTCTCAACTTCCATTATACATCTGGTGATTATAAAAGGTATTGCGTTATTTTCGTAGTCAGATCGTTTTTGTATTGTAGTATTGAATAAGTTGTTGGATTCGGGGTTTAAGAATGAGTCTAGAATATTGGTCGATACTGATTTTGTAAATTTGTTCCCGTTGGATTGTGGTTGATTGACTCTTAGTCCATGAGATGGATAGTTGATTGGTTTTTGTTGAATTGGGAGTGTTTGTTGTTGCTGCTGCTGTTGTTGTTGTTGATATTGTACATTCGATGATTCTATAGGTACAACTTGCGGAGTTCCTATCTTCGGTCTTCTCCAAAATTTTAATCTAGTAGCTTTGTGAGTCAGATCATCCTCGAGAGATGTTACTGTTTGGATATTTTGTTGGTATTGTTGAAGTTGTGATTGAGATTGTGATTGTGGTTGTGATTGCGGTTGTGATTGCGATTGTGGTGTCAATTGTGACTGTGAATCCTCATCCTTGGTTGATTTGTAAATTGACGAAGTCTCTGTGTCATTGCTTAATGATTTACTTATTTTTTCATCTTTGATCTGCTTGTTCAACTCTATCATTTCCTTATTTTCATCGAACAATTTTTGTTTTTGGATATTGAGTTCATTAATTTCGTTAATTAAATTGTCATACTTTATTGACTCACTTGTTATCAAAGACTGAATATGTTTCAAATTATCACTCAATTTCGATTTCTCACTCTTGAGTCTTTTCAAATCGGTATCCAAAATCATCTTTTGACTGTGCATTTGCTGAACCTCATACTTGATTTTGTTTAAATCATAAGGATCTTCTTCAAAATATAACATGGTTGAATCCGAGGTGGATCTGGTATGGTAGACGGTAGTTGATGAACCATTGTTTGTCAAAGGAGGTGTAATGAAACTAGACCCGCTTGCACCAAAACTGGTCACTGATCCATCTGATACATGTCTAGAATGACCTTTTTCTTCCTTATTTTTAAATAAACCGAATTTATTCGCACCTCCAGAAGTGGAACGCTTATGTTTGAGACCACGTATAATGGAAGCAGTTCTAGATACGGGTATTGTTTGGTTTTGTTGTTGTTGTAGTTGTTGTTGCACTTTAGGAGTCAGTTCTAAATTGGTAACTGCTGGGGTAGTATTGTAAATTCTAGGTGACTCCATTTTAGGTTCATAATCCACACCTTCTAATCCCAAACCTTTTTGAATAGATTCATCAAATTGTTTTCTAGTAGGGGTGCTAGGTAAGGGAAGTCTAGGTGGAGGAGAAGATAGATTTACACCTTTTGGAGTGGTAGTTTGCTTCTTTGGAGTGCTAAATTGTTTATTGAGATTTTCGTCCGTCACATCGGATGGAGTTTCATCATTTGTTTCCACTACTCTAGCTTGTCTATTTGCTTTTGCAAATGGCGATGGAGCCCCTGATCTTTGTAAGTCAAGATTTTGATTTTGATTTTGATAAGTTGAGTTCACAGCGGGAGATCTAGTTGCGTGAAATTCATTATCGTGATATTGATTAGGTGACAAAATTAATAGATTTTTTCCTTTATCATTATGATCGTCTTCGTCAATTGCCTTTGGGGTGAGATTGGCGGCTGGTTTTAACTGGTTTTGTACAGAAGAAGATTCAGTAGATGATGGAGTATTTATAATATCGAGCTGTATACCTTGATCTTGATGAATGTTGGGCTGTTCTAATTGAGGTGTTGAAAATTGATTTGATGGAGAAAATTTATTCTTCCTCAATGATGTAGTACCGTTTATGATGGTCTCATTTTCATCTATATCTGAGTCGGACGAACTATTTTGAACCTCTTCAATTGAAAAATCATTATCATTAGATGGTTGTTGCATCTTTGGAGTTTTTTCCAATGAGGAATTGGACGATGGTGGTTTAGGTAATTGTTTGTTCTTGGATTGCAATGAAGTTGAAGAATTATTTGATTGTTCGTAGATGCTTGTGCTCAGATTGTTATTCATATAAGATTGTATCAAGCTATTCCTTGAACTATTTGCAGATTTACCTTGAGTATTACGCGGCGGATCAGTTGATTGATGCTCCTTGAATTCTTTTCCATTGTCTAAATGTTGCTGCTTCTGTTGTAACAAGTCAAGGTGTTTCTTTTTGGCGTCGTATTTCTTCTTTTTGGCAACTAATTTCTCATGACAATCCATACAGAATAAACCTTTTGAAGTTCTTGCATATCTTAAATCCTCAATTTTGTTTTTACAGCTTCTACACTTGAAACAGCTGGAACAGTATGCTTGATCACCAGTTAAAATTGCAAGATCGTCGATTTTCCTATTACATTGTTTACAATTATATGAACAATTTGAACAGATTAAATTACCATTACCGAGAACCAAAAAATTTGAATTACACCCGAGAGAAGTTTGACATTTAGAACAGTTGAAGCAGTTAATATGCCATCTATCTTCACCTAGCTCATAGGCGTGGCCTTCATGAATGGTTTGGTTGCATTTCTTACAAACTTCTTTTAATTGATAGTTAGATGGTGACTCTATAGTGGTGGAATCCATGAATTTCTATGTTTGAGAAAAGTTAGGTGTGAAGTCAATGGTGAAATGAGTGATGGATCAAGATGAATGAATGAGATCGAGGGATTATATAAGTCGATCTGGATGAATAAAATAGGGTAAAGTTTAAAAGTGGGAAACCGATGGATCAGAGAATCAATGTTGATCTGATGGTATAGTTTGTGATGTATCTATAGCTGCGTGGATGGGACTGATGAAGGTATATCGCAATGTATGGGTTGAATAAAGATTAGATTGGAATGATTGATTTTGTTGTAAACTTTTTTTGGTTATTGAATTTTATTTTTATTTTTATTTTTATTTTTATTTTTATTTTTATTTTTATTTTTATTTTTAAAGTCGAATGGAGAATTACAATCAGATCAAACATGCCCACCTATGAGATCTGAGTTGTAATTGATGATCTCTATGTTTAAACCGTCAATCGAAACTCAAATGAAAATAGGCTTTTCAACATTGTATCATATATATCCTATGACCATATCTACATTTGATATCTTTATAGTTTTAGACACAACTTTTAGTTTGACAAAAGCTTTACATGTATTTCATGTAGTTGAACTTTATTCAAAAAGATTTCTTGGATCAATGATACTAACAATTCGTTCAATAAGCGTTAGATTCTATGCCATGAATGGAATCTTGGGTTGTATTTTTACCAGATTTGGGTACTGATTACATAATTAAACATACTAATGTTTCACATTTTTACTCCAGGCATGATACACGTGATCGGTCTAGATTTCCCTTTCAACCACCCACTGATACATCGGTTCTGAACGAAATTCGTTTAATATCTATTTAACAGGTAATGCTTATATTATCATCATTAAATGATGGATTTCTTATATACATATATACAGTATTCTAACTTGTAAAACATAAAAGTCATAATTCTTCCGCCGTCAAGTCCTTTTTTATTTTGAATGGACTACCTCTCCAATCTATCTCGTGTCCAAACATCGCTATGATCCATATAGGTAAGGCCAATATTTCTCTGATCATCCATATGACCAACCATTTCAAAACTTTCATTCCCGTGTTGACTTGGCCTACCTGTTTCAACCAACCAGGAAGATATATGATATTCTCCTCGTCTATTACATGATGAATTAAAACATTGAATTGAATGAAATCAGTAAACACCCATATAAACATATGGAACAAAAATAATTTGATACTGAACAATTTATGCAAAAATACTATTGATATCCCTATGTTACCGTAGATACCACAAATTATGGATTCAGTAGTAGGCTCAATCAATGTCGCTAATAACACCATATATTTTCTCACCCTCAACCATCTTACCCTTCTGTTTATGTAATCTTTCATGGTATTGTTGTCTAGCCCACTCAAAGGTTGTATTACACAATCCCCAGTTAACCCTGTTCTTCCTTTACAATTTTCCCACAAAGCTATACCAATCATGTTATCTTCTCCAATATATCTTGCGAAAAACTTCATCGAGTGTCCCATACCCAAAGATGTGTAATGCTGTGCGTCGTGTAAAACCTTGTGATCTTTGAAAAACTCACTATTTGAATTTTTCGGTATTTCCCCCACTGATTGGTCTAAATCTGATTTTCTATAAATATTGGATTTCCCATTTACACATGGGGCAATCGCCAAATTATTCAATGCAACGTAAAATTTGGAATGAGATGTGTGTAAGAACATTTCATCCAACAATGAACCGATTTTCTTCAAAAATGGTTGTGGTTTGACATCTGATTCCTTGAGTCTAGTAGAGGGAGACCTATTTTTGCGATTTGTCAATTTTGATCTAGATTCATCTGATTGTATTGGAGTTAAATTGCTTTCTACATCATGTTGTTCTTCATCGTATGCGATACTAAAAGCCAACGGAACATGATGAACCAATTTCACAGGACGAGCATTTCCCAACTGTCTTCCATTGTTCAAATTCTCACAAAGGGTGATGATTGAATTTTTCAATATGTTGGAACTAGCCCAAACATTTGAATCCATGATCCATAATACATCATATTTTGCAGCTAGAATTCCTTTGGAAAGATTGTTCACTTTTGGGTTTGGTCCATAACTTTCTCCACCTACTAGTATACTCAGATCTATAGTGGGGTATTTCTGAATTAATTTTTCTAATATTGGAATTGATGGATCTTTGGGGTCCTCAATACAAAACAAAACTTGTATTTTATCTCTTGGGTAATTTTGACAAAATGAAGATTCTAAACATGACTTTAATTCGGGATCTATTCCTTTTATAGGTCTTATTATTGTAACACCCTCTAGTTCTTCATCATTTCTAATAGTCTTCAGATGAATTATGGGTCTTTTTTTAAATTTGATCAAGATTTCAAAGAATCCACTATATGCTGCAATTAAGATAACAATGTACCATATTAAACAAAACCATCCAACAACATTTACAAACACCTCTTTATCCATTGTTATTGGGAAACAAACATAAATGGAGAAGTCAAGTCGTTTTAGTAGAAAATATTGAAAAAAAAATTATTTACCTTTCTCAGTTTATTACCGATATTGTGCTATTAATAATGCAGAGGAAGATCAATTGGTAATGTGAGTTCCATCTATAAAAAGGGTATTGTAATCGCTTTCTATCTCAACGAGTTGGTCTCGAAATACTGTCATTTCACTGGCTGACATGTCAAACACCAACGCGATTCTCTTTTTAGACTTTATTTGATTTATCTTGAACGATCCTCAATGCAATGTCAATTTTAAGATCGTGGTCTCATATTACATGCTGTGTTCTTATTGATTCTGCTAAATAACCAAAACTCTCAGTCTAATCTTGTTCAGATCCTTCCTTAGTGATGTCCGATTAACATCACTTATAAGATCATGGCCTTAGTGTAACATCTTTAGTTACAAACCCAATCTTCTTTTCCTTTCCCTAGCTCTGTTCATACTTATTTCCTTCTTATCGATTTGATCTTGAAGCTGATGGTTCAATTTCTGATTCTCGTCATTCACAGTGTTCAATTCTGCCTCCAATCTCTTCAATTCCTCGTCCTGCTCACTAAACACTTGATTATCTTCTCCAGGAATAAAAGTTTTGTCATTCAACATCTCCTTTGTCATGCTTGAGTCATTTAATATCTTCAGCCATTTATTGATTAATATGATTGTATTGTTAGTTGACGAATTGAATTGGTCGATGTCATTGCCCACTTTCCTTATACTAGACAATAGATTAGACAACGTTGCGTTTATCTCTATAAGGTGACTATACTCCTTTTCCAATGCTTTGTCCCTTGATGTTGGTGATGAAGACATGATCAAAACAAACAAATAAATTCCGACATTGAATAATAAAATGACACCGCGTTTTTTGACATTGGCTGCAAAAGCATTACATATAATTAATTTGTTATGTTCAATCCAATTATATAACAGGTGCAAGTTGTCTGAGTTGATACTATATCATGTTCATAAACAAGGGTAATACAAGCAGAAATCGGTTTGATGATAAGTTTGATACTTATCCAATTCAAAACCATTTGTTCTATGACAACGAAGACGATGGGGGGATCCATTTCCAACCGAATACAAAACCAACCAAAGCGACTATTATTATTCCTTACTTGGTAATCTCTTTACTTGCATTGGCATTGATTATGGTTTTGTTGAAATTGTTTACTACATTGCGAAGTAAAAGGAAAATTGCAAAACAGAAGGAAATTGTCAATCAAAGCGAAAGTATCAAGTTGAGTCCAGTGCCATCTTATTCCGAAACAAAAGTATCTACATCAAACACATAGAATATAGAATATATAATACAATTTCATGATTCACTCTATTAAGTTTCATTATCTAATTTTGCAAAATATTGCATTTCATCGATTTCCTCACTAATCACGTCTTTCAAAATTTCCTCTACTTTGAAATACACTCGGAGAATCATATAGTTTGGTTCTTTTAATGGTAGTCGTAATGGGGAGTTTGGACCTAGCCAAAATCCATCATAGCTTTTTTCTGGATTCTCCTCGTCTAAATTCAACAACTCCAACGTTTCCTTCCATTGTGAGTGAGTGTACTTTTTCAATGGATTCTGAACACTATCTTGTATCAAAGGTTTCAATTTCTGTAAGAATAGTAAAATGTTTTCATGTGCTTGTTTTGTTGATTTTAATCGGTCAACTATCCTCGAATAATCTATATTCAAAGAATTCTCCTGTTTTTCTTCCTCTTTGTTCAGTTGATCCAATGAATCCATCTCTTCATCCTCCTTGACTTCCTCCTTTAACACCATTTTTGAATTCAATGTCAATTCATCGTCTTGGTCCTCTCTCATTTGTCTTTTTTTCAACTTCTTCATCTCATATTCATGATCGGGTGAAAACAACCAATTGGAAAACCATACACTCAAGCTTTGAAAAAAATCATACAACTTATCACCCACATTCCCCACTAAGATAGTCATCAATGCAACTGCTCCAATTGCCCACACTACGAAAAACACCCTTCCGAAATTTGTCTTTGGTGCATAATCTCCATACCCAATGGTTAACAAACAAAGGAAACAAAAATATATCGAGTTGAAATATGTCCATTCTTCAACTGTGTGGAATATTAACCCTCCAATCAACCAGAATATCATAAATATCATCAATGTGATTAACAACGACACGTTTGTGTGTTTTCGTTTAGTTTTCTTTCTCAATACTCGCATTTTATGAAACGCTTCTTCGGGAGATAAACGGATGTCATTCCTTTCCAATTGTTCAATCATATGAAGTCGTTCTATTTCAATATTGTTCCAGAATATAGCGGGTGCAGCACTAGATAGTATAACAGATCGTAAACTAGCCACTATTAACCCCATTATTAATACACCACCGAGAGAAAATATCAACACTACAACTTTTGCACTTGACTTTTTAGGAGTAATATCACCTAACCCAATGGTTAAAAATGAAACGGTACAATAGTATAATGACGAGCCATAGGTTAAGTCGCTTATCAAATGTTTGAGTGCTACTGATCCACATATGGACCAGATTGCAAAAAACACTGTGAAGAACATCAATGTTCTTTGCTTTTGATCGAGGTTGAATGTTGCAGGGTATTTTTTCAATTTGTAACCCATAAAATTGATTAAAAGGATAATGGTGCAAAGGAAATAAAATGCAGCTGTAAAACAAGCAAAATAAAACCCTTCCGATTTGATCAAATTTGAATCCATGTTTTGATAACTAATGACAATCACTGCTGCAGTTAGCAAACAACTAGCACAAAACCAGGCAAAGATCGATATACATTGACTCAAAAGGTATTTCATTGATCGTGAGAAATTCAACAATAGGGAGATATTCCCAATGATTCCTAAAACTAATGATAGCACATTCATTATCAACACCTTATTTGGATCGGGTAGTAATTGTCCTGTGTTTATATCTTGCCTCCAGTGTTGAATTAATGCAATGATCGATATCATGTTTGATAATGGTCCTAAACATGCTGCAATTAAGGGGAAATACGAGCTGATCAAAAACCAAAGTACAAAATAAGGTTCGCCAGGTTTAACATTTAGATTCAAAACTGATTCAACCGGGAATGAAAAGGCATTTTTGATCACTATGGGTGCAATCATCTTTTGTTTTTCACTTGGTTCTTGGGGGTGGTGATAATCTTGTAATAAAGGGGATAGTTTGTCTTCATAATTTCGTATTTGTTCCTTGTCCATTTCATATTTCACTTTTGGGTCCGGCCGTAGGGAATTCAATGCTTTATTGACCCCAGATTGAAATGTGGTGGAACGTTGTATCATATTATGATCATTGCCAAATTATACACAACGGAAATAAAAAAATTAAATGTAAACAGATATAAAAATGGTCTAGCTTCTTAATTACAAGTTTTCAACGTATATACATAACTTTCATTTATTTACTCTATTCGGGCAATTTGAATGGTAACTCATTTTCAACATTCAATACATACTTTCTCAATAAATTCTTCTGTATGCTGTTCTTCTTATCGATATTGTCACCTAAAACCGATTGTTTAAACAGCTGAAACTTCTCCCTACTCAATTGTTCGAATATAAAGTCCAAGAAGAATACTCTTTTCTCTTCTTCATTGGTGTAAACAGGTTTATTTGCCTCGATTTCCAATATGCTCTCTGTAGTTGGCCATGAATTTATATTATACTTTGATTTGATTTGATTGATCTCTTTGATTAAAAATTCATTACCTTCATTATCTCCATCAGATAATTTATAAGATAGTTCATCTAATCTTTTCAAATCACTAATTTGAGTTATGATTTTATTGAATTCGATTTTATGATTCTTGAAACTGGTTATAAACTCTTGTTGTTCTTGTCTAATTCTGGATTTTGCCAAATCTTCATATTGGGCAAATTGTTGACCTTTATTCTGTTTGATCTCAGCTATGGCGAAATACTTTCTTTTGGATATCTTAGGAATGGCTTCTATTCTAACTACATCTCCTTCTTTACATACATTTCCTTCATCGTGAACCAAAAAGTTTTTCCTCTTGACTATTTCTTTATCAATTCTATTATCGTATGATTTAGTGGATACCCTGACTTTCACGGTTTTTGACATTTTCCCTTGGGAAACAACCAATCCTATGAAATTTTGTTTAGCCATGATTGAAGATAAATTTTTGATATTTTTTTTTTCAGAATTTAAATTTTTCAGTGAAAATTGTCATTGAGAGAAGTAAGGAGCTAGTCTGTATTCATCTATTTATTATTCCATCTAGTACTTTGATGAAGTTGGAGATCATTTGCTTGTTTTCCTCAGGTGTGCCTATTGAGATTCTCAACCCTCCACTACAATTCAACTCTGATCCTCTAAACCTTATGACTGTTGATTTTTTAGTTGCCAAAGTGTTGTATAACTCTTTTGCAATTTCATTAGATGCAACGCCATTCTTATCCAAGATCTCAAGCAAGATGAAATTTGAATCCAATCCTCCTATGTTCTTACCCACATTTGGCAACTTTATCAATTCATTCAACACAATTTCTCTTTGAGATACAATTTGATCGACAAATGATTCCATTAATTCAATTCCTTTGTTTGAAGTAGCTCTCAATGCAATATCTGAAGTCAATGAGGATATGTTGTACGGGTACTTCATTGCATTGAGGTAATGACTCAATTGTTTACTCGAGTAAGTTATACCCAATCTTATACCTGCCAATCCAAACGATTTAGATAAAGTTTGTAAAACCACAAGATTAGGGTATTGATTGACCAATGTAGACATTGAGTCACTACACCCGTTTTCCTTTCTTGTAAAATCAATGTAAGCTTCGTCTACAATTACCAACCCATTCCAAAACTGATAAACCTTGTTCAATAATTCAATTATACTGTCAACATTTATTAATTTCCCAGTTGGATTACCTGGAGAAGTCAAATATATCAATTTGATATCAACATCATCGTTCAATTTGTCAATGATTGATTCTTGATCAAGTTGGAAATCCGGTATGGTCAATGGAACTTTCTCAATGGTGACATCGTTAGTTATTGCACATATAGAGTACATTCCATAAGTTGGAGGACAAATCAACATTTTCTCTTTACCAGGAACACAACAACATCTTAGTAACATATCGATACTTTCGTCTGACCCCACTCCCAAACACAAATTTTCAATTGTCAATTGATCAGATTGGTTATTGAGGTGTTTATTGGGTGTTTTGTTTCTATAGTTGATGATGTGTTGTTTTAATTCGTGCTGGTGTGGGTCAGGATATCTATTCAATTCCAATTGTGATTCACCAGTAGTTATATCCGGTATTGAGGGCCCAATGGTGTTTTCATTTGCATCAAGGAGAATCCCCAGTTTGAAATCATCTCTTGCGCATCTGTAAGGCTCGAGAGATAGAATGTTTGCACGAACGACTTTTTCCAATTCAAACATGATATATTAAATTGTGTATTTGACGGGTTTTATATCTTCATTAAGGTGGTTGAAAAAAGATTATGAGTCAAATCAAATCGATAAGAAAAAGTGCAGAACTGTCACGTGAAGACTTGGCGCTCGAGTCCTGAACAGTTAGGTGGCACATTCTGTCTCTATTTCTAATCGCTACATCAAATCATTGATACATGATTACCAAGAGGAATATAGTATGGACTTTTTTTGATTAAAAATTCAACAACCAAAGATGTTTAATGAAAGATTTTCAGCTGTGTATGAAGTTGTAAATTAAGTCTATCCCAATGAAATAATATCTTCATCACTCAACATTTCACTAATTCAAGATTCGATGAATTGTTTAACAACATCAATGATGGATTTTTCCAAAGAGATATACTCTAAACCTAGTTCTTGTTCAGTTTGTGAAAAATCAATCTTATCTACATATTTCAATTGTTGATAACTTTTGAGTATGTCGCCTTTGGGTAATTTCAAGTGAGGGTATTCCTTATTGATGATACTGATGATTAACTCATTTGAGAATTTATCAGTGTACAAGCCTAATCTTTTGTTCTTCAATTCTTTATAAAATGGGATAATGTGAGCTTTTGCAACGTCTCGAACATCAATGAATGATCCTGAGAATGAGGGAATTTCATCATCAGGTTTCAATTGCAATAACTTAGTGACAAATTGATTGGTAATGTTCAAGTTTGATTTATCCTTGATCAAGTAGGCTTGAGGACCAAACACAAACACAGAATGAGTAGTAATGATTTCAAATTTGGGATTATGCAGTTTAATAAATTTTAATACTTCTTGCTCAGCAAATGTCTTTGAAGCCACATAAGCGTTGATTGAACTTTCACAACCTTGTTTTAAACTGATTGAATTATGATCCTTTTCCGTATACACGTGAGACTTGTTTGCATTATTGGTATCTTTAACCGATGCAAATGAAGAGGTGATCACTACTTTTCTAACATTAATCCCGTAATTCTCAATTGCATTTAGAGCATTCTTGGTTCCTTCAATAGCTGGGGTGATCATTTTTTCCAAAGCGTCACTAGTTTCAACAAAAGTTACCGGGGAGGCAGCATGGAAAAATATAGTTGTATCGGGGTGTTTCTTCAACGCTTCGTCAAATGCACCAGGTTTGATCAAATCCTCAACCACTTCGTAATTGAATTTATTCGAGTTTATAATTTGACATAGGTGTTTACCTTTTGAGTCGTCTCGAACGGAGCCAATCACTTTGAACCCATCGAGTAACAATAGTTTGATGATATGTTGGGCAATGAACCCGTTTGCTCCTGATACAAATGCTACTTTCTCGAGTGGTGATGAATTCATGACCAATGGCAAAACAAGAAATATTTGATTCCAATTTCTTTGCAACAAAAATGTTATTGTGCAAATTTCCCTAATTAATCTCCGAGAAAAAAACGTAAGGAGACGCCGATAAGATTCAAAGAGTTTCTCTATAAATAACAAGATGATCAATCTACACAAGCAATATAGTATGTTTATAATACACGATGTATATTTTGCCAAATATCTCTAGTACCAAGCACCGCCTCTTTCTTGAAATCCATATTGTGGATATTGTTGGTAAGCACCGTATTGAGGCATGATATGTTGTTGAGGTAACGGTTGTTGTTGCTGACTTGGCTGTTGTTGTAGCTGTTGTTGTGCTTCACCAGATTCAGAGTTTGAGGTTTGTGATTGACCACTTGATTGTTGTTGTTGTTGAGGTTGTTGTTGTGGTTGTTGTGGTTGTTGCTGGAACTGTTGTGGGTATGAATATCCAGGGTATCTCGAGTTGAACTGGTTAGGGTTATAGTATTGTTGTTGTTGTTGTTGTTGACCATTGTACCCATTTGAAGAGGCAGATCCTTGTGAGGATTGTGATTGTGGTTGTGCTTGTTGTTGTTGGGGAGTAGTTTGTTGGTTTTGTTGTTGAGGAGTACCAACGGAGCCAGAAGCAGCCGCAACACCAGTGTTGTAACCACTAGAGCCTAAATTACCAGCAGAGGTGAAGTATGGATTATTGTAGTAACCATAATAGTATGGGTAACCAGCAAATGGGGTTGGTATTTGTTGCTGCTGTTGTGGTTGCTGAGCTTGTTGAGCAGCCAATGCAGCTTGTTGTTGTTGATTTAAACTGGTTTGGTTGGTGATTGGGCTTTGAGTAGAGTCGGCAGAATTAGTAGCTGCTTGTTGAGCGTATTGCGAGTAGCCCGATGAGGTAGAAGCGTGGTTGACTGCTGGGGATGCAACGCCTCCATAAGCGGCAGCAGCAGCGGCAGCAGCAGCTTGTTGAGAGTATCCACTATAATCGTAACCGGGGTATCCAGCAAATTGACCACCTGGTTGTGCACCAGTTTGAGGATACTGTTGTTGTTGGAATTGGTTGTAGTAATCATATTGTTGTTGTTGAGGTTGCTTGGTGTATTGTTGTTGGTAGGCAGATTGTTGTCTGGATTGTTGTTGATTGTATAAACCGTATCTCTGTTGTTCGTATTGATCTGGCTGTTGTTGTTGTTGTTGTTGGGATTGTTGTGGTTGTGGTTGTTCTTTTGGTTGTTCATTTTGAACTTGTTGTTCTTTTTGGGCTTGTTGTTCCTCTTCACTCAAGGATAATGAACCAAAGGAGACACCTACTGAGTTGATCTGTTCTTGATTTGGCAATACAACTTGTGCTTGTTGTTGTGAAGAAGCTTGAGATTGTGGTTGAGCAGATGAAACTTGCGCTGGAGTTTCCACCGGTTTTTGTTTCTGTTGCTGTTCCTCTTGTTTTACTTGTGGTTCGTCAACTGGTACTTTTTCCAGTTCAACTTGGTGTTCCTCTTTTGGTGGTTCAACATGTTTCTCCTCTTTAGGAGTTGCTGGTTTCTTTTTAGGAGCAGTTTTTGGTGTTATAGCAGAAGCCCAAGAAAAACCCTGTTTCATTTCAGGAACCAATGCGCTTTTCAAAACTGGATCTTTGCCTGTTTCATCATTAACGTCGTCTTTCTTTTCTACTTTTTTGTCCTCCTTATCTATTGAAACAGGTTCGACTTTTTTAACCTCTTTTCTCCCACCTTCTTTCTTCACCTGGGGTTTCTTACCTCTTACAGCATTTTTTTGAAATGACTTTTTGGAATCATCAGGTATGGAATTTATAGAATTAGTTATTTCTATTTCATCTTTTTCTTTCTTCTTTTTTTCCTTCTTTATAGGCTCCCATTTCTGTACTTTATTATTCACAATCAAGTCGATCACGACTTCAAGGGAGTGTTCTTTTAATAATCCTTGTAAATCGTCCATGTCCCAATCGGGGAACATCTCGGATAAGTTAGCTAGTTCTAAAGATGGGGAGGAATTGGATCCGAATCTTTTACTATTATTCTTGTATGTCTTTCTGCTTGACATTATGGATGGAAATAAACTTTGAAATTGAGTATGAGTTTCTCACTAGAATTATTTTGAAAATTTTTAATAGAATAAATCATGTTATGTAAGAAGTTATGTAAGTGAATGAATTGAGTGATCAACAATAAAAATGAAACGTAGAAGAATTGAGTGACGCACGATCAAGCAATAAAGAAGATTTGCAACCAACAATCACCATCGTAGTGTTCTTTACAGGAACCATACTTTTATGATAAATTAGATATTTTGAACTTGATTACAAACGGTGAATTCGATATTGATGTCTGAAATCTTGTAGATTCTGCTTCAATCAACGATAGTTGCAAAGTATTACTCTTGAAATTCTGAACAATCTGAGTGCAAAGACATTTTTTTAGACCGATCGTGGTTGGTCACAAGGACTACTTAGTTGCAACATTGATGTTACAATGTTACTCATTTTCATCAAATTTACAAAACTCTTTCGCAGCATTCAATCGGATCTATTCATGGGTGGTACCTATCTGTATTGATCTTATCCACGTTGTCATCACAGTCGTAAATCCAACGTACAGATCCTACTTCAATCACGATTGAGACCCACACAATGTCGAGACGTTATTACAAGACTAGTGAGACTTCGTAGAGCCTTCGTATTTACACTTGCGCTAAGTTAATCCTTTTATTGTAGTGTCATTGAGGCTGATATTGTCTCGGTGTAGAAATCACTAATGCATGGCGTGTATGGCAAAAACCAAAATCGATCAATTACAAAACCATGACATCTAGATACAGAGTAGAGTACGCTTTGAAAAGCCATCGAAGAGACGAATTCATCGAATGGATCAAGGGTCTACTAGCATGTCCCTTTGTTCTTCATGCCGATGTGGAATATATCGATCCTCAATCACCAACGGGTATAGATAGTGATGCCAATGATTCTCATGTATACTTCAAAACCCACGAGTTCCGAGTCGCCCAAGAGTGTCAGAATCGATACCTTGAGATCTTCAAAGACGTGGAGAACTTAATTGAACACACCATCATCATCGATGACATCAATGATAAGGATGTGTTTCAGAATTCCACTTCTCGATTACGGAAATTGGTTCCTAGTCTAGGTCGATTTTTCACTCCTTTGCCATTAACACAAGCGTTTTTAATCGAGGATGAAAGAAGGGCAATCTCGAAACGAAGAATGGTGAGTCCTTCCTTCAATGATGTAAGGATGATTTTAAACACTGCTCAGATATTAGCATTGACAAAAGATCAAAAAAGCAATCTTAAGTTAATCACTTTCGATGGAGACGTGACATTATACGAGGATGGACAATCGTTACAAAAAACAAGTGAGGTGGTGTTGCGATTGATTCAATTGTTGAAATTGGACTTGTTCGTTGGTGTTGTAACAGCAGCAGGGTATCCTAGACAATCAGGGGCAGAGAAATATTACGAAAGATTAAAAGGGTTAATAGATTATCTCAACTCTTCAACTTGTGAATTGTCCGTGAAACAAAAGGAGAATTTGTTAGTCATGGGTGCAGAATCAAATTACTTATTTCGATATAGTTGTCAAATGAAAGGTTTGAAATATATCGAAAATGATGAATGGTTATTACCAAAAGTGAGAAATTGGAACATTGACAAAATAGAGTACATCATGTCTACTATATACAAGCATTTATGTCATTTGAGAAACAAGTTCAATTTGGAGGATTCAACCTCTATTGTCAAGAAGGAGAGATCAGTGGGGATAATTCCAAATGCAGGAACGAAAATTCTACGTGAACAATTGGAAGAAATGGTATTGTCATGTTCGAATAAGTTGAGTAGATTATTGAATGTTGATTCCAAGAATCTAGATGATATTAAGGTATGTGCTTTCAATGGTGGAAGTGATGTGTGGGTAGATATTGGTGATAAGGCATTGGGAGTTGAATCATTGCAAAAATTTCTATGTCAGTCTTCAACTGAGGCTTGTCCGATAACCAAATCTCAGAGTCTACACATTGGAGATCAATTTGCAAGTTTGGGTGCAAATGACTTTAAAGCTAGGTTGAGTGCATGTACGGTGTGGATAGCGAATCCAACTGAGACAGTAGCTATCTTAGACGATTTGATAAACTTCATGTCCTAGAAACTAGATAATTAGAATATAAATATGAATTGTATGAAATCTCAGAGTCTACAAGAAGCAGATCAATTTGCAAGTTTGGGTGCAAATGACTTTAAAGCTAGGTTGAGTGCATGTACGGTGTGGATAGCGAATCCAACTGAGACAGTAGCTATCTTAGACGATTTGATAAACTTCATGTCCTAGAAACTAGATAATTAGAATATAAATATGAATTGTATGAAATCTCAGAGTCTACAAGAAGCAGATCAATTTGCAAGTTTGGGTGCAAATGACTTTAAAGCTAGGTTGAGTGCATGTACGGTGTGGATAGCGAATCCAACTGAGACAGTAGCTATCTTAGACGATTTGATAAACTTCATGTCCTAGAAACTAGATAATTAGAATATAAATTGATTAGACAATTGTATGAAATCTCAGAGTTTACAAGAAGCAGGTCAATTTGCAATTTTGGGTGCAAATGACTTTAAAGCTAGGTTGAGTGCATGTACGGTGTGGATAGCGAATCTAACTGAGACAGTAGCTATCTTAGACGATTTGATAAACTTCATTTCCTAGAAACTAGATAATTAGAATATAATATAAATTGATTAGACGATTGTATGAAATCTCAAAGTCTACCGTTAGGGGATCAATTTGTAAGTTTGGGTGCAAATGACACTAGCAATATTAAACGATGGATAAACTTCATGTCATAAAGAATCAGAATTACATTAGACTATATATATGAATTGATTAGATTATTAAATTGTGATAATTTGTTCGTTGTTTATTTGTAAATTCGATCAAGGTTCTACGTTTATTCGTTTCAGTTTTATTATTCATAGAAATAATAATCTAACTAACGGTTCCATTGAATAAAGTATTAAAACAGTGACTTGATTGGACGATTTGATAAACTTTACGTCATGGGTATTAAAATCAATTTAGAATATACAATCATGAAATTGACGTTACTTATAAAACTTTAGTCAGGTGAGTACCAGGTTTCATTTTGGTCAATCATAGACCCAATAATCATGTGGATTACGGTATCATTGAATAAAGTATTATACGATGATTTGACAATTTACATGATTAACATATATAACCTTTAGGTAACTATATTTATAACACTTTGATTAGGTTATCACACGATTTCAATTCAACTTTATTAATCATTGGATCGATAATATGAACCACAGCATCATTGAATAAAGTCTCGATTATCGGTTTCAAATTGTCTCCTGTTTGTTTGAAATCAGGGTATGAATTCACTTCGAGTAAAGACACCGATGAATCTTGATTGACCAAGAAATCGACCCCGAATATCTCACAGCTGTTTTTTAAAGGTTGAAAATTAATTTTATCCACTGTTGAAGCAGCTTTGAATAATTCTTTCACGATTTGGCAAATCTGATTGAAGATGTAATCATGATTTATGTTTGATATTTCCCAAAATGGCACCACCAAGGGAGTTTCATTCTGTAAACATGTATTTGTCAAGTGTCCATCCATTGATATTGACTCGGTTGGTTTTACGTATTTTGAATTTGCAAATAATGTCAAGATTTGTTTGTATACAAACACATTTAAATTACCTTGACTAATTACATAAACTCGAAGGTGGAATTTTTTATCATCGTATTGTGGCAATAACAAGGGGTCAGATTTGTATTCTTGAATTATGAAATGTCTCAATTGTGAGACTATAACTCCGTTCTCGTGTTGGTGTTCGTCATCTTCATCTTCATTTATTTCAAATGAGTTGAAAATTTCTTGTAATTGATCAATGGTGTTGAATATTCGTATACCTTGGCCTTTATCACTCATACTAGGTTTTAAAATCCACGTACGGTTGTTTTTATTAATTTCGTCTCGTAATTCATAACTGTCATCCAAAGCGTCGTCTAGAAACTCGGCATAATCTAGTTCTAATTGAAATGTTTCGGGTGTGGCGGTGCGTAGTATACTATTTTGATTCTTTGTTATGTAATGATGGATTGTGTTTGAAAGGTAATGTTTTCTAATCAATGCTTTTCTATAAATGTAGGAAGGGATGTAGTAATTATCTTGGTGGATGGAATCTAGGTCTATATTTTCGTAATCACAATAATGGAAGATGGTCTCTTGACTTTTGATAATTTCAACATCATTAGTTATGTTATATCCTAGTTTTTCAAAAGGGGAGACCAATGAATCATAGATGTAGGATGATTGAGGTATATCAATGAGGAGGTATTTTTCATTTTCCAATTTGATTTCTCCAAATAATGGCTCGATAAAGTTGAAAGAAGCTTTGAGGGGAGTAACACTGATTTGTTCTTGTAGCAACACTCTTGAATCAGAATGGGTAAAGTCATTTAATCCATCCTTGTACACTTTTTTGAAATCGGGAGTCCATGAAAACATCAATTCTCCATTCTCATTCATACTTGGAGTGTATATAGATTTCCATTGATTTTGTAAAATAGGAGCATAATGGATCTTGGTATCATTATTCAAAGATTTCACTAATGGCACATTAATCGAGAACAAATCTATATGTGAATTTTTCAAAATTGGAATCAATTTCTTGATCAATTTTAATGAAATTTGACTTGCTTTTTTCAATATGGCATAATCATGATTCAAATCTTGAAATGCAAAACTTAAAGCGATAGATTTGACTCCATGAGTGTTGGCCTCCATTGCTGCTCCAATTGTACCACTGGTTAAACTATATAAATTGGTTGAATTTTTTCCAAAGTTAGGACCACTAATGACGAAATCAACGGGGATCCCTTCGTTCAAATGATGGATTCCAATATCGGAACAAGCCGCAGGGGTCGAATTAATCAATGTCCATTGTTGATGATCCCGTTTCAATTTCAGTTGTGGATGATTAAATGGACCAATGAAGTTATTTATTTCATCATTTTCTTCATGGGTTGATACGGTGGTATAGATGTATTTTGTAGTTAGGGGTTTTCCGGCGAAATGGGCCTTACCGATCCATGATCTCTGTTGATCAGGAACAACAATTGATAATTTCCAATCTGTGTTTGAAATAATCTCATCTACTAGATATTTAAAGTATGGACATACAGAATCATCCAATGGACCATCGTCATTAGTCAATAAAACATGCATTTTGATCAGTGAAGGGAAAAAAAAAATAGACTCTAGAAAATAAATTTTATAAATTTTCAGATAAGTGTTCATTTCAATGTCTGTGTTTCTTGGCCAGTCAGCTCAATATTCATTAGCTTCGGTTGATCCAGAGAAGATCAAGGTGGCTGAGATTCAATTCAATGCGATGTCGCATACGTTTAATAAATTGTTGAGAAGGTGTGAGTTGAAATGTTTGGTGCATCATTATGGAGAAGGAGAATTAACAAAAGGAGAATCGGAATGTATAGATCGATGTGTTTCAAAGTATATAAAAGCGAATTTGGTGGTTGGAGAGAATTTCCAAACCTTGAGATTGGATCCATTTAATAACATGGCAGAGTATAAATATGTGAAAAGTAAACTAAAATAAACCAAAATGTATATAGAGAGTATCAATGAATATGACGAAATTTTAATTATTTATTTGATCTATGAGATTATAATTGATTTTTAGTATGGAAGATATCCAAGGCTTCAGAGATTCTTTTAGACATGGTTTTTTCACCTTCTCTAACCCACACTCTTGGATCAAAGTATTTCTTATTTGGTTTATCTTCACCTTCTGGGTTACCAACAGGGGTGTTTAAGTATTCAATGTTTTTAGTGACATAGTCTCTGATACCAGTAAGGTAAGCGTATTGACAATCGGTATCGAGATTGACTTTTACAACCCCGTTTTTGATAGCAGTGTCGAATTCTTGTTGAGAAGAACCTGAACCACCATGGAAAACCAAGTATAATGGGTGGGGAGCATCGGTACCAATTTCCTTTTTAGCGTATTTTTGATGATCACCCAAGATTTCTGGTCTCAATTGAACATTACCTGGTTTATAAACACCATGGACATTACCGAAAGCAGCAGCAATGGAAAAGTTTGGTGAGATTTTATGTAAAGCCTCGTAAACGGCAAAAACAGTTTCTGGAGAAGTGTATAATGAATCTTTTTCAACGTGTTCATTATTAACACCATCTTCTTCACCACCAGTGATACCAATTTCCATTTCTAACCATTGACCCATCTTGGCCATTCTTTCGAAATATTTGACACAGGTGGCGATATTTTCATCATCGGTTTCCTCAGATAAATCCAACATGTGGGATGAAAACAATGGTTCACCAGATTCTTTAAAGAATTTTTCATCTTCAACCAACATACCATCGAACCAAGGTAATAATTTTTTAGCACAATGATCAGTGTGTAAAACGACTGGAATTCCATAAGTTGGAGCAATTGATCTGATATAGTGAGCAGCAGCTACTGAACCAGCAATTGAAGCTTTTTGGTCTTTGTTGTCAACACCTTTACCTGCGAAATAAGCAGCACCACCTTGAGAGGTTTGTAAGATTATTGGGGCCTTGGCGTCTCTAGCAGCTTCTAAAGCAGCAACAACGGTTGAAGAAGAAGTGACATTGATGGCAGGAATGGCAAAGCCTTTTTCTTGAGCATAGTCAAACAAGTCTTTAACGTCTTTACCGTAAATGACACCTGATTTTTGTAAAACTGCTGGAGGGGACATCGTATGTTATAATTTATTAGTACAATTGATGGATAAAAGATTGAGTAATTGTATAGGGAATAGGAAAAGAGAGAGAGAGAGAAAGAAGGAGGGAAAATGGGAAATGTTGGTTGTTATTTATATTCAGTATCAACAGATTATTTTTTTTTTACATCCAATACTTAGTACTGCATATAATTACATACACCTTGTAACATATTACATAATAGATAGTTTGCTCCTCATTTGGAATGTTGCAAAATATTCACTACTACAGTTCACCTGTTCTACCTATCCATTACACATTGTATGTATACATGTATATATACAACCTTCATTAGAGTATATCTATATAAGCATTCATTCTCTCTATCTTCCACTTCTTTCTAATTCCAGTTCCATCAATTGATTGATAATGAAAAAAAAATTAATAGCATCATTACAAAAGTCCGCAACGCAACCTTCCGTTTTTTTACACTCAATTTTCTATATTCTTTGATGTCATTCCACATTCTATTCCCATTCTATTCTTACTACCATCACCTATCTTCTCTATTGAATAACTCTTAGTATTCTCTACTCTTTAATACCATTCTATTATGATTACACATCTCTGTTTGTATAATGTCCAACTTATTTCCGTTGACCCTTTATCTCACCAATGGTTTCTCCTACCAACACCGGGTGAGAAACTACCATGTGTACATTGAAGTCATGTGATTACTTATTTTTTCTATTACAACCCCATCATCACATAGCATCACCTTGTGTGTATCTCACTCTATTAATACTATATCCAATCAATTGATCGAATAATGTCATCTAACCATATGTAACTACATTATACTCTATATCTCATATCTATCTCATTCAGTATCTCTCAATTTCCCACTAATCCATCTTTCAACTTTTATTTATTATATTACATCATAAATTTCTTCCATCACCAATTTCATTCATTCATTCATTCATTCATTCATTCATTCATTCATTCATTCATTCATTCACCAGAACAAAAAATTTACACTCAAAATTACTGTCAAAAATTACTCTCAAAAATTACTTTCAATTCCATCATGAATTCTGACAATAACCTATACATCACCACAATTGATTCTTTACCATACTATCAATTCAACATCAATAACCAATTAGAATTCAAACAAATATCATCTCTAATCTCCATCCATCTATCTGAACCTTACTCCATCTATGTATACTGGTATTTCCTAAATAACTGGCCCGACTACTGCTTTATAGTGAAAAACCCATCCAATAATAATGAGATAATAGGCGTCATAATATCCAAAGTTGAACCCCATCGACAGGTGAGAAATAGAGGTTACATCGGTATGTTGGTCATTGATCCCAATTATAGAAAACAAGGTATTGCCAAAAATTTAGTCAAATTAACCATTAACAAAATGAAAAACAATTCTTCCTGTTCTGTAATAGATGAAATAATGTTGGAAACTGAAGTCACTAATCAAGGTGCTCTACGTTTATATGAACTGTTTGGATTCATGAGAACAAAACGATTATATCGTTATTATTTGAATACTCATGATGCTTATAGATTGATATTACCATTGACGGATAAATCACACCAAAGAATAGCCTTCCTACCTTTAATTGAATAATTGTTAATACCAATGGCTCTGACTACTTCTGTTCCTCTACCCTTGATTTCTATACAACAATACATTGTTAAATTAAAACTCATTATCACATCACGTGATCTTTATAAAACGCCATTCACGTTATATTTTCATTTCATACAATTTATAATTTGATACACGCGTTTTATTCTTTTATTCTTTATTCAAGTAAAAAAAATATCAACCATTTTTCATCTTTTCATTCCATTTCATACCATATCACATCCTATACATCAAGTATCATGTTGGAAGGTAAATTCGATGAAAGTACTTTATTAAAGAAGATTGTTGACTCCATCAAAGATTGTGTCAAATTATGTAATTTCAACTGTACTGAACATGGTATCACCGTTCAAGCTGTTGACGACTCAAGAGTATTGTTGGTCAGTTTATTAGTGGGACAAACCGCATTCACAGAATACAGATGTGACAGAGACATCACCCTTGGTATTGATTTGGACTCATTTTCTAAAATCATCAAATGCGGTAATAACGAAGACTACCTAACTTTGTTAGCCGAAGATTCTCCCGATTCAGTCATGACCATATTTGAAGACCGTAAAAAGGAAAGAATCTCTGAATACTCATTGAAATTGATGAATATCGATTCTGAATTCTTGAAAATCGACGATATGGATTATGATACTGTTATAACAATGCCAAGTTCAGAATTTGCCAAAATTGTCCGTGATTTGAAAAATTTGAGTGAATCGTTGAATATAATAGTCACCAAAGATTCAGTTAAGTTCTCTAGTGAAGGTGAAAATGGGTCTGGTTCAGTTATATTGAAACCGTATAATGATTTGGATAAACCAGATGAATCGGTCAATGTTCATTTGGATAACCCGGTGGATTTAACTTTTGGTTTAAAATATTTAAGTGATATTATAAAAGCTGCAAGTTTATCAAATCAAATCACCATAAAATTGGCTGACAAAACCCCTGCATTATTTGAATTCAAGTTGAGTGTTGGTGGTTACCTCAGATTCTACTTGGCCCCTAAATTCGATGACGATGAATAATGATATGTGAATGTGTATATTCTATTATATATACTGGTAATTAAAATAGTTGTATGTTGTAAAGGTGTAGGACTTGTTCAAGAACTTCTCTTTTCATACATTTCTTTACTCCATTTATACAAATCTTTCTTTAACCGATCAGCTCTTATTAATCCATTTCTCAATGTAGTTAGATTCTTGATATACTCATGTTGTCTCTGTATACTGACTTGTAGATAGTTTATCAAATCCTCTTTCATGGCCAACAATTTATTATCATTTTGATTACTTTCCAATTGATTTTGATATTCTTCATACTTTTTGAGTGCTAATGGTATTGCAAAGAATGGGTCAACCGAGTTCTGTTTATTTTGTTCATGTTCGTTGTGTTGTTCCACTTCTTCTTTTACTTGTTGAACTTCTTCTTGGACTACTTCCTGTTGTTCATTTTGTTCCTGGTTATCAGGTTTGTCGTGTGGTTCCTCCTTATGTTGTTCTTGATGTATTTCTTGTCCATTGACATCTTCATTCAGTGTCTTTCTCAATCGTTTCATTTTGGGATGATTTATTTGCTTACCTTCATAACTTTCCAATCCCAAGTTTTCCTCTAACAAGTAAAACCAATCTTCTCCATTCAAAACCTGGAGCAATTTATTCAACCAATTGAGGTTATTCTGCTCAATCTCAATCAACCCAATCAACTCCATGCTTAATTTATTCAACGTCTGTGATTTATACGTCTTTGAAATCGCAGGGTGAGATATTATCTCACTCGGATGATTCAAAGGAGACAATAACTCAGACACGGTAGAAACCATGTCAAATTCATCAACCCCATCCTCTTGTTCATCCTCATCGTCATCGGTCCATCTCCTTTTGTTCCTCCTTGTGTTCTCCTCGATTGAATCATTGGTCAACACCCTATATGACTTTGAATTATATTCTACTATCTTCGGGTATATTTTATCTACGTTTGATGATGTTGACAATTTTAATCCACGATTATACTTTGACAAAGATGGTGAATCATCGGATGATCTACGTAGTGCTTGTTTGAACTGTGAGATCACTTCCAAAGAGGTTGAATCTAACATTATGAAATTTGATTTTTTTGAATACTTGAATATATTTTTCTAGATAAACAATCAGATTGAGATAGATTATGTGAGATTGAAAAATTCAAGATTGAAACTTGACTATTGTAACATATGTTACCTTGCTCTAGTAAACATGAATAACTTCATCCTCTATAGTGTATGCATTTAGGGACGATACTTTCAGTATGCTTTACATACATCTAATAAATTCTTTTAATGTAGTCTAGGGTTCCCTCATCATTAATAGATGATTGATATTTCTTTGAAAGGTCTGTACTGGATAAACGAAACTGAACTCCGAATAACAACAAGGTGATTATATCAGAACAAGACAAAGATTTAATTGTGTAGTTAGAGGTAGTGCCATTGGTGGTTACAAATTAGGAAGTGTAAATCACGAATTATTAGCGGTGGTCACAATTAGAAGGTGCAATTCACAGCACTTTAAAAATCATTAACGATGCAATTGGTGGTACAAACTCAAAGATGAATACAAAGAACACCATAATCAAAAAAATCAATACCAAAACCATGAGCAAAGTAAACATCATGGTATAGGAGGTTTTTTTGATAAAAATGACAGTAATACAAAGTAACCATCATGGTTTAGGAGATTTCTTTGATAAAAATGACAGTAATACAAAGTAACCATCATGATATAGGAGGTTTCTTTGATACAAGTGACTGTGATACAAGGTAACCATCATGGTTTAGGAGATTTCTTTAATAAAAATGACAATAATGGAGGCCATAGTAACAATGATCAATTTGGTGGTTAAGCAATTAACAGCAAGGATGATTATGATAGAAACGATGATTATAGAGGTAGAAGAAATGACAATTGGGAGGAAATGACAATTGGGAGGAAATGACAATTAGGAGGAAATGACAATTAGGAGGAAATGACAATTAGGAGGAAATGACAACTATGGCGGTAGAATTGATAACTACGGTAATGGAATAAACGATAATTACAATAGTGGAAGAACTGACGATCTTGGAGGAGGAGGACTTGATCTTGGTAGAAGAAGACTTGATCTTGGTGGTAGGAGAAAGGACGATCTTGGTGGTAGAACGATCTTGGTAGAAGAAGACTTGATCTTGGCGGTAGAAGAAAGGACGATCTTGGTGGAAAAAGACTTGATCTTGGTAGAAGAAGACTTGATCTTGGCCATAAAAGAATTGAACTTGGTGGTAGAAGAAATGGTCTTGGTGGAAAAGACAATGATCTTGGTGGCAGAAATGATGATTCTGGTTATGTCAAAATCAGATTGGAACCCGGGAAAACAATGTAATGCAGTTCCCTCTAACGAAGCATCATCATTATCTTTTCACATTCTATGTCCTATGGAATTAAATTATTGTCGTACTTCTAGATGAATCTAATATTAAAGATTACAAGTTTCTGATGCCCATTGGGATTTGAAACATAGTGTTGTTTGGCGACGATCATTCTACATTCGATGATTATGTTTTACAGATTGTAATAGAGTATCAAAATTAGAAAGACTTGTCTTTTTAGGGACGAGATTGGACCCCTAAGGTTTGGTATTTTAATCATTGGATCAAATTGGTTCGAAGTGTTACACAGTTTCTTAAAAAACTTCATCATTGTCTGTTATTGATTACGTTACAAATTAGACAATGTTCATATCTAATAAACGAATCTAGTGTATTGGAATAGTATTATAGTTATCACAGCTCTCCATGTCCCGTATCGTAATTTTATCATTTCAATTTTTGTTTGTTTGAAAAAGTGGCAATTGGCAACTTCCCCAATGTCAATCTCATATTTGTTAGTATACAACTCTCACAATGGGTCAGTGTTGAAAGTTCCCAAACCGATTCCATTCCATACATTAAACGAATTCAAAACCTACATCGGTTCATCATTTCAAATCTCAAACAATGTCAATTTATTCATCCTCACCTCATTCGGTATCAAATTGAACTTTAACATCGTTAATGAATTGAATGAATTGTTCATTTATGATAAATCAAGATTTTCAACCACGGAGAGTTCCCAACCTATGCGAGGGATACCCCAGAATGAATCTAACAAAGAGACGATTTCAATTCTAAACACATTGTTCAAAAGTATGACTACCTTGTTTCAATTCTTGACTAATTTCATCATTGATATTGAAAAGAACTTCAACACGGTATACAACTATGTCAAATTGATCCAATCGAAAACATTGAACTCATCATGGGAACACCATTATGAAAACTTGAAATCATTCCCCGTGGTGAAATTGAACAATGTCACTATTAAACTACACCAGATGTTAAATTTGAATCAATTAAAACAATACTCAGCTTACATTAAGGAAAACCTACCGAAGATCATTTCCGAATTCGAACAAATGAATAAAAACATCTCTGTTATAACTAAAGAAAAATTACATATTGATTCATTAATCGACGAATTGAGAAATGATTCAATCATGAAATTTAAAAATCAAACTACAAATGACCCAAGTCAATCTGATTTGACTCAATTAACAAATTTCAAATCCCATCTACTCACTCAATCAAACTCAATATACTCCTCTATAGCAAACACCCAAATGAAAATGGTGTCGGTGAAAACCCAATTGAGAAATTATACTAGTGAAAACACGGGTGTTTCCAGTATAGAGATGATTAAAAATTACGAAGATTATTTAAGTTTAACCATCGATCTACCGCTTTTATTCGGATTCATCATGATTGAACAAAGAAGACAATATGAATGGCTGGACTTTTATTCAAAAGGCATCATCAATAATGTAGTTGAACAATTGACAATCATAATTGAACATGAGAAATTGTTTCGCAATTTATGGATAAAGAAATTTGCAAATTTTCTAAAACTCTTGAATGAACCATTGTCAACCACATTACCGAGCATAGACGTGTCATTGAATAATAATACCCATTCGCAATCAAACATCTTGAAGAATGTTATTGTTGAACGAAAAGACATTGAAAATTATATCTCAACATTGAGTTATAATAAAAACTTTCAGGATTTGATGTCTAGGAATTATCATGATTTAATCACCCTGACTGATAATATGAAACAATTGACCAAGAAAATCACATCATTGAGTGTTGTGACTAAGGAAAATTTCAAAGATGATTTATCAATAGTTTCAAATTTACAAAAACATATTAATCGTTTGGAATACTTACTCCATCAACAAGAGATGAAAAAATTGTCTAGTTGGCCCCCAAGTATGAAACTTGATAATGACCCAACAAAATTACTACAGAAACTACCATTGAAAAACTCATCTCATTCTCAATTATTGGACAGCTCAATTGTAGATAAACATTTGAACCAAATAAAATTGAAAAAGGAAAACGAACAAAACTTTGAAACTTTAAACAAACAATTGAAAAGTGAAATAGATCAATTAAAATCTACAAACAATGAAAAGGATAAACAAATTGAAACTAATCAAGCAGAAATTGAACATCTTACAAAAAGTAACAAGTCCTTACAAGAAGAAGTTGAAAAGTTGAAGTCAGAATTGACCAATACCCAAACTACAATAAATCAATTATCACTGGACAAATCAGACTTGATCACCAAAAATAACAATCTCCAAACAGATCTAGAACACCTCGAGTTGAAAACCTCATCGATTGAACACCAGAACCTAAACGAATTCTGTCTTGTTCTTGAAAGTATGGGGTTGTTACTCGTTAATGAAAATGACACATACACCATTAAACGAGTTAAAGGGTTGAAAAAATCAAAAAAATCAGAATCAAGCCAACTCACTCCCGTTCACCATTCGAAAGCACTCGATGAACTAACCCTTGACTCATTACCAACTGAAATTAAACAATCAGGATTCTTCTACAACGCAATCAATAAACGTTTTCAAGATGTGGAAAACTTTGCAAAGCAACAAATGAAGGAAAATAAGAAATTAAAGGACGTTGTAAATAGATTATGAAACATGCATACGAACTTGATGAGAAGTTGTAATAAGAAATTTGTAGAATTCTCAGTTTTGTAGATCAACAATTAATGCGATATCTGACATTGAAATTGAATTAGAAGTAGAATCTCAGATGTTTCCTGGATTATATCAAATTTTCATAATCTCAATTGTAAAATAAATACGATATACTCTCACCATTGTGCAATCGTCTGATAGACTCAGCTAGGGTTGGACTGATATCCAACATCTCAATTTTGGAACATTGTTGTAATTTATCCTTGATTGGCAATGAATTGGTACATACAACCTTATCCAATTTTGACAGGTTCAATTTTTCAATTGCATTAGCACTGAAAATACCATGAGTAATGATACAAATCACTTTCTGAGCATTATTTTCAATCAACAAATCCGCTGCTTTGCATAATGTCCCACACGTATCCGCCATGTCATCGATCAAAATGGTGATTTTACCACTTACATCCCCGACCAACACCATCTTACTCACTTCATTAGCCTTTTGTCTCTCCTTATGGATCAATGCAAATTGAACATCCAACTTATCAGCTATACCAGCCACACGTTTGGCTCCACCAGCATCAGGACTCACAATTATAATATCATCCTTGTGAAAATTCTCCTTGATATATCGCAACATTATTGGCTCTGCGTATAAATTATCAACTGGGATTCTAAAAAACCCTTGTATTTGAGAAGCATGAAGATCCATGGTGATGATATGATTACATCCAGCAATTTGTAATAGATTGGCTATTAATTTGGCCGTTATGGGTGCTCGACTTTTATCCTTCTTGTCTTGTCTTGCATAAGGGAAGTTTGGAATAACAGCAGTGATTCTTCTAGCACTGGCTACTTTGCATGCATTGATCATTAATAGTAATTCCATCACGAAATCGTTGATCTTGTCTGAATCACACCCGGTTTGAATAATATAAACATCTTCATCACGAACCGATTCTCCAATGGCAATAGCCGTTTCTTGATTAGTGTATTGGAACCCTCCTACTCTAGCTATGGGGATGCCCAAGATTTCTGAAATCTGTTTACATAACTCAACGTGAGAATTCCCAGCTATCAATTTGATACTATTTTGTGATCTACCGTGCATTTTTGATCGAGAAGAGATTATGTGCTACCAATACAAAATTCAAAGTCAAAAGTCGTGAAAATCAAATTTTGATAAAGAATCTAGATTGTGAAAGCAACACAACCGCGTGATTTACTTCTTGAGAGTGTAATCTCACCATAGCACCATTGAGGTTTATTTTTCGCCATCGGTGACAATAATCAACCAACATGACGAGTTTATCGGGTCTGATAGTATCAAGAATATTGTAATCATTGATAAATTTAGTAATCTATAAAAGAATGTTAAATAGCTCAAATTAGGTTCAATTAGAGTATAGAATTAACAATTACATGCGTTACCAGAATGGATGATTCCGACTTGTGTATTATTCAGTAAATTCCTATCCAATTGTTCTTTTTACATCAGAGTAAAATCATAGATTTTAAACCCTTTCGGTCTAAATTTTGATCAGCTTTATATCTGATGGCATCACTGAAAAATCGATCGTCTTACATTCTTGATTTTAATTCTTGCTGCAATATACGTTTGGCTTCGCGCTGGCCTGATAACCAACCGCCATGAGCACACCCATTACTGCTTCCGTCTATAGTCTCAGCCCCTGCAAATCTAATGTTTCCAAATCCTTGAATGAATGGCTTAACAATCTCACTTGGATCAATGGTGTTTACAAACGTGGCTCCATATGCACCCCTAACAAATTCATCTTGATTCCATTCAGTATGGTATATCTTCCTAGGTGGAGTAAGAGAATCAATTTTTATTTGGTCGAATTTTGGTTTGAAGTAGGTCCAAATTTCATCTTTGGTCATCGATTCAATTTGATTGGATAATGGTGACTGTGTCAATGCGACAATTGAAGATATACCTGCAAGAGCTTGGTAGTTGATGAGTATAGTAGGCCATTTCCAATTGGAATCAGAAAGAATGTAAAATCTCTCGACATCATTAGGCCAAAAACAAGAATCAAACTCAAAGACAACTTTACCTAATGATCCATAATCACAATATGGAAGTAATTTTTCAATCGAAGAAGGTAATTTTGGAACCCATTTGATATACCCCAGGTCATCCTCATTGGTGATTCCTAGTATTGTTTGGGGAACAGTGGAAATGAGATAATCACAAGTGTATGTATCCTGATCCTTTGTCGTTAATTTGATCTTGTCCAATGAGTAATCAATTATTGAAACTTGTGAATCAGTTCTAATATTATTCTTTTGGAAATCCAAAGGAAGTTCATTTATTTCATTTTGGAATATGGTATTATATCCATTCAAAACAAATGCATTCCTACCTTCATGGTCAGAGGAAAATGTGTATTTCCCAGACAACTGTTTCCAATCCTGTCCGTGCCATAACTCCGCCCACAAACGCACCACCTCAATACTTAACTCTTTTTGATCTAAAGTCAATCTACCACCATACTTTTTGATATATTCATGACATATCTCTTCTAGTGATACATTATCACTGATACTATCCTTGTTCAAATTGATATATATTATCATCTCTTCAATGATGGATTGGAATCTCCAAATTGGAATATCTTTCTCTTTAGAATTGACGTATTGATATTTCCCATCATCGAAATAGTATTTTATGTTAGACTTCACTTTCTTAAATAGTGGATTGGTCAAACAATCATGAAACCAAGAGGCTCCAAGGTCATATTGTGCCTGACTCAGCTCAATTGTGTAAAGACGTCCACCCAACCTTGGTCTACTTTCAAGAATCAACACATTGTGAATACCTCCATTGTATAAATCTATAGCTGCCTTGATCCCCGAGATCCCACCTCCAATAATTATAACTTTGAAATGATTCATAATATTACTCCAAGACTGGTGGAGAATTGGAATTCTTTCATTGAGAATTGGATCATTAAATTATGTTCAAGCATTACCTGATTCAGAAAAAAAGCGCAATTGAAAGATAAACACAAATGGCAAATGCAACCCGCAAGTTCAAAGTATAGAGAATATCTATTTGATCGTATATTCATAAACCAGTGACTCTTCTTGCATAGTTATAGGCAATAACACTGAATAGCGCCATGGCTCCAACTATACCCCAGAACCAGGCAAGTCCTTCGTAGTCTTGTCCGGGGACTATACAATTCATCCCCCATAATCCCGTAACCACATTTATTGGTAACACAATTGTACCCAAGATAGTTATTTTCCCAAGCACGTCATTTGTGTCATTATTTACTTTAGTCATGTCGATATTAATTTGAGCGAGGTAATTTGAATGGAATCTAGCTAGTAATTTCTCATAATGGTTCAATGCTTGAATCATGGTGACGATATGATCTTGGATGTCGCCCAAGTACATTGCGATTTCTTGTTGTTGCGTTTCCAAATCGTTGAAACGCTTGCTGAAGCCACGTATAACATCAGCTTTGGACGAAAGTAATCTCATTACTGACATAACTCGTTTTCTACACTCTCCTATTCTTCTCAACATGTCACCTTTCCTCTTCCAGCCGAGAATCTTTGAAGATGAAGCTGAAGTAGATGATTTTGATGAATTGAAGAAATTGTGTTCAACGGTTGATTTGGATCGTTTTCTCCATACAAATACATTTTCCTTTTGTTCTTCCATTTCACCACCGCCACCACAATCTGATTCATCATCTGACGAATCGGGGTCACCCGAATGCATTTTCAAAATGGCATCTTCAATTGAGTTCACTTCGGTTTCGATTGTTTCAATCATGGGTGCGAACGAGTCGGTGATGTCATCAATAATCGCATAACAGATCCAATCGGAAGTAATGGAGAGATAATCCTTCAACATACGTGCTCTTCTTCTCACGTTTATTGGGTGTGGGGTGGCTGAAAAATGGAAAGTTATAACCGCATGTTTAAACACAATCATGTACATGTTCAAAGGGGCCAATTCTCCTTCTCGGATTTTCTTTGTTCTTGATTTAACTGTTGTACTAACAGCTTTTTCAAAAGAAGGACGTTTCTTTTTAAACCATTTAAATATATTTCTTTGATTGAAATCTGATTTATTATCATCAATTTCTTGTAATTTGTTAAATTTCTTTTCCTGTTCTTTAGCTCTTTGTTTTCTTCGTTCATAAATCACATCAAATGAGGTGAAACAGATGAAATAGTAACTTTTGAACAATTCAACTTTTTCTCTTGCCTCTCCGAGAAAGATATCTTCAGTGGTTAAAGGATGGATGCCAAATGTTTTTGAAAGCACCTTCATTTCTTCTTCAGTTGGGTCTAATACGTCTAACCAAAAAGGCTCGACGTCCTTCTTCAGTGACATTACACTTGTAGTCGAAGGTGGTGATGATTTATTTGAAATTTGGAATAGTTCAACCAATCGATCATGTACATTAGGAGATGTATCACAGAATCCAGATAAATTAGTGGCATGAATAGTCTTGGGTAGTTCGTCTTTGAAATAGGTGAATCTGAATGGACCTCCGCCATTGTCTTGTTGTTTAGTTTGCATTCTTTCTTTTGACTTTTCCCATGGTTGTATGGGAGTTGGTCTTATGCGAAAATTATCTTGTAATGAATCCAATGACTCCATTTCATTCACATGCACATGGTCTACAAGTGGTGTAGATTCATCTACATCATTTGCATCCACTTCTCGTCTTGGTTTATTTTCATTCTCGTGTATTTTGGTAGACCCGAAATTCACTTGAGAGTTTGCCATTGACAACTCATTTTGAATAAACTCCTCGAGTGGAGCCAAATCGGGCCAATTTTCATTCTTATTCTCTTCATTATATTCATACATGAATACGTCATCTAGAGATGTAGAATCACTCGAATGATGTGAACTAGGATTAGATTCTCCAAACTCCATTGAATTAACTGAATAATTATCAAAGTCATTATTCAGTTGTTCAAATGGGTCATGCACTGATTGACTATTGGCGTACTTCCCTTGCTCCAAAGCATATTGGTCCATATCCAAAGCAACTGAATTCATCACTGGTTGTTGTTGATCCGAGATCGAACGGTTCAAAAGTAACGATTGTAAATTCCGATTAGTCAATGGTAAAGATGTCTTATCATTAGTGCTGTTTCTTCTAAAATTGTGATTATGTGATCTTCTCCTCGTGTTTGCCGGTGATGAATGATGCATATGGATCAAATCTTTTTGATTCCTATGATCGATGTATACCCCAGAAGAAACTAAATGATCTAGGGAAGTTGTACTTTTTGAGTTTTTGTATTTGTGTGATCCATTAGTGTTGTTAGGAGAGTTAGTTGAGTCTGATAATTCATCATCGTAGTCTCTTCGCTCCATGGTGACTGATTTAAGATATGATAGTCGAAAAATAAATAGACAAGAAAAAATTGAATCAAAAAGCAACCAAATCAAATATCGCGTAATCGAGAAGTTCAAATTTGAGAAACAGAGATAGATACAGATGAGATCAGATGAGATAAAACGAGATAACAACAGATGATTCAGAGTTGAAGTGATCATGATTTCCGTGTCAAAAGACACCACTGATATACACGGTACGTCATAATCACGTGACTTGGTACTTGCCGCGCAGATTTATGACCATCTGATTTCATCAATCAGATTTCATTCATGTTTCCACCATTTATCATTGGAGGCGCAGTGTTCAATCACCAATATTGTGAGCATCCCGAAAGTTTACCAGTCAGAGAGATCATTGACAAAGCGTTCAAATTGGGCTATAATGCAATTGACACTTCTCCTTATTATGGTCCATCAGAAGAATTGATTGGAAAGGCATTAGGAGAGCTTAATTACAACAGAGACGATTATATCATATGCACGAAAGCAGGAAGGATCAAATTAAACGAATTCGATTATTCTAGAACCAACATCCGTAATTCCGTTCTTCGATCTTTGAAACGATTAGGTACAAATTATTTAAACGTGGTGTACTTGCATGATATTGAGTTCGTGTCAAAGAAAGAAATATTCGAGGCATTAGAGGAATTGTCCGAGTTGAAAAAACAAGGTATTGTGCAAAACATAGGCATCACTGGATACCCCATTGAATTCTTATATGAGATTGCTAAAGATCACGGTCAATTGGATTGTATTTTATCGTATTGTAATGGATGTTTACAAAATACCAAATTGTTTGATTATGTTCAAAAGTTTAAAGATTGCGGTGTTAAACATATACTCAATGGGTCAATATTGTCGATGTCGATGTTGAGATCGGCCAAACCGCACCTGTTCCATCCTGCACTGCCAGAATTGAAATTGAAGGTGTATGAAATCTCTCAAGATTTATTAAACAATGACCAAATTGAAATGGCTAACTTGTCAACCAAATTTGCTATTGACAAGTGGTTAAAACAGTACGAGTCTCCAATTGTTTTGGGAGTTTCAAATTTAAAGGAATTGGACGCTGTAACGGAATGTTTAAACGATGAAAGAGATTACAATAAGTATTATCAAAAAGTGCAAACTAAACTAGGCTCACACATGAATGAAAATTGGAAAAGCGGTATCCATTAAACTTTTATACTACTGCCATTTACATGTATAAAATACATACATAATAGACATAAAAGTCAATTTCTAACTTATTCGTTGGATAACACCTGGTAAAATTATTTCTCGTTCAACATTCCGCTCCATTTTGTATCTTACGCGAAGAAAAACTCAAATTCCACACTACAAAAATGGCGTACAAACGATCAATCAATAAAGTCTCAAACAACGACGCGGCTACGGAAACAGAGGTTGAAATTGAACTAGACGCAAAGAAAAGAGTATCTGTTCGTAAGTTCAACGGGGTCAATTTAATTGACATTAGAGAGTTTTACTTGAGTAAAGATGGAGAAAAACTTCCTGGTAAGAAGGGAATTAGTTTGACTGAAGACTCTTATTATAAATTACTAGACTCGACAAATAGGATACAAGATGCTTTGGATTCTTTAAACGGTGGTGCGACAAAGAAAGCAAAAGGAACGAAGGACAATGAATCTAAGCCAGTGGTTGAAAAAGAGGATAAGATACAGAATGAAGAGGAAGAAGCTCAAAAAGATGTTAGTGACGCAGACGAAGAATAACCTATTAATACATTAATTATACAGTTTCAAAACAATTCATCATCACCTTCAATTATGTAATTACCAGGAATTAATCCAATTTTACCACTGAATCTGTCACAGTTGTCGCCCAATTCACACACGAACCAATTATCCTCTTGCTTATGAATTATATACATTTGCCAGTTTTTACGAAAGAATAATTCTCCTTCATGTTGTGGCTTGAATGAATATCTTGCAATTGCTTTGTTTAAATATTTCCTACCATTAGGTGTGACTCTTTTTACAACGTCAATCATTGATTTGGGTCGATTAAAATTGATCGAATCGTACCTTGTAGGAACTTCACCACTATCATTTATAAAGTCGGATTTTGGACGGCCATTCCGAAGTGATCTTCTGAATTGGTTTACATCTCCATTTCCACCTTGATTTAAATCTTCCAATGCTTTTGCTATGAAGTCTATAGAGAAATCTTTCATAATCGGTACTTTCTCATTGTTAGACTCGGGTTTCAAATGAGGTTTGTTTTTGAATTCATTAGTTGCTCTTCTAGTGATTTCATTTTGCATTTGGTTTAACTCTTTCTCTTTCCTCCTTGGTGAGTTCCAAGTACGTTCAGATCCATAAGATGAAGTCGAGCCTTTGGATAAACGTTCATCTTTTGAAAATATATCATCCATGGTGGACTGTGATACGAGATCAACTGGTGGTTTCTTCTTAGGGGAGACATTTTTCATTGGTGAGGAAGAAGACGGTACAGTAAACTTTGGTGGCTCTTGTTGTTTTATTTGTGTTTGGAATTCATCATATGTTTGTTGCTTTGTAGGGGAATAGTTCTGTTGTGAGAAATCTGAAGGTGGTGTTTTATTTGAGTAAGTTGAGTATGTTCTTGATAATATGGGTATATAATCCGGATTTTTCATTGTTGATAATTGAAACTTCTCGGTCTCTTCAGAATCATCTTCTCCATTCATATAGTCTATAAATTCAGGATCATTATAGACTCTATTTCCTGTACCATAATGATCTGCAAATTGTTGTACATCTAACTGAGGCTGAACTTGTGCAAAAACCAGTCTTGCATTGTCAACACTTTGATCCAAGTCAACGCATAGTGTTGCAATATGATTACAATAATTAAAACAATTGACTTTCAAAAGTTGGATTCTTTCAACTTCCAATTTGTAAAAATCATTCAAACTTATTGACCAATCGGTTTTGTATATGTGATTAATCTGTTTGAAAGTTTGCAAATGCATTTGGTAGTTGTTTTTTGTTTGATTCACCGATTGAAGTAATTTATTCAATTTGAATTGATTTTTTTCCAATTCCTTGCCCCAGGTAGTTTTTATTGATAAGTTGAGATTCTTGATTGATTGATTTTCCTCTTTATACTTCAATTTGTAAAAATTCAATTCTTTCAAATGTTGTGATCTCTTAATTAAGATTTTCTCCATGTGATGTTGTAATTTGGATACCCTCTTTTGATAAGTTTCCAAAAAATATGTCAATTTATCCAAATTTTGATGGGTAATCGATTTGACAAATTTGTTATTGAATGATATCATTTGTTGATTTTCAACTTTTAATTTATCAAATGAAGTTTTAACAGAACCAATTTCATTTATGAGTCCCAAATTATCTTTAGCTTGTAATTTTTCCAATTTTCTAATATATTCTTTTTCAATTGATAGTTTATCCAGATAAAATGAAATCAATTCATTTAAAGTATTTATTGAATCTTTAATTCTGATGGAGATAATTTGATAACTATGTTCGGGAGATTTACCCCAGAAATTGGCAACAAAGTCGATAGATGAGCTTATTTCTTGCTCACTATCGGTGACTCTCATTGGCATAATGATGACTAAAGGTGAATGGTTGTATATATATTTTTTTCTAAGAAATCGAGTGATACAAAAGATTAATTGCATATAAATTGGCAATGTTTATAAAATGTCTTAATCAAGTAAATTATTTGTAGCTACCAATTGTAGATCAATTGGGATAATAAATTAATTCATCTATAGCATATGTTTGAGTAACAGATAATATATAGTACCTGAAGTATAGATATATATTCAATTATTAATAATTTCAAATCATTTCATAAGTCATTAACTCAAGTATCATTTCTTCATGTGGATACTTACATTGACCAATTTTATTCTAGCGTTTGATTCTTTAATTCCATGAACTAATGACTGATGGCTTAGACAGTTTGAGGTATCATCAAATAGCTTATTACAACAAGTGCATTGTATTTTCTGGACTTTTATGGTCTTGCTTCTTTTTAATATGTTCATTGGTAATAAAAAGAAGAAAGGAGGAGCAGGTCCATATGTTTTTATATGGGACCCCTGATTTTGAAATCACCTTGACGATAAATTATTGTTTGAAAATTGGTAATTTAAAAGCCTTGTTACAATGAATGTTGTATTCTCCTCATATATGTTTATGTCCATTATACAATATCATCAGTTTGTTATTGCTTGCTTAATAGTTTATTTGTTCATCATTAGTGTGGTATCATGGTAATTGAGGTTGGTATTCACATCAAATTAAAGGTTTGTTAGTGGAGTCTGTGGGTGCACGCCGCATGCCGTTTTCGTAATGGATGAAGTGGCTTTAGTGATCTCATCTTGCTTGAGTCATCCACTGAAATGTTGAATGAAACTATTTCTTGCGTAGTGAATCTACTTTTTATAAATCACTTGCAACTAGAGAGAATCAAGAATGAAGGTTCTTCATTTTAGTATCCGTGGGCTGAAAATTACATTTAGACGATTGCAAAAAGTTCAACTCTTAAAGTAAAAATTCGTGATTGCATATTTTAATCTCGTGCCGAAAAGACTCAGAGCTACCATATGTGTTGTATGTAAAATCCATCACAATAAATCCTCAAAGTTCTGGTTACTTTACTCATTTTAAGTTTATTATAGAATATATCATTATCTATACTCAATGGTAGGCACTGGTTTTGTAAAAATGGAGGTAAGTGCTTAGCTTTAACAATGCTTTGAAATCCCCATACTTTATCAATAACTCGGATAACGAAGATTTGCACCAAAAAAATAACCACATTGAAAAAATTATTTATTCACAAGATATAGCATTATATAAATATAGACTCAGTTCCTTCCATAAAAGACACTTTATTCGATCCATGATATAGCATATTGATTACACCATGTTTCAAACTATAAAATCATACTACTCAAAATTTGAGCAAACCAAAGTGGGACACTGGATAATGTTGATCATAAATTTCCTAATCAAACAATGGTTTTTTGTATTTCTAGGTATCTTTGTTGCATTGGCTTATGAGTATCCTGAGTTTGCAAAGCAGGGTGGTACCATCAAAGCTCAATATTCAATAGGATACGGTGCAGTTGCAGTCATATTTTTAATTAGTGGATTGTCAATGTCTACAAAAAACTTGTTAATTAATGCTGCCAATTGGAGAGCCCATTTCACAGTCCTATCCATGTCATTTTTAATTACATCCTCGGTGATTTTTGGTATTGCAACTGGTATAAAAGCAAGCCATGATGGTAATATCGATGATTGGTTATTGGTAGGTATGATTGTAACCCACGCCTGTCCCACCACAGTAAGTTCTAATGTTGTCATGACCAAACAAGCAGATGGTAATGATATTTTAACCTTGTGTGAAGTTTTCATTGGTAATATACTAGGCGCTTTCATCACACCTGCTTTATTACAATTATACATGAAAGGAACCTGGGATTTTGGAAATCCAAGTCATCAACCTCAGGGTTCTTCTACTATTCAACAGTTGTACGCTGAAACAATGAAACAATTAGGCTTGTCTGTATTCATCCCCTTATTTGTTGGTCAGGTGGTACAAAATGTATTTCCAAAACAAACAAAATGGACTTTGACGACTTTCAAGTTGAATAAAGTTGGGTCTTTCATGTTGTTGTTGATCATGTTCCAGTCTTTTTCCACTGCTTTTGCTCAACATGCATTTGAAAGTGTTAGTCACGCATCAATCATCTTTATTGTCTTTTTCAATATCGGTATATATTTATTTTTCACAATTGTGACCTACTTATACGCTAGACCATTTTGGATTAATAGGCTATTTGATCATAAGCCTACCCAGGAGTCTAGCAAATTGTACAAAGCGGCTTATTGGGTGTTGAAACCGTTTTATTACAACAAACGAGACACCGTAGCTATCATGTTGTGTGGACCAGCTAAAACTGCAGCTTTGGGTGTTTCCTTAGTTTCATCTCAATACGGTGCTCATAATCCAAGATTGGGTATATTATTAGTTCCCTTAGTTTTATATCAAGCTGAACAAGTCATGACGGCGCAGATTTTAGTCACTTTTATGAAGAAATGGATCCATTATGATGATGCTAAGCTGGACGAAGAATCAGTAAATAATGGAAGCGACACTATTTTAGACGAAACTCACGATGAAACTTCAAGTAAATAATTATAGAAATGCATGTTCTCCTAATTTAATTTCTACTTCAGTTATGGTATCCTGCAATTCTTGTTTATTGCTTATTAGTGAATTTAACTCGTCAAATCTTCTTGATTTTGTGTATTGTTGAATCATATTTTCAATTAGGAATTTTTGTTCATTTAAAACCATAAGTTGTTCACGTAGCTCTCTGACTTCTTTCTTTGTCAATTGTTTGATTGGTTCGGGTGACGGGGGTGGTATGTAGACAGCTGACAGCTCCTTGTATTGGATCAAACTTTCCTGAAGAAACATTGCCATACTTTGATACATGTTCTTTGTCAACTGCTCATTTTCAACTTGTATAACCTTCATTTCGTTTGTGAAAAATTGCGTTCTGAAATTAAGAACCGATTTTTCATATTCTTTTATATTTATCATTAATCGATGTCCAATCCTTTCGTCAAGTTTATACTTTTCAAGCATAATCTCAATCTGGTGTCTTTGTGCTTGTATGGTTAGATATCGTTCAACCAATTCATTCTTGTCAGCTTGTTTTCGTAAATTGAATAGTAGATTGTTTTTGCAATTAATGCAACATCGAAACTTTTTGTTCTGCTCTGGTCTTACCTCGTAATTTAGATTGGGCAACAATTCAACCAACCTGATGATTGGCAAATACATCAGGCAGCTTTGTCTGAAACCATTTGGATCATCACATACCAAGTCTCCACATAATCTACAATGATGTTTTCTTATAAATAAAGAAAATTTCACAAAACAGATCGAGCAATTTGTGCCTTGTTTCCATTCATCCACTTGCCTATCTTCATTCACCAATTTCAAAAAATTCCTCTGTACCTTTATTCGTTCAAGATCATTTATGTCTATGTATTTGTCTCGAAAGGATTTGAACTCATCTGACCTTTCATTTATCATAACATGAGTTTTCTGATTTTCCAAATAACATAATTCACAACATCGACACCATATCCCTGTAGAGTCATATTGTGGTAATGTCTCGTTAAATTCCGGGTTTCGTAGTCTTACTTGATAATGAGTATGATTATTACAAAATAGTTCTCCACATTTTCTACAATTGACGATCCCATTCTTGACGTTTAAATTGGTTTTACAGATTTTGCACAAATTAACCACATCATGCAGCATTTTCCAGTGGGATCTGATAATGCCAGTTGGAGAACTGGTTGAGCTACGATCATTCTGATCTCCTATGCTAAATCCTTGCTCGCTGAATGATATCTTATTGATCTTCTTGGTAGGAGTTGATTTAGTATTACTTTCCATAATTATTTTTTCTTGCGTCTACATGTATTAATCTCTATACTACTTTTATCAAAACCACAGTTACATCGTCTTCTTTCCCACCTAAATATTTCTGTCCCGTCAATCTTGATAATTCCTGAGCAAACGCACTTGGGAAATTGGAGTCTTTACTAACTTTGACCACTTCCTTAACAAACTTCTCCGCCACGTCGTCTAATTTCTCATTTGTCTCGTTATCCTTAAGAAATATCTCAATATCTTTTGGAATGATATTATCAGTGACACCATCCGTGGCAAACATTACAATATCATTCTTTTGCAACTGCCAGGAATACTCGTCTGCTTGATTTGGCGAGTCGATAATATATCTCCTCCCTTGTAACTCTGCCTGTTTTATAATACTTGAAGGTATCTTGGCTAATTGGTAAGGTGTATTGAAATTATGGGTTTGGAAATTTGTTTCTTGAATTAATTTATAGTCTCTAAATAGTCCACACCATGAATCACCAAGATTGGCAACTGTCAATTTCAAATCTGGAGTCAATATACCCAAACATGCAGTTGTACCTCCAATCTCGACTTTATCATCGGATTTGACATTCTCAAATGCAAGATTTAGTAAATTTTTAGGTGATTTCACCTCATCGTTATTTTCAAAATTTGTCCTCATAGAATTACACAATTGTCTTGATATGGCACTTGAATCATATCCTGCTTCAGACCATCCCCCAACTCCATCAGCTACTCCTATAGCCACAGCACCGTTTATTTCTTTACTGACGAATAAATTATCTTCTCCCGATGGAGATAACTCCGACTTGTTCAGAGATTTCTTGAATAGATTAGTCTGACTTCGATCTTTGGGCTGATACGCAACTGCTATGTGATAATTCTGGTATGTGCTCAACACTGAGTCATAATTCAACGAAGCTGATGTAGTAGCTATCGGAGGTGTTATTGAACTATTATTTGAAGATGATGATGATGTGTTTTTGTATTGATTTTGATTGAACCATGAACTATTGGAAAACAGTCTCTTTGATATACTTGAGGTTATGACCCTGATGGCATTTTTATTCACTATACTAGCTTGATTCTTGATTATTACCGATATTAACATTGATATGATCACAACGATTAAAAATGGTTTTAGCATGATCACGTGTAGAGTTCTCAAACCAATCAAATTTCATAAAGGGAACGGAAAAAAAATATCAAGACAAGGTTGAAAAATTTTATAACATAATGTCAACTTTGAATGTATTGAGATATTCCGTATTGGGATTGGGTGTGGTCTACGGTGCGTTCCACAGATACTCTTTAGAATCATCATATGCAAAACAAGAGTTCCAAAAGAAATGGAACGATGAAGAGAAATTGATCCAACAAGCCAAGAAAGAATACGCCAGAATCAATGCTCCAGCTAAACCTAAAGAAGATTTGAAAAGTGGTTCAATCAATTGGGAAGACCCAAATTTGGATATTGGAAAAGCTTTGGAATCTATAATTGCAAAATTAGATTAAGAAATACACTTCCCCAATTATTCATCCTTTGTATATTGATTTAAGAAACACATTTCCTCCACCTATTCATCCTTCAATTTGTATATTAGATTATAATGAATAAATGCATTATATGGTTAATTGAAACTGATGTGATTTTATTGTTATCAATTGGTGACTACTGAAAGTTGTTTGAAACTGGGTTTATTCCCTTTTCGAACTGTTCAGTTGTTCTGTTTGTGCTCTATCACTCAACATTGAAGCTCACTCAGCATTGAAGCTCTCATTTTTGTTGATTTGTGACTGGTTTCTCTCGGGACTTGATTTTCATGATATCTGTAAATAAGTTTTCTCTTAATTCAAGCTTGATTTTTGAAGTCAATTGTAACGATCTTATTCATTCGAATGGCATGATTTGTCATTATTGTACCCTTTGTGAGGTGATGGTATGATTTATTTGATTTACTGCTATATTTGAAGATCATCAATCTGATTATATTCCTTATTCGTTTGTCACCATCGTTGGTCCTTCACTATGGTTCATACTCAATTCAATCTTTAATGTTTGCAAGTTTTATGATTGTTTACCCAAATTTACCAGAATCACAAACCTTACATCAGCAATTCCTTTCACCCTTTGACTTTAACATCTTGATATTTCCTATATTTAACAAAACTTCAACATATGTGAAGATCATCCCACTGTTATTAATCAAATTCCAATCAAGAATTGTAAAATCAATTCATCCTTCGACCAGAAGCTAATTAATTACGACACTCGGTTTAATATTCAAACTCCTTTGAATTTGCCAAGTTGTTTCAACTATTACCAAATGTTCGAACTTAATAGGTTGATATTATGTGGATGAAACGTCAGACTATGCCCGTCATTTCATTTCCTATATTTAATTCAATCACAACTTGTTTACTTCTTAGTCGGCTGATTTGATAGACATTTAAAATTTTATTCTCAAATTGTATTTCCTTCCTGTTGGCAAGGCCTCAAGATTTGTCCAAACTTACTTCCGAAATTTGTATTCGATGACCTATCTTGGTAACATTCAAATGATATTGGCTACCGTTCTTAAGTTATTTATCGATCCCAAATGATCATTCAAAAAACAATCAATACTAATATAGTCATGGTCATATTGATTTTACAATTTATTCGATGATAGTATCAATAAATTGACATAATGATTGTACTAAGACCAACATTACGAATAAGGGATACATTGTATAAAAAAAAAACTAGTCAATAATTTTCTACCCTCTTCTTTTGTATGCAATCTTTGCGGGTCCATTGACATCTACATCTATTGCATAAGTCAGTATCATTACGTTCTGGAAAATACTTTGCAAATGATGTACAATTTGTGTCCGTTAACTGTTGTTGCAAGTTATCATCATCAGCAAGCTTAGATCAATCTAAGTTATTGATTTATTGGAAGCAAATCTACAAAGACGAGTCTCAAAACGAGTTTTAAACTAGTAATTTGTCTTTGTAAAAACGAGAGTGTCAAGAGTTTAAATTTGGTTATTTCAAATGATCATGTTGAGATCATGGAGTCTCTACGTTACCTTTGAATCATTTCTAAGACACAATTGATTGTTCAAGATAAAGTAATTGAATGTGTATTAAAATATGTAGTGCTAAGAAAGAGCTTTCAAAAGTATTCAAAGATGCTTCACGGTTAACAGAGACTTGTTACATTACTGCTTTGACACTTATAGAGATCTAAAGAACTCTATTGAAGTTTCCTTCTTTTGACAACTTTGAGTTTTAAATCTATGATTCAATCTTGAAATGCGATTGATGAGAAAAGAGATATCAAATGTATTGGTCTGTTGGATAGTGCATAATTGTTTATCAATACTAGATGATATCGAGAACGATGTGAAATCGATATTACAATAACAGTGGATGTGATCAATGTCAATAGAGGGTTCGTTTTGACTGCAAATTTTTTGCAGCCAAAATTACTTTTCGGGTGATTTGCACGACTTACTAACATGTACTTTACTTTAAATCCATGTAAAGAATCTACTAAGATTCATATGGTGCTCTTGTTCCTACATGTTTTGAATTTAGGACGATAAGGATGCCAAATTAATTTATGGATTTTGTTTAATTTATAGAGTCCGTTACTTGATTGTCACTTTAAATTAATTAATTTTTCAAATTGAAGTATCTTATATGGTACATAATCAAGTCAGTTTCTGGATCTATGTCATCGAATACTCGATGATATTACATTCAGAGTTGTTATCAATATTCTTCAGATTTCTGACAGATTGGAAGTAATAATTCAAGTCTCATTTGAGATTTTGTCAATCTGACGAGTTCAAAGTGAGACAAAGCATTTTTAAGGCTTAATCGTTTGATCACTATGATGAAATTATTAGGTATTATTGCACCTCGTTATTATAACAAATCCCATGCGTTGAGTGGCTGAAGCATGGTCGCTGACTACCACTAATTGTAACAATTTCTCAATTGCTAACTTTTGTAGTTCTTAAAGTAACGAAAGAAGGTTATTATGATCAAAGTGTTGAAAAATGGTTTTGATAAAGTCCGAGGGGCATTGTCTGAGCTTTAATATAGTGTTTTTCAATGTCCGAGTATAAATGGAAACTTTAAAATCTAGTTGTGCAGCAGGTTCAGAGTCAAAACCCCCGAGAAGATGTCTCTTCTCAACATTGTCGGGCTGAATAGCTTTGATTATCATGGTATGACTCTTTTGCAGCAAATTTGAAATTCTGGGTCTTGGGCGGTTAAGGTAATACTTCTATATTCTAAACTTCGGGTTTTCATGAGTATATATATTATTTTTATTTTGAGAATACAATTAAAACAAACTATAACTTAGGCGACCATGATTAATCGTCTAATCCAATCACTTTGACGATGAAACACCTAATCTTAGATTAATTTGCAACGCTACCACACATATTTTCTACTTAAAAGGCGATTGATTGATCAGATTTTTCATCAAATTCGAAAGTAGCACTATTTCTAACATGCCTTGTCAGACCTTTTCAGTTCAAATATTCATAAAGTTGATGAGTATTTGACAAAACTTTCGAACTACTGAATTCTCACGAATATCGTACAAATGGATTTTTTCTGAACTACACGAAGGTGCTTAGAAATAATTACATGGAGTACGCTATGTCTTTGTTGATGCCTGAGATATTTGTAGAGATGAACTTACCAATGAGTATGAATTAGCTCTCTTTTAAATCTGTTCATTATAACAAATTCTCCAAACTGGTCCATTCCGTAATCATGAATAATCATTCGATTGATGTGTGATGATGGAACCCACTTGTTATCCACTCTACAGTATAGTTCCAATTTTTCTAATTGGGCAGGTAAATTAAGAGAGACCATTACTTTTAATCTTGAATCATCTGTTTTCAATTGTGTCACTGAATTTGAGAATTTCACGGACTCGTCCAAATATAATATCTCCAGCTCTTCTTCGTCTTCGTTGTTAGTCAATGTTCTAGATGCATATATGGATTTTGAACTCGTAGATTTGAAAAAATGAAGGTTCGGTAATATGTTTTCCTTCAAGAACAAGGGAACTCATTACTTAAAAGTTCCAAAATTTATAGATTGACAAGGTTCTCACACAGATTGTAGTTTATATTTGCATTTTCTAAAACCAAGAATTCCAAGTTAAAAGGTAATGAAGCATCCCAAACAGTTTCCAAATGACCGTCATTTTCCATATGACGAAATACCGTAAACGATTTTAAAGATATAATTTTTGATACAAATCTTTGTATCGTTTTAGGAGAGATCGGCCCTTCACCTAGTATTGTATTATCACCCATGCAAGGACCTTTATTTGACAACTAGCTTTCCTCAGCTGACCGGACATAAAAAAGAAATATTTATCATCGCCTATATCAACATAAGATAGCGAAGAGGCTACAATACCTATTGGAAAATGAATCAACTCATTGGTGAATTTCTGATCTATTTTCAAGAACTCGATATTTGAAATAAACACAGTTTTAAAGCTCAAAAATTTCAAATCCGTTCCCTGTATAGCTAGCAATTGCAACCTTTCCAATCAAACTGGCTAATTGAGTGAGTTTTTCATTGTGATAAAGAATCAAAAACTATCAGACTTCTTTTGACTCTTAACACGTTCACAAATAAGTTCACTTTTGGGAAATTGAGTTTCTCTTCACCCTCTGGTTCATTTCATTTTTTCCTCGTTCTCGTTTTCTGAATTTTTCTTCCTACAATCATTTTATCATTCAATTCAAACCCCACCTTTCTACCCTCGAGCTCTTCAATACTGAGAAGTTATTGTGAAATATCGACAAACATCAATTAACACTAACATGGTTCAACTCTATTTACCAATGGCCGATGCAGCCACCATTGTACGTGCGCATCAAAAGGATGCCTATTTTGAATCATCTTATCGAAATCAAATTCAAGATCTATTCCAAATACTCAAGGGCCAACGGTTCATTAATAATTATCCTCAAGAGATTACAGTAATATCAAAAGCATTATACTTGCTTCTTACAACTTTGATAGGTGCAAGGACTTTAGGTGAAGAATACGTCGATTTGATCTATGTGTCAAGAAGTGGAAAGAAATTACCTAAATTCCTCACCAGGCTTGGATTCATTCTATCATACGCATTGGTGCCATATATCATCAACAAAGTAATGAGCAAATTCAAAAACAAAGATGAGAAAATGTATTCTACTTATTACAGCATATTGGATACCCTTTTGAACCTACACATAGCGGTGTTTTATTTCAAAGGAGAGTTTTATTCACTTTCAAAACGATTATTTGGTTTACGATACGCATTTGGACATCATAAAGAGCCTGAAAAAATGCAAAGAAACAATTACTCTTTCCTTGGTGGGTTGATTTTCGTACAGTTCATAGTAAAAGGATTAATCAATTTAAAAAATCATGGTCAAAACGAAGAAAAGTCAAATACAGATATGAGTGAGAAGATTGAAAATATAAACCAGTTGTCTCAATTGAGTGAAAATTTCAATGAGGACTTAATCATAGATTTATCCAACCCTGAAGAATTGGCATATTTGCCCGAATCTTCTCGAGATTGTATGTTATGTTTATCGCCCATGGTGAACCCCTCAGCTGCGAATTGTGGTCATTTGTTTTGTTGGGATTGTATAGTCGATTGGATTAGAGAAAACCCCGAGTGTCCCCTTTGTCGATCCCAGACTTTGGAACAATCAATAATCACTTTAAAATAAATAAATTGAAATTTTCGCGACGCCAAAAAAATTTATCTTCCATCAATAATGAGTGGTTCATATTCTCTACCATATGATCAAGAGGAGTATTCAAAAACATTTAAGCCTTCGTCAAAGTCTCTATCTACACAATTGAATAAATTCATCCTACAATACAAAAAAATCATACTATTCATCATCACATTTATAATATTGTCACTATTCACTAATGTACCTTATATACCTCATTTGACTTTCAATTCCTCACCTAAAGTAGTGATCATTCTAGCTGCAAATGAAGGTGGAGGGGTTTTGAAATGGAAGTCTCCTCAGGAATGGTCAGTTGAACGATCATCAATAGCAAATAAGAAAAATTATGCCAAGCTCCATGGATACGGCTTGACCATCAAAGACATGACGATTAAGAAAAGATATAGTCATGAATGGAGAGAGAGTTGGGAAAAAGTAGACATATTGAAACAAACAATGAGACAATTCCCCAATACAGAGTGGTTCTGGTGGTTGGACTTACACACTTATATAATGGAACCACAGATCAGTTTGGAAGATCATTTCCTTAACAATTTGGAGAACCAAACTTATAGAACATTGGATGAATTCAATCCATTGAATTTGAAAAAAGATATTCCATATGTGGACTATACTAAACCAATTGATATGGTTATCACTCAAGATTGTGGTGGGTTCAACTTGGGTTCGTTTTTACTAAGACGTTCTCAATGGTCGGAGATGTTGTTGGACGTCTGGTGGGATCCAGCAATGTATGAACAAATGCACATGCAATGGGAACATAAGGAACAAGATGCATTGGAAACTTTATACCTGACTCAACCTTGGATTAGAGAAAGAACGGCGTTTTTACCATTGCGTAAAATAAATGCATTCCCACCTGGAGCGTGTAGTGACCAAGCTGATGATCCTCGATATTTCTTTAAGAACCACGATTTCGTTATCAATATGGCTGGTTGTGAATGGGGTAGAGACTGTTGGGGTGAAATGGAACATTACAAAGCATTATCTAAGAAGTTGCATAAAAGGTGGTGGAAATTTTGGGGTTGAATATACATTTTGATTTCATTTTTCATTTCTAATCGTAAATTTACAACAAAAAAAAATATCAACAATAAACCATGTCTGATAATAATTACTGGTTGAATGATGATGGAAATTCAATGAATGATGAGTTTTTAAATTCGATTATTGATCAAAATCAAGGTCAGCAACAACAGAACCAGCCAGTTGTTCCTCCTTCTCAGCCGTCCCAGCAAGGTCTTGACCAGGTGTATATGAGGAATCAATCACAGCCATCCAACTTCAATAAACAAGAACAGCTATATCGAATGAAGCAACAGATATATCAGCAAAAAATGCTTCAGCAAAAACAACAGCAACAACAACAACAACAACAACAAAATCTTTCCTCGCATCCATCACCAATGAATTCTTCTATACCGACTCCGATTCCACAACAAGGCACTCCAATGATGAATCAGGGAACTCCAATGATGAATCAAGGTACTCCAATGATGAATCAACAGGGTACACCATTAATGAGTCAACAAGGTCCTATGAATCAACAAGGTTCTATGAATCAACAAGGTCCTATGAATCAACAAGGTCCCATAAATCAACAAGGTCCTATGAATCAACAAGGTGGAGCTCAGCAGGGTCCCATGAATCAAGGCAGTCCTTTCCCCCAGCAAAATACGGGATCAATCAACCAACAAAAAACAATTTCTACTCAAATCCAAACTCAAATGCAAATGGAATTATTTCTTATGCTCTTGTACGAGTTTCTTCTGAAAAGGGGTATTACTGTTAATCAGCCGTTTATTATCAATGGAAAAGGCATTAACTTGTTTTTATTTCATGTCATTTGTCAAAAATACGGCGGGTATCAACTTTTTAAGAAATTTATTCACTTTAACCCACAGCAACAGCATCCATGGACAGTGATAGGGTCCAAATTGGGCGTTTTTGAAGGAGTAAATGATCCTAGTACCAAGGAACGGATTGATAAAGAAATTTGCAATTGTTATTCCACCTACTTATTACCATATGAAGAGTATAGCATCACTCCTCAAGGTTCAAGAGAACTAGCTCAAAGAAGAGCTCAACTACAAGCGCAAATATTTCAAAAGTATCAAACTTTGGCTAATAATTCTACTTTCCAACAGCAAAGCCCCATGAGTCAACCAATACCTCAGCCTAGGAAAATGTCTCACCATCCGAACTCTCAACTAAATTCACCTTATGCCCCTCCTTCAAGAGCTGCTAGTATACCTGATATGAATAGTAGACAGCCGTCACAAGCATCTATGAGACAAACACCAACACAACAACCACAAGTGACTATGAGGACAGAAATCTCAAAAGAAGAAGCTAACGTGTTGAAAAATTATGTTCCGATCAAAAAGACAGTCGATTCTCATGGTCCTCATGTTATGAAAGAGTTGTCACAAATTGCAGGAGAAATAGAAGTTACTAAACCAGTTTATCTTTTTGCGCCCGAATTAGGAGTCATCAACTTACACGCCCTTACGATGAGTTTGAAAAGCAATCATGGTATTCAGGACTCGGAAGTTATTAATGCATTGAATACGTTATTAGTCATAACTTCTGATGTTAATTATTCTTTTGCAATCAAAGATTGCTTGGAATTATTAGACGCTTTGAGTATTCTTGGAAAACAGATTTTGAACAGAATAGTAAACATCGAACCAAAACAAGAAACAGAGAAACCCACGTCTAAAATAGATGAGATATTTGACAAGTATGTCACCATGAGAGGTGAAGATGTTGCGTACGTTGTCAACTCATTAACTGGAGAAGTCGAAGAAGATGAAGATATAAATGATCTTTTCTCTATGGAGGAACCAACTACTCCGAAAACACCACCACAACCAGAAGAAACCATTAATCATTTTCATTTGGATGATTATCTCACCGCATTACAGAAATTCAAAAAGGAGAATAAATATCATTTTAGTAAACTTCAGACCAGACTGGCAAATGACGATCAAATATTATTAGTTGATGAATTGATCACAATCACCATGATTTTAAGAAATATTTCTTTTTTGGATTACAATAGAGAGTATCTAGCAGTCAACGATGTGTTCAAGGACTTGTTATTCTCCATAGTGAAACAAATTGGGCTACATAACGATAAATTTGTATTCAGTAGGAAAAGATTGTGCTTGTTAAAAGATTGTTTGTTGATGCTAGATAATATTGCCTTCTTTGTCAATTTAAAGAGTCTTGAGGAGTCCTTTTTGGCATTTGCGTTGATTGCTTCATTTGGTCCCAAAATCATTGGCGATTATCAAATACCAAAATGTGAATTGAACTCCCATTCATATTTATCGTTTGGAGTAGATGCCTTGACAAAGTTGTTGGTTAGAGAACCTTACAATCGATCATTGTTACAAGCAGTATTGAACGGCACCTATAACATATCAATGTCCACTGCTTATTCCAATTCAAATTTTGCAATCAGTCTTCACGATCAAGAATATACTAAGAAATTGATAAAAGCATATCTTGGAGAAGATAACAAGATAATTTTATTAACCAGAGCATTTCAGATCCTAATGAGTTTTATACCTTATGATGCTAACAGTTTTGAATTTTCAAAGTTTGTATTTTTAAGGGCAGTCACAACGTCACAAATGCTCTTTGGGGTGAAACTTATCTTGGACATGGCTCCAATTGACGATTTGACCAGTTATCAAAATGAGATATCGTTGTATTGGATGTTGGAAAATCGAGAATTATTACTAGGCAACTTTGCTAGAATCGTGGTTGCTTTATCATCTGAAACGGGAAAATTTCCTAGGGAATCTAATGAGCACAGAATTTTGACTTCAGTCTTGAAGAAAGCTTTGATAGTGGTCAACACTTTGGTTGAAAATGCATTGAGAGCTAAGGAAATCGCTGATAGAGAAGACAGGCATAGTGAATTGATGGAAAAATTAACTGACTGTTATGCATTCCCACGTATTATTCCAGATATCAACCTCACTCTTGATACATTTTTAGCACCTACTATAGATACGAGTTTGGGCAAAGAGGTTGTTAGATTACTTCGATACTTGAAAGACTTGAAAGCTTGCGAAGGTATATAGACAATATATATTTTTTTTCTGAGGTAAATATTCATTTTCAAACTTTGCCTCCATTATGTCTTTACAAATGTCAATGGTGTTCAGCACCATGGTCTTTCAAATGATCTTCCTTTTCATTTTAGTTGTTCCATTACCATTTGTTATACGCTCCAGAATTGTTGAGTTCACGTTTGCTTTACAAAATTCACCCAATTTCAGGGTGTTTTTGACATTTTCATTAGTGCTTATGGGATTACAATTTATGGACTGTTTACAGAAATTGGACAAGTATAAATACACAACAGGGAATCCAATATACCCAGGAACCAATTATGACCAATTGGCTTCTAAATTCTACGCCCAGAGAAATTTATATTTGAGTGGTGCAATTCTATATTTACAAATGTCAATTGCGACTGTGATTACAATTGTTCGGAAATTAGTTTTGAAACAGAAGCAAATCAGAGAATTTAAACCTGGATCCGCAGAGGAATTGGTTAAATTAAAGCAATTGAATGAATTAAAACAAAAAGATATTGATACTTTGAAGAAACAAATTGGCGGTATTCAATCGGCGTATGATTCATTAAGTAAAGATGAAACAATAAACAAAAGTGACTAGAAATGTCCACTATAATTACCACTTATTAAATTTCTCAATGTAGGAACTTCAACGTTGTTCTCGTAGATTGTACAGTACTTGATTGTTGGATCTTTTATTTCAAATTTGACTTGTACACCGTGTTCACTTTCTATCCCTTGGCCCTGGGTCATGAATCTAGCGATCAATTTTTCCTCGCCTTGTAAATGTAACGGCTCGTCGTATTTCCATGTGATTCTATTTGTCTTGTGATTAAATGCACCTCCAGGTTTGGAAGACGCAGATGTGGCTTGGCAATTTGATAAGGCAACGGATACAATAAAATTCTCCAATATTAAAGGATGTTCAGACCTAATACTAATCATTAAACTAGATTGGTGTGGTTCATACTTCCATATTTGTTGAATAGTGATGGGTGGTATAGCATCCTTGGTGAGGTACTTTAACCCTCCTAAAGTTTTGGAAAATATTTGTTCGGGGAATAATCTGTATAAATTGTCTCCAACCTCTTCCATGAACGTTTTGTTGACGATCAATTTATCATACTGATAAGGAATAGATATGATCAATGGTCTGTTTTGTATCTCACCAACATAGTTGAATGCAACTTCTCCAACTACTGACGATTTAACTAATTGTCCATCTTTGAAATTTGCATTCACTATTTCAGCAATTGAAGTGTTTAGTCCTGATTCATTCAATGTAGAATGCTTGAATTCATTCTTCAACATATTTCCCGTGTCTTGACTTTGTAAAGGTTGAATAAAAGAAGAAGAGCGTTGATTAATAAAAGAATCTCTATCATTATGAGTAACTTTTCTGGATGGTGGTGGAGCAGGCGCCATTGATTTTTTCTCTGGCTGGAATGAGTCTTGCGTGGTCTTTGGTGTTGAGATTTCATCATCTCCTTGTTCAAATGAATAGCGGTTTTCGGGAATTGAGACTGGTGCGAGTTTTTCATGATCCAATTTTTGTAAAAGGGACTGTTCATTGTCTGTATCTGAATCATTTTCATATCTAATCACATTTGGAGAATCAGGAGATACAGTTTGAAAACCATTTTCAGAAGAGCTTTTAAATGGAGTTTGTTGAGTTGAAGCTTGTTCTTGGGAGGCTTGTACAAAAGGAGTTTGAAAGGTGTCCTTCTGAGAAGGTTCCGATGTGAATTGTTTTGGTTCTTGTATGTGCTCGAATGATTCTTGTGTAGAGTCTTTAGGCTGGAAGGATTCTCTTCTTGGTTGAAGTGGCTCTTGATTACCTTGAACTGGCTCATTAAATTGTTCCTGACTACGATAATGTTCTTCTTGAGGTGGCTCTTGTCTATTTTCAAATTGCTCTTTGATATAGGTTTCGGGAGCTTGTTGAGTTGGTTTTTGATAATGCTGGTCTGGCTGAGATGCTGGAACAGGCTCTTTGAATTCATAAGAGTGAGGTGGTTGAGATGGTTGTGCAAAGTGAGAAGATCTTCTAGTAGTATTTCTGGTTAATTCGGAAGTAGAAACAGACGCATCTTCTGGAATTATACCTGCATCATTTGAATATTTTTTATCCTTCTTCTTTCTCCCAAAAATTGATCCAACTTTGGACTTAATTTTGGACTGTCTTTTTTCCGCTGTAGGAGTCTTGGTCATAGATGATTTACTTGAGGCTTTTGGTGGAGCAACAATATTTCTTTGGGGAATTTCAAATTCAGTTTTCAACAAATATTTCAATTGACTTTTCATTTCATTATCCAATTTAAAACTACCTAATAGATAATTTGTTGAATTTTCATTATTCTTTAACTCTTTGGTCAACTTACTATTTTGCAATTGAACAAAATTCAAAATCACATCGAACAAAGTTTGAATTTCAATTTTTTTAAAGTCTTCTAAATTTTGAAATCCTTGTGGTGCTTTATAGTTCCATTTATATTCATCTAAATTTTGGGCAATTTCCTGCAATTCTTGTCCATTGACCACCAATTCACTAATTCGAACGTCTTTATCTATCAAATGTTTCAATGGATTCAAAATCTCCATTCTCATGTTTTTGATAAAAATTTCATTATTATTCTCCTCCAACTTTATAGCATTCAATAAGCAATTCCAATTCCTAGGAAATCCGTTGAAACCGGAGCTACTACGTTGACTAATTTTGTCTGCATCTTGCACCAATGATTTCAATTGAGAATTGTATTGAGACAAAATAGCTTCATAGTTGTTGAACCACGCAATCAAATCCTTATTCACCCCAGTTGAGCCTTGAATTGTGTTTGGAATAATTTGAGCAGCCTGCTGAGGAGTTTTGGATGTTAAAATAGTGGTTGCAAAATTATATGTTTCATCCATTTTGCAATGCTTTACGGTTTATTATGGAATATAAGGTTATTTTTGTTGGAGTGAGAGTCAACAGTCGTGCAAGGGCTAATTTTTACGACTAATTAGTATGCAGTACTACCCTGAGTATCCCGTTACAGGATAAGAAAGATAACATAAGCTAATGAACAATACACGTTAAATGAAAGACACATTATGTATAACCAGATGCATCGTATACTATTGTTTAGTTTATTCACAGAGTACGATAATTGCAGCACTATTGATGATGAACTGTAGATTCCTTGAAAGCTGCTTGAAACGCAGTACGATACAATAGTCGAAAGGCAACACCGTACACATTGTTGAGCGTAAGTCATACTCGACCAGCTATGATTTATGGTACATTCTCTTATCTTTTTGTATTTTGGCTAAGAAAATTTTCAGTTGGATTTGCATCGATTTTAATATCACTCCTGCATATTGCTTATCTATAGAATTATCAATAAATATTGCAAAAATTAATATCATTGGGCGATAAGTAATACGTATAAACTGTTTAATCGAAATGCTTGTGCTTAAATTGCATATATAATATACGGCTTTCCCATTGGAAAATAAATTTACCAAATATACACAAATGTCAGACTCAGGTTATACTGAATCAGGAACGGGAGGTGATGTCTTCAAAGTAGACTTGAATAAACAGTTCGAAGCAGCAGACATGGTCTGGATTGGAACGGCTTCAGTTCTTGTCTGGATTATGATTCCAGGTGTTGGATTATTGTACAGTGGTTTGTCAAGAAAAAAACACGCATTATCCTTAATCTGGGCTGCTTTGATGGCTGCATGTTTAACTGCTTTCCATTGGTTCTTTTGGGGTTATTCATTAGTCTTTGCTCATAATGGATCAGTTTTTCTCGGAACATTACAAAACTTTTGCTTAAGAAACGTCTTGGGTGCCCCATCTATAGTGAAAACTTTGCCCGATATTTTATTTTGTTTATACCAGGGTATGTTTGCGGCAGTGACTGCTATTTTAATGGTTGGAGCTGGATGTGAAAGAGCTAGATTAGGTCCAATGATGGTATTTTTGTTCATTTGGTTAACTGTTGTTTACTGCCCAATTGCTTATTGGACTTGGGGTGGCAGTGGTTGGTTAGTATCTTTAGGAGCATTAGATTTTGCTGGTGGAGGTCCAGTACATGAAAATTCTGGTTTTTCAGCCTTAGCATACTCATTATGGTTGGGTAAAAGACACGATCCTTTAACAAAAGGTAAAGTTCCAAAATATAAACCTCATTCGGTCTCATCGATTGTTTTGGGTACGGTATTCTTATGGTTTGGATGGTTTGGATTCAATGGTGGTTCAACCGGTAATGCATCTATGAGATCATGGTATGCATGCGTCAATACCAATGTGGCTGCTGCATGTGGTGGATTGACATGGATGTTTGTGGATTATTTTAGAACTGGTGGTAAATGGTCAACCGTCGGTTTGTGTACCGGTGCAATTTCTGGTTTGGTTGGTATCACACCTGCAGCTGGTTATGTTCCAGTATATACTTCCATCATATTTGGTATTGTTCCAGGTATCATCTGTAACTTTGCCGTAGATTTGAAATCCATCTTGGGAATCGATGACGGTATGGACGTTTGGGCCCTTCATGGTGTTGGGGGATTTGTTGGAAATGTGATGACTGGTCTTTTTGCTGCTGATTATGTTGCTGCAATCGATGGTACTGAAATCAGTGGTGGATGGATTAATCATCATTGGAAACAATTGGGTTACCAATTGGCAGGATCAGTATCAATTGCAGCATGGTCTTTTGTAGTCACCTCAATTATATTATTGGCAATGGACAGAGTCCCATTCCTTAGACTCAGATTACACGAGGATGAAGAAGTTATAGGAACCGATCTTGCTCAAATAGGTGAATTTGCATACTATGATGAAACACAAGATCCAGAGAATTCTCCATATGTATTAGAACCAATTAGATCAACCGATGCTATTAAAGAAAAACTAAGAGTGTCAACTACAAGACCACAACAGGAAAATGTGGAAGAGCTTGATGGGGTCACAGAAGGCGACCAATCATTGAGTGTTGATGGAGTCGCTAGCGATGACTCAAAAAAGTAACTACCGGTTAGTAAGCGTAATATAATAAATAATGTATGATAAATCTTGGTAATTCGTAATTATCAATTTGAACTAACTATTTTCATAATTTCATATATTCTAGTTTATTATAAGTCTAGACACAAGTTCTCAGTGTTTGACCTATGAATTAAATTCTATCAGCTATAATACTACCTTGATGATTAAAAACTTTCGGTGTAACAGTAAATATCACTATATTTCTTGGCTTTTCTAGCTATTTGGCATTGCTCTTTTATCTGGTTTGTAAATGGTTTTGGACCACACGATGCTATCGCTATGGATTTGTGATTCAAACTCAGTAGTATATCTCCCACTGGTGGTCTGCCATAATTGATATTACAAACGGATTTGACTGATATAGCAGTCTTTTCAATACTTGATCGTTCACTATTCAAATCTTCTTGTTCTTGTGTTACATAGATCTCAACATCAACATCGTATTTTATCAATTCATCCAAGATGTGCTTAAACCAAATCATATTTTTTTTATACTTTATAGCCCATATCAATTTTATATATGGCGACTTGGACCTAAATAAATAGTCTTCTTGTTGATCCTTCTGTTCAATTTGTTTTAGTAAATCTAAACAGACTGGGAATGTAAACGCCCCACCACTACCAGCGCCGAAAAAACAAACAGCGTCAAAGGTCAAAAACGGCTGATGTATTGCTCCATATGGCCCATGAAAATGAGCTTTCAATGTTACCGTTTCATCAACTTGTGACAAATGATTGTACAATTTCTTAGTGAACCCCTTTTGTACCCTCATTAATATTTTCATTTCTCCAGTTTCGGCTAATGATGCTATGGTGAATGGATGATATTGGAGGTATTTTATTTTAGCAACATTAAGATAAATGTGTTGTCCAGCTTTCCATTTTGACACTTTGTTATACCATGGAGACTTGCATGTGTCTACTGGAATTGTTATCAATATAGTATCTTTATCCAAAACCTCAAATGTAGATTTTCCTTTGGTTGGAGACTTTTTCGCATGAACATATGCAATCACTTTAGCAAAAACTCTATCAATTACCAACCCATGAACAGCAATCAAAACTGCAGCTCTGTTTCCTGCATTGTGAATAAAACTCATAAACAACATAACAAATGCAAACACACGATGTTGAATTAAGAAGAAATCGTACGCCCATTCCCTAATGAATTTCAAACTCAACCAATTCAACAATGTGAAACTACCATATGCCATGAATCCAAAAATTTGTGGTGGGATGATGATCATGATCAAAAAGTTTAAGCTGAGCCAGTAATAACATGCCATGGAGAAATGAATTGTAATCATTACCCACATCCATCTACTCAACCATTTATGTAAGAATTCAATTCTGTCGTATTGCAATCCTGAAAGTCTAGTCAACACGTCATTCTTGATAACTGAAAACATCAATATTGGTAAACTTCCAATAGCGACTTTTGAAATTCTTTTTGAAATAATGTAGTATCTTGGTTGGTAATCTAGGTCCACAGTCTCCACAAAGCAAAACGCTATATTTATTCCACAGAACACCGCACCTAATAAAAACAAACTAGGCTGGAAATAAAAGCCCTTAACATTAACACAACTAGTCCATATCTCCCATAGCCTTACAAATTTGAAATATTTCGAATTTCTTTCTGAACCCCTTCTCTTGAGATATTTCGGTATGTAGTGGAAAAATATCCCATGTAAACCTAGCGCTATCACCGTCAAGACAAATACCAACCATTCATACTTATTATTCCTATCTATCTCGACGAAGTATTGTTGATCAAATGGTATAGTTGACATAATTTGATGATTTGAAACTTTTTCAAGGATAGATAATCATATTTATAAATACATGTACTTCATTGTTGATTGGTGGATTTATCGTCGCCAAGATTGCAAATTTTCGGTTGCATATTAACAGTAATTAAGAAAAAAAAAAAAGATTTATCTTTTTCATCAATATAAATAATACAATTTCTGTCAGACCAACTATGAGAACAAACTATGTATTTCTTACTTTTGTTATTGATTTCCTTAGTCACTGCTGATAACTACGCTACCTATCCTCAAGTACCAAAGACTGCATCCATCAATGGTTTTGCTGATCCCATTTATGCTTTGTTACCCGATTGTGCAAAAGAATGTGTTAAATTTAGTACTAACAACACCCCTTGTCCATATTGGGATACTGGATGTTTCTGTGTTATGCCTCAATGGTCAGGCTTGGTAGGTCAATGTTTCGCTGAAAAATGTAAAGGGGAAGACGTTGCATCGGCAACGTTTTTGGCCAATTCTTTATGCTCAACTGTTGGAGCTAATACCTGGATGATGCCAGCTTCAATCTCAACAATGTTATCAAGTGCTGCCGGTAACGCGAGAGAAGTTACAACTATTGAAGGTGAAACCGCTATGTCGTGGGTTATTGGTCCTGGTAGTTCAGTTGCAACTGAAACTGGTTCTGAATCGGCGGCTTCTGAAACAGATTCAGCAAACTCCAGTAGCACCGAAACTAGCTCCGCTGCTAGTTCAAGCTCAACTTCAGCTTCCTCTACTCAAGCTTCTACCTCAAATATTGGTATCTTACAAACCGCTAGTGTCGGTACAGTAATTCTTGGTTTACTAAGCTTTTTATTCTAAGTATGTAAAAAATTAAATATAAAATAACCTTACTCACATAAAATTTACGCATTTTTCAATAACTTGATCGGTGGGATTCTAATTTAACATTTTCTGCATCGCTAAGAATTCATGAATGCATGTAAATATTAATCTTTTTCATCAGGAGGATTTATCGGGGGTTTAGATCCATGCACAATGTTATCAATTGAGCCTAGAATGTAAGTCTTGGCAAAGAAAACACGAACTTGCAAAACAACATCCTGGTGGATAAACAATCTAGCCACTAGGATACAGTGGAGTTTATAGGTTAAAAGAAACTTTTAAGTATGAATGTGTGAAACGGAAGTACTTTGAAAAAGCATCTTGTCTACGTCTTTGTACAATTACGATCTGGATGTTTATCATGATATGATATTGCTTCTCAATGTGGCTCAGTTCGTCATTTAGAGTGGTAGGAAGGTGTCAAGTCTTAGTCATTTTAGGAGTGTTAATAAAGCTCAACCAATGCCTACTAATGATATCGTACGATCTAACCTAAACGTAAACTAACGAATCACGAATAATTCCTGAACGAGCTATACTTCCTTTCCTTCCAATTGAATAAAGCCCATCTCCGAGCAAGCACTGCATTACATGTCAATGGTAATTCCGGCTAATTCCTTCTCATAAGTATACTTGTCTTCCAGAATCGATATCTTGTAAAAACCAAAAATTATCCATTGTGCATATTAACCCGGGTGCATATGAAAATTTTATCTTTTCCATCAGTAGGATTTATCGGGGATTAAGAAACTTAATGGCGTCAAGACTTCTATTCGGTCAACAAGTTGCTCAATTCGGATGTTGTTTGGAGAAATAAAATTTTCGTTTTTGTTTTCTTGGTTTTTCAAATTTCTTCTCAAAGTATTTATACCAGTTGAATTTCCTCCATGTTTTACTCACAAATTATATCTTCATTCGCTTAATAATGTCTAACCCATACGCTACTTACCCAAGTGTTCCACATACTGCTTCAATTAACGGTTTTGCTGACAGAATCTACGATCAATTGCCAGCTTGTGCTCAACCATGTGTTAGAGAAAGTACAAGTTCTACCCCATGTCCATATTGGGACACTGGTTGTTTGTGTGTCATTCCTGCTTTTACATCAGCCGTTGGTGAATGTATCGCTGAAAACTGTTCTGGTCAAGATGTCACTAATGCTGAAAGTTTAGCTGTCTCCATCTGTAGCTCTGCTGGTGTTTGGGAACCATACTGGATCTTGCCTGCTAGTGTATCAGATGAATTGAGTCAAGCGGCCGCGGCCAACAGACAAGTAGAGACTGAAACCAGTTCGACCGCTTCTGAAACTTCTGTTTCTGTAGAAGCAACTACCACTTCCGCTCCCGTTGAAACGACTAGTGAAGAAGCTCCAGTTTCATCCGCTGCTCCAGCTGAAACTTCAGCCGCTGAGCAATCAGCTATTGAATCATCTGCCGCCAGTGAAGACGCTGCAGTTTCATCCGCTGCCCCAGCAGAAACTTCTTCTATTAGTGAGCAATCATCTGCCGTCAGTGAATCTGCCAGTGTATCTGCCAGTGAGTCTGCCGAATCTGTTTCTGTCGCTCTAGTTAACGGTGCTAATACTCCAGCAATCGCTTTGGGCGGTATCGTTGCTTGTTTGGCTTTGATCTAAGCAAAACTGCTTGTTTTAGTTTTAGTTATTGATTTCAACCGTTGTCAAAATCAACTCGATATTGAAAAGAATAAAAATCATTACACGATTGTGTCGGTTTTTTCTATTTGAATGGTTTATATAATGTAAAATTATTTTTATGGTTTTTACAAAATGTACGAAGAAAAAAAGAATTCTGCTAACTTAATGTATAATTCTTTTATCAATTGAAGTAGATTATTTTATTTAGTCGGCTCTCTGTTACTTGTGTAAATTTGAATAATTGCCAACATTTTACCAACAGGTACATACAAAAAATTATTTGGACTTTATAGAAATCTCGAGCAGAAATGAGAAGTAGTTTTCGACATTGCTTGTGCGTCTTCTTTATTGTACAATAGTTTGAAGAAGTCCTGTAATTTTGGTTCTGTCATCTAATTATGAGCTTCAGCCGTGTGATTTTACTTGAAATTCGTTCCAGTCATCACTAAAAACATCCAATCTCAAAATTCGTGGATTAATTCTGTAACTAATAATGATAGAAGCTGTTTTGATACCTTTCGCTTGTGAGTACACCATTTGAGTCATTCAAAGATGATAATAAATTCACCGACTTCATCAATTATACTACTTGACCATGATGATGCATGAAATAGTTTGACCCGATTTAGTCCAACATTTCCAGTTTAATGATTGATCCATCACATGAAAAAAGTAGTTTCCATTCTGATTCGCCCGATTTAATATTGTAAGTAAATCAAGTAGTTAGAGCTGAATAACATATCATCGGCAAATGACTATAATGCATTATATCTACAATTGGAAACTTTGATCTAAATATGCACAAACAGAATAATTATGTCAGATATCAGCTTAAATTTCTTGGCATCTACGTTTAGATAAAAGTTCCGAGATTAATCACCGTCAAATGATGATAAAGGTGATGCAAACAAGATCATGTAAGGCTCTGATTTAGTAAATGTGGTTTCTGTGGCACTGTCTCAAATGAGATCTACTAATTTAAAAAATACATCAAATCTTGCACGTGATATGACATGGAACGGCATCGCAATGTCAAAGTGTTTTTGTGTCATCATGAATAAATTACAATCTGTTTATATAATGATTGAATTCTCAAGGGGATAATCTGGTAATCTCTAATGGCAAAGCTGGGTAACGGGAAAGCCGAATTCTCGAGCATTATCGAGGAAACAGTTCTGAAAATACCTCTCGATTTGGTTAGCAAGGAGGAAAGCACAGACATAGAAACACTAGAGTCACTACCAGATGATTTGAAGGATATACCTCAGATAGTCAGAGAGGTTGTTGATTTTGAAGACGATCCAGATGTTCCATTATTGACATTTCGATATTTCTTACTTTCACTCATTTTCGTCCCACCCGGCGCATTCATAGATACATTTACGTCGTTTCGTACCACGTCGGCAGCATATTCCATATTCTTTGTACAATTAGCATCTCATTGGTTCGGTCAATGGCTAGCTAAGGTATTGCCGGACAAGAAGATTGGATTTGGAAAGTACAAATTCAGTTTAAATCCAGGTCCATGGTCAATCAAAGAGACCGTTTTAGTAACCATAACAGCAAGTAGTGGTGCCACAGGTAACTTAGCAACCAACGCTTTTGCTTTGGCCGAGGTGTACTATGATCAAGTCATTGATCCAGCCGTCTGCATTTTTTTTATGTGGAGCATAGTGTTTGTTGGTTATAGTTATAGTGGAATTGTACGAAATTTTTTGATCTATGATCCTCAATTCATTTGGCCCCAAGCTTTAATGCAAACAGCATTGTTTCAAAATCAAAAAAAGAATCATGGATCAATGAAGATATTTTTTGTTGTGTTAGTTGGAGTATGTCTTTGGACTTTTTTACCTGAGTACGTTTTTCCAATGACATCGTCATTAGCTTTATTATGTTGGTGCGCCCCAGAAAACTATACAGCCAATTTCATTGGAAGTGGATTAGGTGGTATGGGATTTTTGAACTTAACTTTGGATTGGTCAAATATTACATCATCAATTATGATATCTCCATATTGGGTCCATGTGGTGCTGTTCTTAGCATTTGTTTTGGGAGCTTGGATCTTGATTCCAGCGGCCAAATGGGGTAATTTAGGAAATTTTGAATACGGCTTGATGTCAAATAGTTTATTCATGTCCAATGGTACATTGTATCCTACGCGTGCCATCTTAACACCTGACTTTCAACTTAATCAGACGATGTATGAACAACTTGGACCTGTTCATTTAGGAACACAAAGAGCTTGGAATATGTTCTTCGATTATGCCTCCTTTGCCTCTGGTATTGTTTGGGCGCTACTTTTTGGTTACAAAGGATTGAAGGATTCTTACAAAAAATTACGTGCTTCAAATTTCAATGTCAGCTCACAGTATGGAGACAGGTTGAACAAAATACAGTCCAAGTATCCCGATGTTCCAGGATATTGGTTTTTGATCCTATTTTTATGCTCATTTATATGTCTTCTTGTGTTTGTTGCAACTCAAGCAGTGCCTATGCCTTGGTGGAGTTTATTTGTGGCATTGGCAATTGGAGTCATAGTTGCTACTCCTTTGTCTTGGTTGTTTGCAATCTCTAATTTTCAACTAGCGATTGGAAGTTTTAACGAGGTTCTTTACGGTGCAATGATTGAAAAATTGAAACACAAGGTTCCTTACTCTTTATTATTCTATTCAAGCATCTCGGGCGATTGCTGGTACAGATTGCAGTACATTTTGGTCAATTTAAAGCTCGGGTTCTACATGCATACAAATTTGAGACATGTCTTCTTTTCACAGGTCTTTGGTGAAATAATTGGGGTATTAATTAATTTCGCTGCTTTAAAGTGGGTAATGAAGACGAAGAAGGAGTATTTGAATGGAACATTGGTGGATAGACTACATCAATGGACAGGGCAAAGTTTACAATCATATCATACAAATACTATTCAATATGTCGTTCTTGGACCAACAAAATTATTTGAGAATTACAAAGTTTTACCATATGGGTTTTTAGTAGGGTTAGTTGCTCCGATATTATTATTCACCCTTCATAAGCTATTCCCAAACTCGAAACTCAAATTTAGACTATGGAACACAACTATTTTCTTTTCAACATTATCCACATTTTATGGTAATATTTCAACGGGATATTTTTCCCAATTTATTGGAGCCACGGTCACCATGTTCTATTTCTACAGATATCGTCATAGGGTGTGGAAGAAATACAATTATTTATTGGCCGCTGCTTTCGATACCGGTTTTAATTTGGCTATATTGTTGATATTTATATTCTTCTCAGCGGCAAAAGTGACTAATATGCCCAACTGGTGGGGAAATAACGATAAGAGTGTAGAGAGATGTTTTGCATTAGCTGATTTAGATTAATAGTTCGACCTAATACATAGTCAGGATCTTTCGACCTAGGTCACTTTACATGCATATCAAGCCTGGTATCGTCTTCTTTTCGCAGCTATTCGGTGAGATAATAGGGGTTTTAGTTAATTACGCGGCGTTAAAATAGGTAATAAAAACTAAGAAGGATTATTCAAATGGAACTACGATTGACCGTTTAAACCAGTGGCTGGGGCAAACTTTGAGCTCCTATCACTCGAATACAGTCCAGTACGTGACACTTGGACTCACCAAATAGTGTCAGAGCTACAATTATTTATTGGCTGCTGCTTTCGATATTTGGTGTAATTTGGCTAACTTGTTGATACTTATCTTTTTCTCAGCGGCAAAAGCGACTAATATGCCCAACTGGTGAGGTACTACTGAACAGAGTTTAGAGAGATGTTTTGCCTGTTGAAAGTAATGAAACACTACATCATAACCAATCCCGATAATAACTTATAATAATCAATTTAATACTAACCAATACTAAACTAACCAATACTAATACTAACCAATACTAATAACAATAATAACCAATAATCACCAATATGAATAATAACTAATACTAACCAATAATAACAATAACCGATTTTAACGGTTTATTAATGATAATAATAATACTAGCAAATAATGATACTAACCGAAAATAACGGTTAATTAACATAATAATACTAACAATTAGTTTCTTTTCTCTTTTCCTTCGACACTGTATATTATTTGTATATCGTATATAATTTTATACAATGTATATACTTCTATCGTACAACTTAAATGATACCAGCCATATCCTCATTCTTGAGGCAACACCATGTGTAAGTGCCTCTTAACATATATATCATTACATTTGTGTTCGAAGTGTGGTGTATTTGTGTGGTCATTTGGTGTTGCTGTGCTGAATTGGCTATTCAAACTTTCCAGCGGTATTGATATTGAAATTGTGATACTGATTTTTTTAGATTTGTAAACTAAGTATGTCAGCTCCTCCTTGGGCTCGTCGTTTGGCTTTAAAATACATTATTGCCAGTAGGTATCTATTGAGTTGTAGCATTGTATTCGGTGATTTTTTCACCTTAGCTGTTCAATTCTGAATTTTGCATGGTATGGAAGTTAGCTGTAGTTCTTTCCAGATTTGCATTGAGATGCTGCATTTGGTATAGATGTGAGTGCAGAGACGTTAATAATTAATAATTAACAAAAATTACCTAGTGAAGAATGCTAAGGAATAATTATTTTGAGAAGTATAAATGGAGTTCAATTTACTAATTTGAACAATTGACGATTCTGGATTATACACATGGCTGAAGTAGCAAATACTACTCTTCTACCTTAAGAAGATAATACTAGAATTTTATAATTACAACTTCGCCTTAGTTGAAGCGATGATAGATTAACCTTGATCTAAACACGTAGAATTAATTACATTATACACTTCGTCAATCTCTTTTTTCAATATAAGAAACCATTCTGTATGTACATTATAATCAGTCTTAAATGGGGAATCTTTGGAATGTTTCGTTTCACTAAGGCATGAATTGCAATACACGTCTCCCTTCCCGTACTTACCTCTCAAAATTTTGTGTATACTCAGTTCAACCAATTTCAAATTCTTGCTCACATAAAAACCATCATCTTTGTAACTATTATAATGCTGGTCTTGTATAGTTAAACAACTGAGTCTTTCGACAAAGGACAGCTTGTAAATCAATTGTCTGTTATTCGGTCCAACATTCACTAGTTTGTGATTGCATTTGACTTCCCATTCTTTTATCCTTTGATTGGGTAGTTTCGTGGTCATTCCTATCTTGACTAGAATGAAAGGTGATTTTCTACTATCGAAATCGTGCCATTTATCTCTTTTCTTGGAATCAGGTAGGTTTTTCACTTTGAACGACCAATCTTTACGGGGTGGGTTGAGAAAATTCACCATAGTATATATATAAATATACCCAGCTGTTTGAGAAGTTTGATTGTGATATTTGCAGAACCCACTTGGTTGCTGTACTCTGATCTTGCATCTGTTTCCTTTGATTGTTATTCCATTGCATTGATACATAAAGTTTTCGCGTGAGACAAAAAGGTAAACAAATTTCGCAGCATCGTAGTTTGATTTAACAAATTTATAAATGCTATCGACTAACGAAAAACTGACGAAGAGCAAGTACATATTAGGTTTAAAGTTGATGTCTCTTGATTTTTTCTAACGTATTATATTATTTTTAGTAAATATCAATTTTGATGTGATTTTGGTAAACGCTCAGATAATTTACAGTATTGTTCAAAATTGTGCAAAATATAGACCAAATACAATTCCTACAATATCGACATTAAATGATTGGAAAATTCAATAATTGCCTTTCAATAACACCAGATTCCACATTTCCATTACTACTTGAGCGATTTAATGAAGTATTTGACAAATTTGTTAATTTGCAAATTTGCATTAAATGTTGATGCAAGGGTGCAAATATCTAAGTGACTCCCGCTGAGAAGATGAAAAATAAATTTCAAATTCTTTAGTCAATTCACACATTCGAAACATTTATACATTAAAAATAAGAGATCTTTCTAATTTTCTTTTAGCCTCCATTATCAATTCCTTCAGCTTTTTTGGGTCATTCTGATAAACAATTTTTCCAGATACGATTGTAGGATCATTCACAACACATTCTAGACAGAATTTAATTTCATTTTCAATTGGTTTTTGATGTCTTTTCATGCCGAGAATTTTCCTTTTCTTTGAAGGTTGACTAGATTGCAATTGTAATCTCTTTGATATCCTCCTCTTATCCTTGTCATCATTTATTTCTTGTTTTGCTTGCCTTATCAACCTATCAAATTCATCCATAACACACGCAGGTTTATTCAAATCGGACAACTCATCGGATGTGGACTCAGCAAGTTTAATAGCTTCCTGCTTCACTTCTTGTTTTACAGTTTGTTCTTTTGGCGATGTTTCTGGCGTTAGCAATTGATCGTTCTTGATTTTCTCAAAGTATTGAAATCCTAATTTACATTTGCAAGTATGACACAAATCATCTTCTTCCTCTTCATCGACTTCACCTTTTTGCTCTAAAGCAAATTCTCTTGCTTTGTAACTTTTCTGTTTAAATTCCTTTGTAAAGTTTCGTTCCTGTAGTTTTTCCAACAATTTAGTCTGTCTCTCAGTGAAATTCTCAAATATTTTCAATGAATACTTCACTAGGTTGTAATTCTTTGTATTTTTTTCATTAAACTCCTTTATGATATTTTCTACCAACTCATAGAAATTGAAAACATTCTCCTTCTTGATAGGTTTATAATTACTGATAGATTTTTCGCCTTGGTTTAACCATTCATCCATTGCAAAATTGACCGCTTCGTTGAAATTGAAACCACAGTTAAATCCAGCATGATACACTTTTGGAAACGTTATCACGAATTCATTTGGTCGTTGATCAGCGAAAACACAAGGTATTCCGTTTTCAATCAATTTCATTGGGGATAGTAAAGTCACTAATTGATGAAGTAAGTCAGGTTGTTTTTTGAATAAGTCAGGAGCTGAGTCTTTCATTAATTTTTCAAATTGGTCGGCAAATTTCGCTGGAATACCATACCATTTCTTCGTAGCTCCAAAGTGACAATAATTGGCAGACAATGTATAATGATCCTCTACATGCCAGCAAAAGGTAGATAGCAAAGACCCGATGTAGATCCAAGGCACCGTCATTCCTGAGATGGAAGTGTTTATATAATTCAAAAGCGAGCCTTTTGCAAATGGTAACTTTGTCAAATTCCACGGATGGTCGATGTAGTACTTGTTTTTTTCATAGTCTATGCCTGGAGAATTTATCATTGGGAACCCACTTATTTGACCTGGTTTCAAATTGTGAATATCAGCACCGTATTTAACTTCGAGGTCTGATTTTTCTATATCCACAAATGACCAAAACTTTTGCTCTATTGTGTCGACATTTAAAGGTTGCCCCTTGTTATACTCATTTATAAATTGTTGATCAAATTCATTACACATTTGATAGAATTCAGGTAAGGAATATTTGACATCGACATCTTCATCAAAACCATACTCACCCGTGCCTATCAAGCATTTGTCACAGTACCAATTAGTCGCGGGTATGGTTCTCAAAGGTGGGTCCAAACATTTCATGTGGAATGGATTATCACAGTTATCACATAGCAAAGTCTCTGATGGATCATCATGTGCTCCACATATCAAACAATTCTCATACTCATCTTCCGAATCGCTATCGGGAAATTCCACCTCTCCTTTGTGGTTTAGATAGTTTGCATAATATCGAATAGACAGGTCATACTCACTCTTGATAGTCTCGGAATCTAATGGTATATCAAATTTCCCATTAATCTCTTTCCATTTGGACTGATTCATTTTTGAGAAGCCTCCAAGACTCTCAACCACCAAATGTAAATCATAGTAGTAAACCTTTTTATCCTCAACTTCAAAGAACAACTTTAACTGACGCTTTCTTCTCATTTTCAAGAAACGATTTATGTTTTCCCTAAAGAAATCTCTAGATCTAGTGGTGATTCCCAAGTCACTAATGACTTGTTTTCGGACGTGAAATTTGAAATCTGAAGATAATGAGAATTGCGGTTTCCAAGTCCCGGGAGGAACAACTTTCAACAACCCATACTTCAATCCTAACTTCTTTACTTGTTCAGATGATAAGTATCCTATTGGGTCTTGGAAATCCTTTTCGGTCGGCCTCAACACCGGGCAGGGGGTAAGTAAACTCTTATCGAAAAACATAATAAATTTGGTATCAAAATAATCGTCTTCTCAAGGCGACCAATATGTGACAAGCCGTTTTATGTAAACTGTCTTGTAGTCACTGATGGAAAATTTGCTAATAAAGTAAAATCGAATGGTTTTGGTTGAGAAAAAATATTAAAATTACAACTTGGTAATAATTAACTTGTTGATTAAATCCACCAGTCTCTAATCTTTAATTTCTTTAAGGTCTTCTCTTTAAGGTCTTCTCTTCAGTTTTCTACTCTAAGGTTGACTTGAAACCTAGTTTGTTACGCTAGACAGTCGTGTATCTAAAAAAAAAGTCAACATGAAGGATACTACGATTGCAGTTTTAGGCAGTGGTGTTATGGGCACAGCCGTTGCCACAGCTATATTGAAGAATTATGACCCAAAGATTATTGCATGTGGTACCAACGCAGCTAGATTGAAGGATAGCTTCAAGGACTTTCCCCAAGTTGAAATTTCAGCCGGTAAAGAAGAGAATAGGAAATCTATTGAACAAGCAGATATCATAATCTTAGGATGTAAACCTTATATGTATCAACAGATTTACGAGGAGGTCTCGGATTCCTTAAATGGTAAGCAATTGTTGATTAGTTTATTGGCAGGAACCACCATTAAGGAATTGTCAATTTTCACTCCATATGTAGCCAAAGTCATGACGAATACCCCAGCTAAATTTGGTTGTGGAACAGCTGCAATTGCTTATGCATCAGAAGTATCCTCAAGTCAAAAGGAATTAGTTGAAAAGTTGATCAGCTCAATTGGCTTAGTAGTCAATATTCCAGAGAAAAATATGGACGCTGCTACTGCTTTGATTGGTTCTGGCCCTGCATTTGTTTTATTGATGATGGAAAGTTTGATAGATGGAGGAGTGAGAATGGGTTTACCTTTCGATATTGCCAAACAATCAGCAGCAAAAGTAATGGAAGGTACTGCCAAAATGGTTTTGGAAACCGGCGAGCATCCTGCTGTTCTCAAAAGTAAGGTTTGTACCCCTGGTGGAACTACTATAGGTGGTTTATTAAAAATGGAAGATGGAAACATTAGAAGTTCAATCGCTAGAGGTGTTGAAGAAGCAGCAAATATCTCTGCCTCATTTGCAAAGTGATTATTGTATATCCTTACCTTTGAATAAATATGCACCATTCAATACCGCCAACTCTTCTTTAGATATACTCAAATTCTTTTCGTCTAAAAACTGTTTTAATTTATTTCCATGCTCTCTTATTTCAGAATCACTTAACAACTTCATCATAGTGGTAAAGCTTGGCTTTGTTTCTGAACCAGTGATTAATCCTTTTTTCAATAGTAAATCTTTAAATTCCAAGGTCAATTTCATCAACTCTGGATTCTCTTTCAACGCCTTTTTCACTTTTTCAACAGTGGCAGCAGTTTCTTCAGGGGATGGGTTTTTGAAAAATGATCTAGTTGTGATCCTTGGTCTATATACAAGTGCTGGTCTAAAGCAGGTTCTAATCATGAGTCGTGTTTGCAACAAGTTGAATAAATTTTCATTTTTCAACACAACTTGAAAATAAACAACATGTCTCACGAAGGTCAAGAAGAATTATTGGATTATTCTGATTCAGAAGAAATCGCAGTACCAACCACTACTACCGAAGAAACTAATGGTAAGGAAGATTCTGATAAGAAAGGTTCCTATGTTGGTATTCATGCCACTGGGTTTAGAGATTTCTTATTAAAACCGGAATTGTTGAGAGCCATTGGTGATTGTGGGTTTGAACATCCTTCAGAAGTTCAACAAGTTTGTATTCCTCAATCCATTTTAGGAACAGATGTTCTATGTCAAGCAAAATCAGGTTTGGGTAAAACTGCCGTTTTCGTTTTGTCGACTTTGCAACAATTGGATCCAGTTGCTGGTGAAATCTCCACTGTTGTTATTTGTCATACTAGAGAATTGGCTTATCAAATCAGAAATGAATACGCTAGATTCTCTAAATATATGCCAGATGTCAAAACTGAGGTTTTCTACGGTGGTACACCAATGAAAAGAGACATTGAAAAATTGAAAAGTAAAGACACTTGTCCTCACATTGTGGTTGCTACCCCAGGTAGATTACATGCTTTGGTACAAGAAAAAGCCATCAGATTGAACAATGTCAAGTCGTTTGTTATTGATGAATGTGATAAAGTTTTGGAAAGTATTGATATGAGAAGAGACGTTCAAGATATCTTTAGAGCCACTCCACATCAAAAACAAGTAATGATGTTTTCAGCCACTTTGGCACAAGATATCAGACCTGTTTGTAAGAAATTCATGCAATCACCATTGGAAATCTATGTTGACGATGAAGCTAAACTTACTTTACACGGATTACAACAATATTTTATCAAATTGGATGAAAAAGAAAAGAATAGAAAATTGTCTGATTTATTAGACTCTTTGGAATTTAATCAAGTAATCATTTTCGTTAAATCTACTCAACGTGCTAATGAGTTGAACAAATTATTGACTGCTTGTAACTTCCCTTCCATTGCCGTCCATAGTGGACTTCCGCAAGAGGAAAGAATCGCTAGGTATAAATCATTCAAAGAGTTTAACAAGCGTATTTGTGTCAGTACCGATGTTTTCGGTAGAGGTATTGATATTGAAAGAATCAATTTGGCTATAAATTACGATTTAGGTGCTGATGCCGATCAATACTTGCACAGAGTTGGTAGAGCTGGTAGATTCGGTACAAAAGGTCTTGCTATATCATTTATTTCATCTCCAGAAGATGAAGAAACTTTAAAAAAGATTCAAGAAAAATTCGCGGTCAAGGTTGAACCATTCCCAGAAGAAGGAGTTGATCCATCTACTTATATGAACACTTAATTGTAATAATACTTTATTTAGAAACTTTTTCACTGGATATGTAATTCAAAGCATCGAGTCTTTCCGGAAGGATCGGGTGACTGTAATGGTAAATTGAGTATAATTTATCAGCAGCCATACCACTCAAATTCTCTTTTGAAATTTTGATCAACGCAAGGGCCAAATCTTTCTCGTAACCGCATTTCAAAGCATACTCATCAGCTTGATATTCATGGAATCTGGAGATATAATTATCGAGGAAGGTTAATACTGATTCTACTGGACCGTAGATATCACTAAATAATAAGAAACCTATCAAGATTGGTTTTTCAGTAAAACCAAATGATTGAAATAAAGATTTGTTTTTGATGAAGTTGCCGAATAAGGTGAATATAAGGAATGTGTGGGTCATGGCGTATGCTAACATTTTTGGTAAATGATTCAATTTCCAATGTCCAATTTCGTGAGCTAAAATTGCAACGGTTTCTTTAAGTTCAGTTTGCTCGATTAACGTGTCGTATAAAACAATTTGTTTCGACCATGGTAAACCAATAAAGTATGCATTTGAGTGTGATGATCTTTTGGAGCCATCGACTACCAATAATTTGTTTAATGGAAAGTTTTGTTGTTTAGCTAAATCTTCAATAGCACTTTTCAATTCTCCTTCTGGTAATGGTTCGTATTTGTTGAAAAGTGGCATAATTAACGTTGGCATGATGGTCATGGCAACTAAATTAATGACCAAAACAAAGCCCATTACATAAAACACAAAGCTCTCGTTGAAATATTCGATGATTTTTAAAAGGGCAGCTAAAACAGGTGTTCCTAATACAAAGCTCAAACCAAGGGATTTCAAAGTATCAACTACCCATAATTTAATAGTCAATTTGTTAAAACCAAATTTTTCTTCAAGTACAAAATTTTTATAGTAAGCAATAGGTAATTTGGTTATTAAAGTAGCCAATTGAAATACAACAATGAAAACGATTGATTGAGTGATGGATCCACCCATGAACTTCGGTAACCATATCTTGGTCATGATATGACTACTTAAATTCCAAACTCTAGGTAAAACATCGTACTTGATAACGAGTAAATCTTGAATTAAACCATAAACCGAGGAATAGATTGAAAACTTAGATTTTGCTTTAGAATACTTTTGGAAGTTTTGAAACTTTTCTAAGCTGACTTCTTCTTTGATTGATGCGGGAGGTGATGGTTTGTTTAGAACTTGGACTTGCCTGTATTCTAAGTAACTTTGGAAAAGAAATTGACCTACTCCAAAACCGATGATCACGGATTTCCAATTGATACTAGGATTGTCTAGGAATGATAAAGACTGGATTATTAGTAATTACTCTTGAATTATAGGTCTCTACATACATTTGCCAAAGAAATCATGAATGTTGAATAATTTTTGCATTCTGCGCGGCTATTAATTTTAACGTAAGTTGACACGATATACTTTTTTATATATATATATATATATATATATAGATTAACTGACCAATGACATTGGTAGTTCACTTTTTATCACGACTTGAGAAGTTTAAGGATGTAGCTTGATTTAGGTAAACTTGTAACAGAGTAATAAACGTTATTACCACATGTTTTGTTGCAATAATATTTAAATCGTTCTTTTAAATCATTTCACAGTGGTACTTTTCCGAAAAATTGTAGGATTTCCAAACTTGAACATGACTCAAGATCAAGGAATTTGGGTAATAGGGTACGGTTCACTCATTTTCAAACCTCCTCCGTGTGTCGCATTCAAGGTCACAGGTTATATTAACGGGTACATTCGTAGGTTTTGGCAATCTAGTATAGACCATCGAGGAACTCCCGATTCTCCAGGTAGAGTAGTCACTCTAATCTCTTTACAAGATTTAAAACAAAATAGAAGCATTTTCAAAGATTATTTCAAATATGAACTACATGAAAATATAGATGTGTTGGAAGAAGAGGATTTGAAAGTTCATGGAGTGGCTTACTATATCGAAGCACAAAACGTCAAAGCTGTTCAAGATTACTTGGATGAAAGAGAACAAAATGGGTATTCCACACACAAAGTTAAGTTCCACATTCAAGGAGAGAGTCCGTCTGGGTTGGATTTTGTAGAAAGTCTGATTTACATAGGTACGTTGGATAACGAGGCATTTATTGGACCTGAATCGATCGAGAGTACTGCAAAGATTATCAAAACCAATCAAGGTCCAAGTGGGTTGAATATAGATTATTTATTACACCTTCATCAATCTATCCAAGAGTTGAAAGTTAGAGACGAATACATTGATGATTTAGTTAGTTTAGTTAAGACTTAATAAATTTAAAGCTGCATCTCGTAACACATTACCCAAATTGTGAATCTCCAACTGAGCATTTTCGAAATCTCTTGCTTGTAGAAGACCTCTTATGAATGGGAAAGTATTCCATACGTATTTTGGATCTTCGATTGGTGAATCAAATGGTGTCCCAAAAAGTATATTTTTATACCCTATTCGTTTAGTTTGAATATTTTTTAGTATAAACTTGGAATTAAATTCAATCATGTTATCGTTCCACCTCCATCTTGCCATTGAATAAGTTGTGTGTTCAATTCCACCTTGCTCTTGTAGATATATTTCCCATTGCATCTTCCAATTTTGATACTTTTCCCCATTCTCTTTCATCAACCAAATGGATTTCTTCAATCCATGAAAGTCAAGGCTAGGTTTATCTTTGAAAGAATTGTAATAGCTTTCTAAGTTTTGTTCATATTCAATTAATTTATTACTGAAATCGTTGAAATTGTATGGTATTAACGGGTATTCTGCAAACTCAATAACAATTCTTGATAAAAGCTCAACCAATAATGAATGCTTTGTCATTTTTTCATCTACTTTCGAGCTTTCAAAATTGGCAAAGTTGTCATAGCAAGACCCCTTTGGATAATTTCCAGAAAATTTTATCTCCAATGATGGTACATTCACAAGGTTGATGAACGGGAGATAATTTTTAGCTTCTGAAAATTCGTTTTTCATATCAGCAAGTTCACTCAATGGCCTATCTTTGTACTTGAGTTTTTTCAACTGTTTATTCACAACTTCATGCAACATTGGATTAAGATTAATTTCAAGATTGTCACCAGATACTAAATCACTAAGATCGAGATACAAGTAACCCTCTTTCTTGAGTAATTCTTTTCTACTTTCTATCCACTCCGATGCACCCGCTAGATTGTACTCAGTAGCATCAAATGACACAAAGTAAATCGATCTAGAAGGAGACCATTGGTATCTCCTCTGTAATGAAGTAAATACTTTAATCATTTCTAAGAATACAACGTTACCCGTACCCGACGACATTGCTCCGTAACATGATGAATCTCTTGCAGCACCTATTATGATACCCTTCTCGTTTTGTTCCCTACCTTCGATCGATCCAACCACATTCCAAATTTGATGAGCCTGTCGATCAATATTTGCTATGTTCAACTCAATCTCCGCTCCTTCCTTCAATTTTGACTTCAAATATTGTCCATCTTTCCACGAGATTGGTAATGTTGGTATTTTTGGGGTAGTTTCTGATTTGTCCCAACTCAACCTTGTTACATATCCATCTTCCGATGACCAGCCAGGAGTTAGAATATCCCCGGGCGACATCCTGGTCAACCCTACGTTTTCTCTTTGAATCACGTCTTCGTTATCTTTGAATTTAGGTGAGATAAATACTATAGCCTTTGCCTGATGTTGATGAGCAAGGTACACTTTGTTCGATTCAGGTATATTGCCTCCATAGTTCATAAGGACAATCTTATCCTTTACTTGAGTTTTTTCAAAATCCTCCACAAAGACATACTCTCCTTTGATAGGCTCATTTGTGTTTAGTGAATTGGGATTGTATGATAAAAATTCCATATTTTCATTATGTGATTCATATAGCTTCGCATTCCAGTCTTTCATTTTGAGATAGGTATTTTTGGAAGGATAATTAGTGAAGCTTTGTAATTCATTCAATTGTATGTTGTTAATTCCATTATTTTTCATATAAGTTTCGATATACTTTGCCAATGTCAAGTCTCCAGATGTTCCTGTTATATGTGGCACATTTGAGAAGTACTCTAGGTTCTCCTTCATCACTTTCGGGTCTATGATAAACTTTATTGAGTCTGATAATTTGTCTATGTCGTAGAATTTCCCTTTGACAAATCCACCAATTGAAGAGCCACTAATGGAGTCATTATTTGAATATCTTGATATCAGAAATACCAACAATATCATGAATAATACATAGAGCAACCTTTTAATAACTAAAGGATTCCCTAGCTTGAGTATTGATTTCTCATATTGCAATTGAAAATACTTGTATCCTTCGTATATGGGATCTATGATTTTTGTCACTGGGTTTATTATCCTAGTTTTAAACTTCTGTCTTAGAATCTGAGCTCGATTAAGAAATGTCTTTGGCTCCTCTATCTCAAATATATAGCTTGGTGGGTCCACGGGTAATGAAGAACTCGAATTCATAATGTTTTTTTTCTACACAATATTATAATTTATTTTTATTTAAACACTGATAAACTTGAGATTCGAATTTACCAATGTATTCAACATTAAACTCGTCCATGTATGGCAACACCTGAACAGCATAGAAGCCTGCTATTTTGTTTTTATAGTCAATCCAGTAACTCAAATTAGCTAAGCCTCCCCAATAGATAGAGCCTTTGGGTCTACCAGTTGGTAAATCATTCGAACAATAAGCATTACCAGTTAATGTCCAACCATCGTTCTTTTTATCATCCTCATCATCCACAGCATTATGAGCAAGTCCTATAAATTCTAAATCAATGTGTTTTGGTAAGTGGTTTTGGATTGCAAATTCCACAGTAGATTGTTTTAATAATCTGATGTTCGTATCTGGAGAATAACCGTAATTCAACCAGACTCTCATAAATTTCAAGTAATCACCAACGGATCCAAAACATCCCTGACCACCTAAATCTAAAAGTGGGTCTAATGATAAAGCGTTTCTTTCTTGTAATTTCAACGACTCATCTTGCTTTCTATAATGTACTCTAACTAGATTCTTAAAGTCCTTTTTGTGGAATGTACATGAACTCATTCCAATTGGGTCGAAAATGTGTTTTTTTAGAAATTCCCCCAACTTCATACCACTAATTCTCTCAATGAGGAATCCTAAAAAGTCAATACTATGTCCATACATCCACGCAGTTCCAGGTTCAAATACTAACGGGGTTTTCTTGTAGAAAAAATCCATGGGTGGGTTGATAGGATCGATTTTCTCACCTTTAGTGATCAATGTGAGATAATCTGGATGAATGAACCCATAACTGAATCCTGCAGTATGAGTCATGAGATGTTTTGCAGTTACTGAAGTTCTTGGTTTCAATAAAGGTTTAAGGAACTCTCCAGTTTTTTTATCAACCGATTTAGGTTCCAATTGTCCAATATTTGCAAATTCAGGGAAATATGTAATCACCGGCTCGTCCAACTTTAACTTGCCTTGTTCATATAAGATTAGCGCACCCATCACAGTGATTGACTTGGTGCATGAAAAGAAGGCATAGATATCTTCATTCTGAACAGGTTCTGGTTCATTCAAATTGCGAACACCTTTAGAATTGAGATAAAGGTTTCGTTTATCATCTGTAACACCTATAGTGCACCCTGGAGCAATTAACAACCCATCTTTAGGAGTGGTGATCTCACTCAATAGTCCATCGATCGACTTGGTCAAAATTGAACTTACCATGATCCCCACAAAAAACGTGAAACATTTTTTTGCGAAAAATCAAACATGATTAAATACTCGCTTATGATATTTTTTATTTGCATGGTTGCCGCTGAGGTGAATCCTATTGTAATTCACGGACATTTCTTCATCAACAGTGTGACAAATGAGCCGGTAAGTATTTTTAGTTGAATAATGTACATTGCTAACCTTTAGTTTTACATAAAAGGGCTCGATTACCAACCAGGAGGCAGTAGCGGGTTTTCCACAGAGAAAGATCCACTAAGTGATCCGGCTCAATGTGCAAGAGATATAATCCTCTTTCAAAAATTGGGGATAAATACTATACGAATATATTCTGTAAACTCGCAATTGAATCATGATAAGTGTATGACAATGTTGGCAAAAGCTGGGATTTATCTTGTTCTAGATGTAAACTCACCAATTGCTCAGCATCATTTAAACAGGTACGAGCCATGGACAACGTATAATTTGTATTATCTAGAGAATATCTTTAAAATAGTAGAGCAATTTAGTTGGTATAATAATACTTTGGCGTTCATAGCGGGTAATGAAATTGTCAATGATCCTATTTCCGCAAGCGTCTCGGCTCCATATATTAAAGCAGTAGTTAGGGATTTGAAATCTTACATATCCAAGCACTCACCAAGAACAATACCAGTGGGTTACTCAGCAGCTGATGATTTGAATTACCGTGTTCCTTTAGCAAAGTACTTGGAATGTTTTTATGAGGATCCAAATGAAGCTATTGATTTCTATGGAGTAAATTCTTATCAATGGTGTGGTGATCAAACATTTTACACTTCTGGATATTCGGTGTTGGTTAATGATTATAAGTCATTTACAAAGCCAGTGTTTTTCACTGAATATGGATGCAACGAGGTATTACCAAGGAATTTCGACGAAGTGACTGCTTTATATACGAATGATATGATCAATGTATTTCAAGGTGGATTGATCTATGAGTTCCTGCAAGAACCAAATAATTATGGATTAGTCGAAGTTTTGGAGAATGGAGATGTCAAGATTTTGAGAGATTTCACTCAGTTAAAGTCTAAATTTGATTCATTACCTAGATTGGATCATGATTTCATACTTGAGTCAATGAGAATCAATGCACAGGAGATCAATGAGAAGATTAGAAAGTTTCAAACATCTATTCCGATTTGCGAAGAAAAATACACAAACTTAGATGTAAGTCGAGGAGTACCTCCTAGTTTTGGTGATATATTGATAGACTGTGGAGTCAGTGCAGTGAAAGGAAGATATGTTGAACTATCAATAGCTGAAATTTCAAATCATTTCAAGTATTTAAATCAAGAGGTGTTGAGCATCCCTGGAAGGATTGAACCTGTTGTTGACTTTCCAATTGAATTTGTAACAAGGAATGAAACAATTGAAGAAGAGAACAAATTCGTCACCATGGTGCATAAAGTGACAGATTCTCTCAAAACTTTTTATACATCCTTATTCAATTAAATTAGTGTATAATATCTCACCATTGTACTTTTTTATTGTTATTTTGTTAAAATTAAGTGGTTTAAGGTATATCTCCCACTCATCAAATGACAAATTTTCTATATTTTTATCTTTCTTAACCGATTTGAACCCACACTTGGCGCATGTTTTGATTGAAAAGTTTTGCTTTTTTAGTATAAGAATCAATTTTGGTATGTTGGATATATACTGTATTAGATAGTCAAAGGTGTTTAAATCCTCAACCCAAGAGTCCACAGAGTGAATATCATCATGGTTGCTGAAGTAACTGTTGAATAAATCAAAGTTGTACAATGTCAACAGCTTCAAAGTTGAATATTTTGAGCTGGAACATAGTAATTTGAAAAAAGGGTTATATTTTGAAAATCGGAACCCTTCATTGTAGAATATGGGAGATGAAATATCAATTATCAAATGCTCGAAATGTGAGTTATTAGTTCGTATTAGGTCTATCAACGATAGTTCTGAGTCGTTCGATATCTTCTTGAGTTCCAAACTTTCAGTATTACTGAAAATTTCAAACTCCTGTTTTCTCTTTTTGTACGAGCATGATTGAAAACAAACACTTTTGACCTTCAACGGTATATCCACTGGCGTATCAATAACGAAATCGATCAAACACAAGTGATTTATACTTTCAAAATAGTCAAATATCAAATTCAAGTGACTAGACTTTAGTGGTATAGACCATCCTGACTGTGATTTCAAAGTTAAACCTATTTCTTGTCTTTTACGTACTGTATACTTTTTGAATATATTCTTTTTGACACTTTGAAACGCAAAATCTGGTGATATTTCCAAAAAGCTTAACTTCTTCAAACCAAATGAATGGGTGAATAAGTTGACTAGCGATGAGATAAACTCATTATAGCTTAACTGTAGTATCTGGTTTATGTTTGACTCAACAGCATAACTACCAGCAATGTTTAACTTCAAATTCGATGATTTGTGTATTTGAGGTTTCAAAAATTGAACTGTCTCAATATAGTTAATCTTGGATGATTCTGTGAGGAGATGGGTTTGTGAGAATTTGTAAAACGACTCTGACGATTTGAACGTGATGTGTTTATAAAGGTAGTATTTATTTATCAATTGGTTGAATTTCCGACACACTAATGAGATTTTGATCAACTGGTCTCGTCTGAAGTTATCAAATATGAGTAGCAATATTTCTATAGGTAACGAATGTACGTGAAGCTCTGGATATTTGATAGGCTTTCTTTTTGAGAAGATTCCACCTTTTCTTCCTATCAATTGATATTTCATCGGGCGAACCACAATTTTCTGAAAACAGAAAAAACCGTACGAAACTAAAAAACTATGAAACAAGCGGTTACACAATAACTGAATAACCAGTTGAAAAATTAATTTGTACATCTACTAAATTGCTTTCATATGTGATTACCATGAAAAGTCATTTGATTTTAGATAAATTTTAAATAAGCGCTGAGACTAGAGTATCATACATTATCATATATTCATTATCATAACTTTAGCTTCAATTCATTGTAAACTTGTCTAATTTGCACATAGCCTAGGTGTATTTTACCAATGAAATGATCAGCCAATCTTCTATCGTTGTCTAATCTGGATAAGTAAGCACCACAAACCTCACAAACTTGTAACTTTTGTTGACTTGATTGACCTATATTCTCAATTAACTTTCTAATTTGCTCCTGTTTCACATTACGATTCAATACCTTGCTATTTAGCTCGATCGAGTTTAACAATAACATATCAATTTGGTCTTTTTCAAACAAATAATCTAATTCTTGCAACATCAACCCTATCTCAATATCCAAGTCATCCAATTCCTTTGAAAAGTTGGCAATCTTTGCTTTCTCCTCCGGTGTATGTTCTAATCTCTTTTCAGCTATGTATATTGTATGATCTATATCATTGACAAACTTTCGTAGGGACTTAAGTACCTCTGACTCTATTTCCTGTTGTAATTTCGCATCTTTTTTAATTTTCAGTTCATATTCTATCTTGTGTTTTGTTAAATGTAAGTTTGGACATTTGCCTATGTTTAACTTTGTATTTGAAAAAAGTTCATGCGGACAAATATTAACAAGAAACGGTTTACAAACTTTAGGTGATAACAAGTCAGGGTCTCTTTGATAATGTCGAATCTTCTCCCGACCCATCAATTGTTCAATTTGCCTCCTCTGTTCCTCCGCTGCAGACATGTTGATGAAAATTAAGTATCACTACGTAGAACCTGTTCAAGACCAATGATATGTGATGAGTTTTCAAAAGTCGTGTAGAAAATTTACTCCAAAATACAGTGCTCTCATTGGCCAGTTGAAAATAGCGCACTACAAAACGACCTCTTTGCTTTGAAGCTACAGGTCAAACTTAGTATGCTCCATTGAGATCATTGAAGATCATCTGACAGTTTTCCAGCTCATTTACTTTTTAAATGTTTCCCTCAGACAGATTGACCAGTAAAAATTGACAAATTTAAAGAGCCGCAATACTATCTTAAGAATTCCGAGCACGAGAATACTCAAAGATTTTTTAGTATCGACAACTGAAAAAATTATTTCAGCTTCCACTTCATTCTTTTTAAATATTCTACTAGAGTTTTACAACTATGGTTCTTCCTAGATTATTTAACACCACTGCTACACGCTCTGCTTTCAAGGCAGTTAAGCGTAACAGTTTATTTTCAAACAGAACTTTAGCTACTGCCGCCAGTCCAGAGGGGAACGTTAGGTATGTTTTCACTTCATTTAGGAATTGTGAAAATTACAATTAGAACTTCAATTGAAGTGAAATTGTCATATCCTCAAAGTTTAAACGACTTTTCAAACTTTTCAGTTGCAATTTTTCATCAACCAATCAAATTCAACAAAAATTTTTACTAACAATTGTACAGAGCAGTCATTGGTGCTGTTGTTGATGTCCATTTTGACGATGGTAACTTACCAGCTATCTTCAACGCCTTGAAATTGAAAAACGGTGACCAAGACTTGGTCTTGGAAGTTGCTCAACATTTAGGTGAAAACACTGTTAGAGCTATCGCTATGGATGGTACTGAAGGTTTAGTCAGAGGTACTAAAGTCCATGATACTGGTGCTCCAATCTCAGTTCCAGTCGGTAGAGGTACTTTGGGTAGAATTTTAAATGTTACTGGTGACCCAATTGATGAAAGAGGTCCAATTGAATGTAAACAAAGAAACCCAATTCACGCTGATCCACCATCATTCATCGAACAATCTACTTCAGCTGAAATTTTGGAAACTGGTATCAAAGTTGTTGATTTATTAGCCCCATACGCAAGAGGTGGTAAAATTGGTTTATTCGGTGGTGCTGGTGTTGGTAAAACCGTCTTCATCCAAGAATTGATTAACAACATTGCTAAAGCTCATGGTGGTTTCTCAGTCTTCACTGGTGTTGGTGAAAGAACAAGAGAAGGTAATGATTTATACCGTGAAATGAAAGAAACTGGTGTCATTAACCCAGAAGGTGAATCAAAAGTCGCCTTGGTCTTTGGTCAAATGAACGAACCACCTGGTGCCAGAGCTAGAGTCGCTTTAACCGGTTTAACCATCGCGGAATACTTTAGAGATGAAGAAGGAGCAGATGTTTTATTATTCATTGACAACATTTTCAGATTCACCCAAGCTGGTTCAGAAGTCTCAGCCTTGTTAGGTCGTATCCCTTCTGCTGTCGGTTATCAACCAACTTTAGCAACTGATATGGGTTTGTTGCAAGAACGTATCACAACTACTAAAAAGGGTTCTGTCACATCAGTTCAAGCCGTCTATGTCCCTGCAGATGATTTAACTGATCCGGCTCCAGCTACTACATTCGCTCATTTGGATGCCACAACTGTTTTGGACAGAGGAATTTCGGAATTGGGAATTTACCCGGCTGTGGATCCATTGGACTCGAAATCTCGTTTGTTAGACGCTTCTGTCGTAGGACAGGAGCACTATGACGTTGCTACCGGCGTTCAACAAACCTTGCAAGCTTATAAATCATTGCAGGATATCATTGCTATTTTAGGTATGGATGAACTTTCAGAGGCAGACAAATTGACAGTTGAAAGAGCAAGAAAGATTCAAAGATTCTTATCCCAGCCTTTCGCAGTAGCTGAGGTATTCACGGGTATTTCCGGAAAGCTCGTTAAATTATCCGATACGATATCTAGCTTTAAATCCGTCCTCGAGGGTCAATATGATCATATTCCAGAGGCTTGCTTCTATATGCAGGGCGACATATCAACGGTTATTGCCAAATCGGAGGAATTGGCCAAAGAATCTAAATAGATTGTATAGTGATTGATTATCTTTAATTTAGAGTAATCCGGACAAGGCTCTATTTAAATTTAAGAAACATTTTTCTACTGCGCTACCAAATGATCTTATGTAACTTACTATTCTCTTAAGACTAAGAAATTATCATAAGTATCAAAGTACTTTTGTGGCGATATTCCAGAGTGTGTTACGAAAGTAATTACAGAACGATAGATCGTAGTAATAGTATGATTTGAGATGAAAGTGTTATATGTATCTTTAAATTCAATTCTATTGCAATACCAATTAATCATATTGATAAATGATCAACATGCACTACTTATATAAATTATATACGGGGAATACAATTATTTAGTAATCGCTTGGTAAATTAATAGAAGATTAGTCTAGTAATAGTTCTACAAAGATCGAAATTAGAAAGACGCACGAATCACTATATTTTATTTATATTTAAATAAATACTTCCTTTTCTAGATGTAATCCAGACTTTTCTGTAGTAAGCTCAACCATCTGCTCTTCTTTATGAACCAAGATTTGTGTAATAGGAGTAGACATAGTATGTTCTTTCATTTCGTCATTCTTTTTTCTTCTTAATCTGATATGATTCTGTAATAATTGCAGACTATGAAACATTAATTGGTATTCGTTTCCATCTTTTATTCTAGAAACAGTACTAGTTCTAAGACCACAACTTTGACAAAGCAACTTGAGACTGTAAACTATGTTTCTATGTTCATTGCCCGTTTGATTCAAATAGTAGCTTTTATCTTTTCTTCCAATCAAACCATCTGTCTCAATTAAGCCGGAAATCAAATCTAACTTGCTGTCAAGGTCCAAATAGAAATACTCTGAGGGTATACCTACACTCTTGTTATACATTATGTTTATACGTTTAAATGTATCTTTCACTAGATTTCGTCTTACACCATCATGTTTTTTTTCCTTATTGATATGAACAAGAAAACGGCACGTCTATTTTTATCATCTATTGTTTTAAAAGGTCTTTCTTCAAATTCGTAATTCTCCAATTGTTCGAAATCAAGGTGATGATAATCAAATCTGTCATCGTTAGCCTTGACAATTTTACTTTTGGTATCTATGTCAAATTTCTTCCTTCCTTATCCATTCTGCCACGATTGTGAGTGTGTTATAAATGATTTTAAAATTAGAAGTCTTGAGGCCAAATAAATCTTTTTCATTTTCGAGTTGATTTATCTCTCGGATCAAGTTATTCAATTTTTCCAAGTCCAACTTGAGCAGCTTAAAGGTTTCTTTTATGTCCGATGAATACATCACCCCTGAAAGTATCCCGCCATCACCTAAATATTGCCCAACAAAATGAAATAATATGGCTTCCGCATCTTGAATGGTTGTAGCTTCAGGTTTATTACTTCCTTGAAATGTGATAGGTTTTTTGACAAGACGTAAATACTTGAATAAGCTTGAATTTATTTCTACTGCTTTGATTAGGTCATTGATAGTTAAATCCCATAAAACAGCAAATTGATTGATATAGCTACTTTTAAATTGGTTGAAATGGTTATCAGAATCGATACTGATTTTCGCTTCACGAATCAAGCAATTGCCTCCATTACATTTTATTTCCATCGTACCATTACGCGATTCTATAAAACGCCTTAATTTTAAATCATCACACTTGTGTGGCATACATGTGGTGTAGCTTGTTTTATTATTAGCCTTTGTGAATACTGGATTATTTGCAAATACGTTGAATGCCAATGATATCTTTGAGGATTTTCCAACGGTAAAGATGTCAATTCCATTTTATATGATTGGAAACGTAGACGAGGCCGTTTCTAAAGCGGAGAAGTTAGCGAACGAGTCTAAATAGATCGTCTAGTGATTGAATATAAGTAAATTAAGGCGTTTAGTGATTGATCATATGTAAATTAATTCTAATTTCTAATATTGTGCGGTTTCAATTACTCGTAGACTTTGAACAAAGGCTATATATGCAGAAACACCTGAGAGATATGGTATTAGATAATAAGTAGTCTCTTGTCTTCTTGTTATAGACACGTTGTGCAAGATCTGTATCAACGGTGCACACTGAGTCATTCAATAGTTGAGTTGATAGTTGCAAAATTTTTTTTTCTGCCACATGGTAGCCTAAACTAGCGTTTATTCTTTTTGCATCAATCTTATGTAACGTTAATGGCAGTAGTAATATACTTGTATAGCTAAGTTTTTTTGAGAAAATGAAATGATTACGACCGAATTACTCATTACGCTATTGAGGTGCAAAGAATTACAATCTTATTACACCATATCGGAAATTAAGAAGAAAAGTAGCTTTTCACATTGTACTAAATACATTGTCTGTGAACGATTCTAATTACGAATTCGGTTGACTCGCAGATACATTATTTATTACCCTGAATTATGTAATATAAAAGGACGACATCTCAGAGACTTAAATAGTAAATTGATTTGATACGAGTCACACGATTTCTCGTTGGTCTAAATCCAACGACACAACGATACTTTTCGAACTTAGTTATTCATCTTAGTATCTTGATACATATGCATCTGCTTTAAAGTATATTCTCAATTGTTCTATCAGAGCAAGTGGCTACGGTCACTAGATTAAATTTTAAGCTCAATACACCAAGGCAACAAAATGAACATTTACATCGAAATCTCCCATGGAGCAATTTCGCTAGTAGTTTATCCTCTGCAATATGTAAGGTCAAAATTCCTTGCGTATTTATTACCAAGCTTTTCAAGATATGACATTTGCATGGATTATTGCCGCAATATCAGCAGTAGCCTAACTTGAAGCATCTCAGAAGTTAAAGTAAGAATTTTAATTCATAATCTTTTATTTAAAAGTGATTGAATTTATTTATTCGATTGATTCATAACCTCATCATTATACGATTGTGAATACTAAAATCCATTACGTATATTTAAGTCTAATTTGTGAGTTTGTTTTCAAGTCTATGAAAGTAACAAAATATGTGTGACTTTATTTTCAAAAATGCGACTCTCAAAATTTGAAAAAATCTTTAAAATTATAATAAATTAATTTCCAACGTCGCTTTCATCTTGTTTTGAAGACTCAAACAAAACGGAGTTGCTCAAAGACTAGTATGATATGGCTGGTATTAAAATTCGAAATTAAGTGAGTTTTTTTGATATGATTTTGACTCGTCCTATGCTGATTAATCTGCAGTATTCTGTTTTCTTATTCTTGTAAATTAATACGTAATGAATGGTGGAAATGAAGAGAAAAGTATCCTGTTTACATTCATTAAACTTAAAATCCACAATGGTATCGTAAAATCTATAACCTGTATGTTCAAAATCAAATTTATTCAATTTTGTTCATTTTCATTTGGGTTTTCAAGGGTTTCATATATAAGACATAGTTTTTTTTTCTTCGAATCTTTTTGCAACACAACAAACAGGGTTTTTTTCTATGTGGATGGTGTATATTATGTATTATAATTGCATAATTAAAGTAGTTTTTTTTTGCATGATAACTTATTCTTCATCGTCTAAAACCTATTCTTCATCATCTAAAACCTCATTTTTCATCGTCTAGAACGTTATTTTTCATCGTCTAAAACCTATTTTTCATCGTCTAAAACCTTATTCTTTATCATTTAAAAGCTCATTTTTCATTGTCTAAAACGTTATTTTTCATCGTCTAAAACCTTATTTTAAATTACTGGAAAAAAGCTATGAGTACAAGTAGAGTCTTTATATTACAAAAAACATATAGCCTTTTAAATGCCAATCTGCATATCTTACAATCAGTTAATTAGTACCATAGAATTACTACTATAAGACCTAAAGTCGGAGCTTCTGAGTTAATTGGAGCCATAATAATTATTTATTTAGATTTTTGTGGCTACATTATCTCCTCAGTCAGCTTTATACATAGCTACATTTCATCAATAATGTCACTATAACCCTTAACAATAATAGAGTTGAATAAATCTGAGTTTACAAGTGTCCATGTTTAGCTTCTTATAGTGCTTTATTTACTGAATTAGACTTTTGCTCACCTCATGTAGTGTTTTATCAGTTAATCTAGTCACTCATCATCCTTTATCTATTTTTCCTCGTTCTTTCATTTTTTATCATGACTAAAGGTTTTTTTGCAGCCAAATTTTGAGTCAAAGTGCACACTACAATATCCTACGAGTCTTGCATTATCATTTATGTATATATTATTATACAACTCTAAATCACTAACACTCGCTTGATTTCTCTTCTTGGGTTGATTTTTTTGAAAATGAATTCTAGATTGGGGTTTCATCATCTTCTTCAAATGGTTCAATGTATTTGTCAGCGTCAGTGTATATGGGATACCGTACTTCAAAGTTATTCCATTTACTGTATACTGGACGTTCCATTGGTGCTCTTCGTATTCTTCGTCAGCTTCGCCAATGTATTGACCCATATATTCTCCTTTAAAGTCATGATATACAAATTTTATACTTTTATCTGGACGTTTCAACTCAAGAGGTGCTTCTTCTGAAGAGGCCATGAGTGGGTGATATTCTGGAGTGGAGTCTTCTGAGGAAGCTTTGATTGAGTGATCTTGGATCAGGTATTAGTTTCGAAAAGACTTGCGGTATTCGTAAGATCTTCAATTGAGTTTAAGATTGATTCTTTTATCATAGCTGGAGTTGGTGTTGCTAAAACTGATCTGGTGTATGAAAGTGATATATGATTTTGTAAATAATTTACTAAACTACACCTAAATACTGTATGGGTTTTCTAAATTACCATTTAAATTGTCGTGTAAATAAATCGCGGGGCTCTCAAGTAACTAACCAAATAAAATAATTTACTAACACTACAGAACATGATACAATCGCAATGAGTAAATCCAATAATAACCTTACAGACATCGTATATCACAAATTTGAAGATCATACTTACCTCAATTTAAGTATGGCTAGAACGAAGACTATAGCAGGACATCCGTACGCTCATTAAAGAATAATTCCTTTCATGGAATTAGATCATTACACCAATTGCCCCAAGTCATTTTTGACTATGGTCTACTGAATTTAAGTAAATTATCATTAAAATCAGAATGCAAACTACGCAATATCATCGGTTCCAATAAATATTTGATCTGGTTTTTATTCAATACACAAAAAAAACGAAAATGGTTTAGATTCTTTACCGACAGCTACTTTTGCTAAGGACCTAGATGTAATTTGAGTCACTTCTCAGCTTTCACACAATTATCCATTGGTTTTACTGCTGATAGATCAAAGATAGAATGAGTGAATACTAGAGACGTTTACAGGCAAGAGGTTTGGGTACGGAGATCAATTTATCCGAATCAGGTTGAAGTCTCCATGATTCATTTTACATATAAGTTGAATTGCGAATACAACAGTCTTGACACATTCATCGTCACTTTGGTGGCACTCTTTGCTTATTAATAAAGTCTATTGGATTGTGACTATAATAAATAATAAATGGTGCTCTTGCATTTGTATGTAGTTTCTCATTGTCTGTGTCTGGTTAAGTTTTTGCAGCATAATTTTTTTGACAAGTTTTGATCAGCCTATTTCAACTCTCTCAGCTACATTTTGACTTCTATCACACATATAAATCGGATCACAGTAGATAATTAGATTATTCGCAAATATTTGTGAGTCTTTGCAAAAAGAGTTTGGGCTACATGGAGAGGAATTCGGACTGTAAAACTTAAACAAAGTGCAGGAATAAGATATAATGTAAATTAAGTTGTTCCAATTTTTGAAGACTTTGAGTTTTAGTACATACCTTGATGTCTTCTTTTAACAAACCTTCATTATGACAGTTCTTCTGATAACAGCAATTTCTGATTGTAAAAATCAAACATTTGAGGATAGGTTTTTTCAATATATCTATTGTAGTCACCTATTAACAAATCTGTAAGATCTGTAGACATCTTTCTATCTTTGATTTCCATGATTGTACCGTGACCAGTCGTTAGGTCCTTCAAAACCTTGATAAAGTCTTCATCTGAGTCCTCAATTTGGAATTTCAGACAAAGTGTCACCTCTTCAGATGGTTCATCTCTTTGTGATAAAAATTCCAAAGCTTCAAATAGAGGTCTGGCCATTAAATGGTGCTGACTTATTGTGTACTCATACTTATAGGAGTTCTCCATAGGATACCTCTCATAATGAGGCCAATCTAAACTCATAGATGCTGTAATGTAGATATCATGATGCCAGCGGTTTTGTAATTACTAAAGTACTTGAGTTTAGCGGAAACTTCCAATTATAGAAAATTATCATTTCAATGTCCTAAAATACGAGACATCAAATAGTGTCACTGATAAAACTTCATATGATTTTTTAAGCTCGGAATATTTTTTTTTTTAGTGACTCCCCCACCAAATCAATTAATAATCTAAAAAAAAAATATCATAGCCAATGTCATTCGTAGGAGGATCAGAGTGTAGTGTCAATAGTAATGTTGTCAACCAGTTCAACAAACATACTCAGCAAGACAGATCATTACAACAACAAGCATCTACTCAACAGAATATTCAGCAAAATGGAGGGTTCAAAAGAGAAAATCTCATGAACTCGAGAGATAGACAGAACTTGGAACAATTTATGAATAATTCAAATGATTCGTTCAAATTTCAACCTATGAGACACGAGTTGAACTCGATAAGTCATTCACCAACTCCGCAACAACAAGTTATGAACCAGCCAAAGAATTTGGGCTGGGTAAATGATTTTAAAACTAGTTCCCCTATTTCACAACAAAGCAGTCAACACTTTCAGCAACAGCAGCAACCAGTAATTCAACAATCCACAATTCAACAATCAGGAATACAACAACAATATATGCCTAGGTTATCTGGCTATCGTCCAATGATGCCTATGTATCAGGCATCAACACAAGTAGCTCAGCCAGTCGCACAAGCAAAGGAAGAGGCTCAGGTTGATTGGGATAATCATTTTAAAGAGATTGAAGAGTTAACACAAGAAGAAGCAGAAATACAAAGAGAGGGCTCACCAGAAATAGTAGTTGATGATAAATACCAAGCCACCTTCCAAGAAGTATGGGATGGTTTAAACTCAGAAGCTTTAGAAAATGATTTTATTGATCAGCAGTATGAAGAGTTCAAACACACACAAAGAAATCAATTTCCAGCCGATATGAATCAATGGGAGAAAGATTTTGCAAGATATGCTTCTACCAGAGCACATTTTGGTGATTACCAATTTGAAGATGATAATCAGTTTATGAATATGGAGCAAGACCCTTACGAAATAGGATTACAATTGATGGAAAGTGGTGCAAAATTATCTGAAGCTGCCTTGGCTTTTGAGGCTGCCATACAAAAAAACGAACAACATGTTGATGCGTGGTTGAAATTAGGTGAGGTGCAAACACAAAACGAAAAAGAAATCGCTGGTATTAGCGCTTTGGAAAAGTGTTTGGAGTTACATCCAGAAAATTCCGAAGCTTTGATGAATTTAGCTATAAGTTATATTAATGAAGGTTACGACAATGCTGCATTTGCCACATTAGAAAGATGGATTTCAACGAAATATCCTCAAATTTCAGAAAAGGCAAGATTAGAAAATCCCACAATAACAGACGAAGACAGGTTTTCATTAAATCGTAGGGTGACTGAATTATTCATGAACGCGGCTCAGCTTTCACCAGATCAAGCCAATATGGATCCAGATGTTCAAATGGGGTTAGGTGTGTTATTCTATGCCAATGAAGATTTTGACAAGACTATTGACTGTTTCAAAGCTGCATTAAGTATTAAACCAGATGATCCAATATTGTGGAATAGATTAGGTGCTTCATTAGCCAATTCTAATCGATCAGAAGAAGCTGTTGATGCATATTTCAAAGCCTTGCTGCTTAAACCAACATTTGTCAGAGCTAGGTACAATTTGGGGGTTTCTTGTATAAATATAGGTTGCTACAAAGAGGCTGCTCAGCATTTGTTGAGTGGTTTAAGCTTGCACGAAGTTGATGGGGCTCAAACATCACTCAATCACAATCAAAGCTCGAGTTTGTCTGAAACTTTGAAACGTGCATTCATCGCACTCGAGCGTAGGGATTTGGTAGACAAAGTAAAACCAAATATGGACTTGAATCAATTCAGGGGCGAGTTTGATTTTTAGCGCGTAAATAAAATGTTAATCAGTGCAATATCGTTCTACTTTATATTTTCATCTTCTGTGTTAAATTTTGGATTGGCGCCAATATCGTTCACTCTTGACAAATCTCAAGCGGATGCTTTAAAAGTTTTAGCTTATCTATCAGTGAAAAATGTCGATATTAATGATGAACTTTCTGGAGTTTACAAAGTGAATATTTTTGGCTATTGTCACGACAGTTGTCATATAGGTCAAGGGTTAAATTTTGCCCTTGTATTAATTGATGAAATGGAGAGAAAATTGCAAGTAGACATCAAACAGTTGTATTATGACTTTTCTAATCAGTTGTGCAAACTGAGTTTTTGTACATTGAACTGGTACAATATAGCATGCAAGTTCCTACAAGCTACGACGGTTCTAGTGATCATTTCCATTGTTCTATTGATCATTGCCGGTGTAACCAAAATGGACTTTGACATACGGCTTTTCCTTCAATGCACCATAGTTCTCCTTGTCAATATCATATACATCTCTATATTTATCATATACAAAATAGGAAAAAACTACTGTCCGATCAATTTTCACTACACGATATGGATAATTTGGAATATAATTCTCATATCAAACTTAATTATATACTTTATTAAAAGCTTGTTCGAAATCTTGTATAATGTCATCAATAAATTCTGTACCAATTGACAACCTAATTAAACCTTTTGAAACCCCACTAGCGGCTTTTTCTTCATCATTCAATTGTTGATGTGTTGTAAACCATGGAGCAATGACCAAAGTTTTAGAATCACCAACATTAGCCAAATTAGATGCAATTTTCAAGTTGTCAACCAATTTTGGTGAAGCTTCATCGAATGGGTCATCACTAGATTTCTCCAAATCTTTAACTGTAAACGACAATGCACCTCCAAAATATTTTGCATCATTATTCAAATACTTCTTACTCAACTCATGGGATTCGTGTGAAGGTAAACCCAAGTAACTTACAGTTTCAACATTTGGATGTTTTTCCAACCATTGAGCTAATTTCAATGCGTTATAACTTTGTCTTTCGAGTCTCAAAGACAAGGTTTCCAACCCTTGTAATAACAAAAATGATCCAAATGGATTCAATGCTGGTCCTAAATCTCTCAACAATTCAATTCTCAAGTGTCCAATAAACGCAGCTTTACCCAAGGCTTCACTCAACACTAATCCATGATAACCCTCAGAAGGTTTAGAAAATTGAGGGAATTTCTCTGGATATTCTGTCCATGGAAAGTTCCCAGAATCAACAACTACACCAGCAATTGTAGTTCCGTGACCACCAATCCATTTAGTAGCTGAATGAACCACGATATCTGCACCATGAGCAATCGGATTAATCAAAAATCCACCAGCACCAAATGTGTTGTCAACAACAACTGGAATACCATTTTCATGAGCCAATTTGGTAATTTTTTCAAAATCTGGAACATTATATTTTGGATTACCAATTGATTCAATATAAATAGCTTTAGTTTTAGAATCAATCAATTTGGCAAAATCTTCAGCAGAGTCTCCATTTACAAATCTTGCTTCTATTCCTAATCTTTTAAAAGCAACTTTGAACTGATTATATGTACCACCATATAAGTAACTAGTACTAAGAAAGTTATCTCCACTGTGAGCTAAACCTGCAATAGCCAAAAATTGTGCTGATTGTCCTGAGGACGTAGCTAATGCACCAATACCACCTTCCAAAGCGGCAATCCTTTGCTCAAATACATCATTGGTTGGGTTCATGATTCTCGAATAGATGTATCCCGGAGTTTCTAACCCAAATAATTGAGCTCCATGTTTTGAGTCATTGAAAACATAGGATGTTGTAGCGTAGATTGGTGGTGCCCTTGGTTTATGTGGTTGTTCGGCTTCTTGACCAGCGTGCAATTGTAAAGTATCGAAATGTGAAGGCATAGTGATTTTTACTTTTGATTTCAGAATCGGTTGACTTTATATATTTTTTACAAAGTGTGTTTTTCAACTGTGGGTCGCGGCTAAATTTATTAATCTTATGCATAAAATCTAATTTCACGTGACGTTAATCAATTCTATATTACGTTGTTTTAGCAGTCTCAATTCTTGGTGAACGTACTTAACAAGTCCAAATTTGAGAAATTCGGTTCGAAATTTGTAAAATGTCGAGATCTCTGAAGCTATGACTTCGTGTTGATATTTGATATCTATATTCAATTGTCTAGTAACCTTTTGCTTAGTTGAATCATTTTTCCAAGTTTTAATGTCAGTGATTAGCTTTTGGATATTTTTGTATAACTCGTCGCCGGACCTTGCAATCCAGTTGACGTATTCATGAAACACTGACATGCTACCGTATTGACGGTGAATCTCAGGGATAAGTTCATTCTTGTATACAATATTTTGTAAATTTTTCAAATCGATTTGTTTGATTTCGCCTATGCCAGAGCATTTGTTCAACTGATTGATCAACTTTAAATACCGAATCAAATCGGTCAATGAGTATTCTAAAAAATATTGAATTTCATCAATTTGGCTTGAAGTGAATTCTGCATCTTTTTTTTCGTGCTCAATTGATTCACTAATCAGTCGTTTCAGTTCTAACGTCAGTAAAGAACTATTGAATGATATTATACCGCTTTTATTTTGAAACTCTAAGCTTTGGAAAAGCATATTCAAATTGTCTATGAACCTATTGATTCTTAATTTCAGAAACATAGGGGTTGTTAAGCCACTCATGTTTTGAAACACATTCTCGGGAAAAATTGTCAATTGGTGTCTCAACTTTGTCAAATACATAATTTGCTTTATACTGCTGATAGATTTCTCAAAATACTCATCATTTTTAAATGTAATGATCCATTCTCTTTTATGCAAATCGTATTTTCCATTCAAAGCAAATGTCTTGTTGGGAAAATTATCTCTATAGTATTCTATTATCAATTTTTCGATCTTTTCAAAATCCTTGCTTTTTAAAGATTTCGCAGCCAGAAAGCTCAAATAGTCAAAAATGTTGTAAAAACTTTTTGTATCTTCAAACATGAATTCCAATCGATCATCTTTCAAAATTTCTTGTAAATTTTCCACTCGATTATACTTTACGTAATGCATTAATGGGGTCAAATGCTTGAAATTGACCTGATTTATATTGACATCTTGCTTTAAGATATTAGTCTCGGAAATTCCGTTGAGTAAAACATGCAATAAGGTATTACCTTGCTTATCGAGGTGTTTCTGGAAATTTATCGTACCGGCACTTTTCAAGCCAGCTTTAATCAATGTAACATACTGAGGATGGTCATAACATCTGAATAAGCTGAATAAAGGTGTATGACTATTATTGTCTTTCAATTCCCAATCTATTAAATGTCCTATTTTTGAAATCAAGTCATGACTATGAAATAGATAATGCCCTACGCTTCTACCAGACTTGTCTACTGAATTAAAATACATTAATTGTTCCTTTCTTGATGCGTTTCCCAAAATGACGTTGACTATATCATTTAAAACTTTCGATTCTTCAATCAAAGCACACATTATCAAATTTTGACCAGTGGCTATATTCTTATCAAACAAGATATCATCAATAGATATCCATTGTTGATTGGTCATCAATAAGTCATAAATTTGTTGATCATTAATTGCAAACATCAAACAGTCTTCTCCATTGATATTTTTCACAAGCTCTTTATCCTTCATCGATTTCACGACTTCTATGTCCTTGTTGTGAATAGCATTCCAAAAAGTATAATTCCTCTCTGATTTTTCAATTAGATATTCGCAATCAGCCAAATGTAGGAGTACTGCCTCTAAATTACTTGTAATGTAGTTGAACTTTCCTGAATGTTCAGTCGAATTGAAATTTTTTATATAATAAACATGGGCTTCCAAATTGTCAACCTTTGAGTGTATCACCACCATTATTAGCAATCCGATAAGAGTGTCTGCACTTATTAGTATTTCAGTGTCCGTGAGTATTTCAAAAGTGTTATAAATGATCTGCGTTTTCATTCTCAGATTGGTGATTGAGGAATCTGATAATTTCTTAAACTCTTGCACTGCTATCAATACATTCTCTTGTAATTCGTTCAAGTCCCATGGTTTGTCTATTGGTATATCTAGCTGACTTAATGACAAACATGCTAATTTCTCATATTTATCCTTGGTCAAAACTCTTCTTGCTTCTTGGTCATAATCGTCATTTGGAGAATTAAATTGGAATATTAATTGAGCCCATAACACGTCGTATAGATTTATCTCCACATATTCGTGTACTAATTTGTTTAAATCAATGCCTGGATACTGACTCAAAATGTTATTGATTAAATTATAAGTTTGCTCACTATTGGGGTTCTCTATTTTTACCGAATCCAGAATAATCTTGAATGCTTCCTCCAATACTTTTTGAAATTCAATCTTTATATGCGCTAACTTTTTTCTTGTGTTATATCTCAAATTACGAAACTGATAATTATTGTGGTGAAATAGTCGTAAGAATTGATCGCTAACGGCTTTAGATAATAAAGGAAAGCTTCTCAACAATTTTTCAAAGGTGACCTCACCGGTAGTTGGAGTTACATCGTGTAGTGACAAATTTTGTTCTGTCCCAATTAGACTATTTTCAATATAAATTAGCATGAACTTGCTTCCTTTTGGAAAATAATCACAAAAAGAATTAAAGTATTGTATGGAAGCTATTCTTAATTTCAAACTGGTCTTGAATCCTTTTCCAGTGTAGACCATTCTATTTTTTAAAAGGACTTGTTTATTATTTAGAGTGTTGTAAATAACCGACTGCTCTTTGGATACTGTGAAGGTAGATGACACAGGATGGCTTGATCTAAGTATATGTGACTTCAAAAAGTCTTCATTGTATATCTCTCTTTTCACATTTTGCTTATCTTGGAGTTGGTACAAAATGTATGCAGGTGGAATTAATAATGTAAACTGATTGTTATCTTTTAATTCTTGTATGATATTTTTGAATGGCGATTTGTTGTGATTTGGATTATTAAAAATGCAATTAATGAATGGATTACAACATATTGGTTGAGAATACATTGATAATCATTTTTGTTTATTATTTTAACTTTTTTTTCTTCTTCACAACTTGGCTTTATAATATTTAGCGGTAGGATTTCGATAAACATGACATAATTAGCGGGTTATGGATAAAACGAGGGGCTTTACTATCAAGATGGGTCTTGACTACCATTTATATAGGTAGCTAAAGCTGAGTTTTTGAAAGTCAACGATGAAAGAAAGTGAGTATAACGTCACGAGAGTGAGATCAAACGTGAGACACATTGATCCAACCCACAATGCTGGGGATGAAGATTTATTAGCCCAAATTGGGTACAAACAAGAATTAAACAGAAAATATAGTACCATTCAAGTGTTTGGTATTGCCTTTAGTATTATGGGTTTACTTCCTAGTATCTCCTCCACGATAATTTTGGGTTTAGAATGTGGTGCTGGTGGGTTAGTCTGGGGATGGCTTGTTGCGGGTATTTTTATTTTTTTGGTTGGATTCAGTTTGTCAACTCTTGGTAGTGCTATTCCAACGAGTGGTGGTCTTTTTTATTATGCTAATTACTATTGTCCTGAGAAATTTAGAGTTCCATTGAGTTTTATTGTTGGTTGTTCGAATACGCTTGGGCTTACTGGTGGTTTTACATCTATTTTGTATGGTTTTAGTGTTCAATGTCTTGCCACAGTCAGTATTTCACTAGATGGGAATTTTGAAATCACAAATAATATAATTTATGGTATTTTTGTTGGGGCGGTGGTTTTTGCAACAACGATTACTTGTGTAAGTACCAACCACGGAGCCAAATTACAAACGATGTCAATCTGTATCAATGTATTTTTGGTCATTTTGTTTGTGATTGCCATCCCTGTGGGCAAAAGGACAAATTTCAATAGTGCAAGCTTTATCTTTGGTGACTTTCAAAATTATCGTGAGTACCCTACTGGGTTTTCATTCATCTTGGCGCTTACACCAGCAGTTTGGACCATTGGAGCTTATGATAGTGCTATTCATTGAGCAGAAGAAGCTAGAAATGCTCAAAGAGCAATACCGTGGGGTATTCTTGGGTCTATCACTGCTTGTTGGGTTTTAGGTTGGATTATTGTTATTGTGTATGCCGCTTGTATTCAGGATGGAGACATTCCAAGATTATTAGCCACCGAGACAGGCTCACCAATGTCTCAGCTCATCTTTGATGTTCTTGGAAAAGAATGGGCAATTGCTTTTATGAGTTTGATAGCAGTTGGACAAATGTTGATGGCAATATCTATCATGATTGCCTTGAGTCGTCAAATTTTTGCCTTTGGTAGAGATGATGGATTGCCAGTACTTTACAAATTTGTGAAATACATCAATCCTAAAATCAAAGTTCCAATTAATGCTTCTATATTTGGGGGTTGTTTAGCGATTGTTGTTGGGGCGTTAATCTTGATTCCAGGTTATGCCGGTGCTGGTGCTTTGTTTAGTTTAGCTATTGTGAGTCAGTCCTTGTCGTTTGCTTGTGGTGTGTTTTTAATTACCTGTACTGCGTACGGTAGGGAAATTTTCAAACCTGGTCCATTTTGGTTTGGTCCAGCTATACATAAGACCATTAATGTTATCATGTTGGTATGGACTTTGTTTATTGTTATTGTTGCCATGTTCCCTGATAATCTTCCGGTGGATAAAGAGTCAATGAATTACACTGTGGTCATTAATGTTGGAGTTTGGATTCTTTCATTTGTATATTTCTATATACATGGTCATAAAAGATATACTGGTCCAAAATCGAATTTGGACAAGGAATATGAGGTTGAGAGTTTTAATGTCATTGCTGAGGACGTAGAAATTGTTGCTAAATCCGGTTAATGTTTCGGCAATTGTTTTAAAGATTGTTTAATTGCTTCAACACCTTTGAGCAAATCTTCTTCACTTATGACTAAAGGAGGTGCCAATCTAATTATGTTATCATGAGTTGGTTTAGCTAATACCCCATGATCTTTCATTAATAAACACAAATCCCATGCAGTTTTACCATTTGTTTTTGATTCGTCAATAACAATAGCTGAAAGTAAACCTTTACCTCTGACTTCACTAATTATACCATCACTTTGATCTTTCAATTCATTAAGCTTTGACTTTAATAAATCACCCAATCTTTGTGATCTATCAACCAAGTTTTCATCTTTGACAACGTCCAAAGCAGCCATGGCTACTCTACAAGCTAATGGATTACCACCATAAGTTGAACCATGTGAACCTGGCGTGATTGTCAACATGATTTCTTTAGATGATAATACAGCACTCACCGGTAAAACACCACCACTAATGGCTTTACCTAATAATATAACATCGGGTTTAACTCCCTTGGAATGTTCATAGCATAACATTTTTCCTGTTCTAGCAATACCTGTTTGTATTTCGTCACAAATTAATAATACATTATGTTTCTTACACAATTCTTGTACTTTAGGTAAGTAATCTTCTGGAGGTACAACAATTCCCGCTTCACCTTGTATTGGCTCTAATATGATAGCTGCAATTTTATCACCGGCATTTTCAAACGCTTTTTCAACATCTTCAATGACACCATATCTGATCAATGTACCTTTTGGTTCTCCTGGAATCTGAGGACCAACACCAGTCAAATAAGGACCGTAATTAGTAGTAGCGTCCTCATCAGTTGACATGGAAATGACACCCAAGGTTCTACCGTGGAAATTATTGACTGCAGATAATATCAAAGCTTCTCCTTGTGGTATACCTTTTTTAACATATCCCCATCTTCTTGCGAGTTTCAATCCAGTTTCAACTGCTTCGGCCCCGGTGTTCATTGGTAAAACCATTTCGTAATTGAAATATTCAGTTATGTATTTAGCATAGGCACCGAAAACATCAGAGCTAAATGCTCTAGAGCATAAGGTCAATTTGGAAGCTTGGTCAATTAAGGCTTCTATGATTTTAGGATGACAATGTCCTTGATTCACAGCTGAGTAGGCGGACAAAAAATCAAGGTATTCGTTACCTTCCGGATCCCATACATGAGCACCACTAGCTTTTGAAAAGACTACTGGTAATGGGTGGTAGTTATGAGCGGAGTATTGTTGTTCTAAATCGACAGCTTGTTTCAGTGATAAATGCATTTTGGTGTTGGTTTGGAAATTTGCAAAATTGGTGACTATTTATATGGAGAGTAGATTTTTCAATTTGAACTTAAAGAGTAGTCAACAACGAGTATAGTTGTATGCAGGGAATTTTTGCAGCAAAATTTATGAACCAACTGAGAAAAATCAACTCTTTATTGAAAAATGTTAAGCATTGAGTATACTCTGATGCTGTATCACTGATTATTGAAGCTGAAGGGTTTTTAGCATAGATATGCGATATTTAAATGTTGGAGTTAAGGAGATGCACTCGAGCAATTTCATGCTATATTGTGAATCTGAGTAACATTACAACGACCACAAGTGGTCACGTGGCTAATATCATTTTTTACGTGTAGCCTTATTGATATTTTCAATGCGCTTTGGATACGCTGAAGTTTCCTAATTCAGAGAAAAATCATCTTACCAAAGTCGTGCTGACATCAGAATCCCCTTTGAGAAAACCATCAATTTATTTCCTTATCATGTCACAAACCAAAAGAGCCAACACCAGTACGAATACATACAGTCACTTAACCAATGAAACTACCTTAAACCAAGATATTGTAATGACTGCAATGCGTATTAGAAAAAGCATAGCTGATGGATACAACTTACCCACATCGTTTAATAGATCTCCGTTACCACAAAGCTTGAGTCAACCACCATCATTGACTAATGAAGGCAGTACAAGATCATCATCAAATTTGGAAGAATGGGATTCTTATTATAAGATCCAAAATGCTCCTTTACAAACATTACCAGAAACTATGAATAATATGAAGAGAAATAGAGAAGGCGATTTCGTGGGTAGTAACAAGTATGGTGAGTTGAAGTTTAATGAAGAATTCTAACCACTGGTTGGTATAGATTTAATATAAATGCAGATTAATTTCATTTAATTTCGAGAGGTATGTTTTAGGAACAATGTCTCCACCAAATAATTTTTGAAAGTGGACCAATAGCTCTTTTCTGGCCTCTTATGAAAGATCTGATTCAAAGAAGAATAATTGAAATTTGCAGAAACTAGATTAGCTTTAATGCTAACTTACAGATTTTTAATATCAATAAGATTCATTTTGTAAAATTTGAGATGGACTTAAGTTTTGGAGACTTTTTCTTGTCTAATCAATTGGTGCAGGATTGATAGAGAGTATACAAATTGACCATGTCTTCATAAATGGGTTCAACAAAAGTACTCTACTACAATTAAGCCTTGGTCAATAAATCTCGTGATGGGAGTCATTGTCAGAAAGGCATTCAGTTACGAAATATCGACTATTTTATGCTGAGTAGAACTTCGTAAATTATCGAAGTCAAATGAATTATTCAATTGCTGTATTATCACTCTCGATTATGTAACTAATAAACCTACTATATAAACACGTAAATAGCCAATATGTGTTAAACAACACATGCGTTGGTTGAATTGATCGTTTCATAGACGAAATCGTCAAAGTAGACAGGTCTGATTTTAGAAAATAAAAGTATATTGAATAAAAAGCAATTTTTATCATGTCAACACCAACTCTTAAGTGTATAGTAGAACCAGTATGTTTTCAATGAAGAGTTTTGTGTGTTTCATAATTTGAAATGGAAAAACGATACACAGATCTTTGTGATTTTCCAGCCAGAGTACATTGAAGTCGCAAATCGGATACTACTACAATCATGGTATCAATAAGTAATATCTTAGACAGGATAATATGAAAGACAAATTCTTGCTCATCTTTTTTGAGGCTAGATCAATTTTAGAAAGATGAATAGAGCATTAAATTCCCCAGAAAAATATTATTTAATCCTTTCAATATCAATAACTTAACAGTTTTTGTTACATGGTGTTAAAAATGACTTTCCTGCTTTCAAATTCATTATTTCCATTCCAGCTGGGGTTTTATTCTATCACTTAAAAGCTGTAAAGTTGTAATTATGAGCCATACCTCTCAGATATGGACCATAATACACATATGTTTTCGGCTCTCATCAACGCTTGGCTCCATCGATATGCCAAACTAACTTTGGTCTATATTGATACTGACCAGTAAGGTGAGAAATTTAAGATAACATACAGCAATGATAGAATAATTTGCTTTCCAAGCACTACACTTTGTATTTTGCTTTAGGCATTATGCCTTACTTTAATTTTTGGACCTATTTTTATGTAAACTATTTTAGTTATACGAGATTGTAAAGATCATATAATAAACATTTCAATATTGTTGTTGAATATTAGTTTTTGCTCTACTTTAAAGATATCAAGCTTCGTGCTCCTAAATTATCAGTGGTGAACATTTATACCTTTAGCATCAATGTCAAATTTGCATTTGCGCTCATTCGAATGCTCTATATCGTGTCATTTTAAAGCGTTTGTGGATATTAAGTTTGACAAGCAGCTAGTCACTTAATCAACTGGAGCTAAAGCCTCGCTAACCAAATGAAAGTAAACCCAATTTGAGTGCTTTCTCAACTTTCTGGCATGGTGTCGTTGTCAGTCAAATTTTGATTAGGCCGTTCGTCGTCAACGCATGTCTTTCTAATAATGTACATTCTCAAAGTTCTACTACATAGCCTATACAACGGTTTACGATCTAGTTTTGGTTAGGAGAGGAGGAAATTATTAAAAACCTCGACCAGACCTCATATTCAAGTGCAAGTAATTAGTGGACATCAAGAGTATAGTATCATTCTTAAAACTATACAACTCTATTCAATCAAGCAAAATGTCAGCGATACAGATTGATTAATGTTTCAGTTTCAATGATCCTCATAGGTCATAAATACAAAGAGTGTATTTAACTTGTATATAATTTTTACTCTGGAGCGAAGTTTTTATTTCCACAATGATATGGCGAAACTTTATCTTGATTAAAAACTTGTCACCACAAGAGACCCTTCTAGGAGCGATTCGCATCCTTTTGTCCTTCGCCACTATAATATTCCTATTAACAATCCTACTCGCTCCTTCGCTTAATAACTCATTTTATTTAAGTCGTATCAATTGTGCTCATTTAGATGTATCCGAAGGACTATATAAATCGTTGAGGAACTCAGTCTCTTCGACTAGTGGAATTTTGTCAGATTCAAGCAGTCAATACAGACCTTCAGGTAACTCATTAACCAACTCAGAGATCAGTTTGTTGTCACAATATGCCGAGAGCCAAGTTGCTGGAGCACCACAATATTGTATAACAAGTCTATGGCATTGGTGTTATGGTAATTACGACACGGTACAAAAGCAAGACAAGTATGGGGATATGAAATCCTTTAAAGAACATGAGGTTCTCACTTGTAATGATAAGAAGAAATACGTGTTTGATTATAAAATGGAGTTGAAGGAAATCGGCTTGGACAGTATTTTAGCTTATGCTTATCAAGAGAGTTCCGACACGAATGATACTGGGTATGACACTCTAGTGAATTCGAGAAACCGTGCTTTCAAATATGCAATAAATGCTTTGATATTTACTGGGTGTGCACAATTTTTATTATTTATTCTCACATTTGTGATATACTCGAATAGAGATGGAGCTTCGAATTTGAGTAAAATTCCAAAATGGCTACTTCACATCACAGGATTGGTCTCTGCAGCATCTTCAGTTAGTATGTTGATTGGATCAGCTATAATTACTCGTCTCATTAATTTGACAAAACGGGAAATCTCAAACAAACTTGGTGACTTTGGCGTTAGCTACCACGTTGGAACTAAATGGTTTGCGTTGATGTGGACATGTTGCTCATTAGCTATACTTTCAAGTGCATCTTGGTGTTTACCATTATGGTGTGCCAACCCAGAGGAATCGAAATATTTCGAGCGAGAACCAGGATATTCGCAATTCAAAAGATTGAGCTCTAGACCGGATCCAGAGCCAATCTTGGAAAACAATCAGGATATTGATAATTACGAAGTGGAAATGAGAAAGCTAGGAGAGTCATTATCAAAGAAATCAACTGTACGTAGATTCAATACTTTGAAATCTAACGATGCACAACCTACAATACAAGAGGAAATCTACGACGGGTACGATTCCTCGGCTTCCATATCACGGACTCCATCAGATAGAGTGAATCCATTTGAGAATCGTCGTTCGTATTTAGCTGACGAGGAGTTGGTGCTTTTGAATAATCAAATGTTTACAATAGATAAATAAATTTTATTTCTTATCGTGAGTCAGAAAAAAAATAATTTTCACCTTATGTTTCCTGTATTACCTTTAATAACTGATTTGAAAGTCATAGAGGACTTTTCCCTAGTTGGACAAGTATTGATACCTGCTGATAAAGTTAAACCTTCAAAGCATTTCACAAACCAATTCGATGTGAATGTTTTAATCGATGGAGAAGGATTATCAATTGATGAAATTATGGAATGGCTAAATTGTGGAGTGAAACAAGTATTTGTGACCCTTGAACAATTCAACGAATGTATGAAGCAAGGCTTTCCAAGTGAAAGATTTGGTGTGTATAGCACTGATACAACATTACTCGATCATCGTTGTTCAATCATCACCAATTCAAAAGTTGAAAAAGAATTTTTAAATAGAAAGGTTTATACCAAGGATATTACAAAAGATGACTATATCCCAATTATACCATCAGATAAGTTGACAACGAAGAAATCAGAAGACGGCAAGATATCAATCTCAAAATTATTTATAGATACTTTGACTACTGATAGAACTGATGGATTGTACACTACATTAGTCACTACTCCATCCCAGATCTCACTCGGTGTAGTTTATTCTTCAAAAGAGTCTATTGCTGCTGCAATTGAGGAAAAAGTGGGTGTCTATCAATCAAGAAAAAGAAAAGACGAATTATGGTACAAGGGAAAAACTAGCGGTGCTACACAAAAATTACTCAAAATCTTTCAAGATTGCGATTCTGATTGTATTCAATTCATAGTTGAACCGAGAGAAGGATTTGGATTCTGTCACCGTGAAGAGAATTACTCTTGTTTTTCTGGAGAAAGTAGAGGTTTGGCTAAATTGGATGAAACAGTGCAACAAAGATTCAAAAATGCACCTGAGGGTTCATACACCAAGAGATTATTTGAAGACGACAAACTTTTGATTGCCAAATTAAAAGAAGAATTGGACGAATTGATTGATGCAAAGGGTAAAGATGAAGTTTCATGGGAATGTGCTGATTTGTTCTATTTTGCCATGTGCTGGTGTGTCAAAAATGGAGTTTCTCTAAAAGACGTTGAAAAGAATCTAGACGTAAAGTCTTTGAAAGTTTCTCGAAGAAAAGGTGATGCTAAGCCAAACTACGTTAAGCCAAAACTCGATTACAAAATGAAAGTAATAAAACAGGGTCAAGATTTCTCGGAAGCTATGAATAGACCAGTACAGAAAACTTCAGATATAATGAAGCTCGTTCTTCCAATCATCGAACAAGTGAAAAATAAAGGAGACCAAGCATTGCTTGAATTGACTGCCAAATTTGATGGTGTCAAATTAGATACACCCGTTTTGAAAGCCCCATTTCCTCAAGAAGCTATGGACATTTCCAATGAAATGAAACAAGCAATCGATTTATCCATGTCCAATATTGAAAAATTCCACGCTGCTCAATTGCCAAAGGAAAAAGTCATGACTGTTGAAACTTGTCCCGGTGTGAAATGCTCTAGATTTGCTAAACCCATTGAAAATGTCGGTCTTTATGTTCCTGGTGGTACAGCTGTTTTACCATCCACTGCAATGATGTTGGGTGTTCCTGCGAAAGTCGCTGGGTGTAAAAATATCATCGTTGCTTCTCCCCCATCGAGACAAACGGGTAAATTAACTCCTGAAGTTGTTTACGTGGCCCACAAGTTAGGTGCCAAATGTATTGTGATGGCAGGTGGTGCTCAAGCAGTCACTGCTATGGCGTATGGTACTGAATCGATCATCAAATGTGACAAAATACTTGGTCCAGGAAATCAATTTGTCACTGCTGCTAAAATGTATGTTCAAAATGATACCCAAGCATTATGTTCTATCGATATGCCAGCTGGTCCATCTGAAGTTTTGGTCATTGCAGATGAATCTTCCGATGCTGATTTCGTAGCGAGTGATTTACTTTCACAAGCCGAACACGGTATTGATTCCCAAGTGATATTGATCGGGGTCAAATTATCCACTGAAAAATTGTCACAATTTGAACATGCAGTTAAGAGTCAAGGAGAAAAACTACCAAGGAAAGAAATCGTAGCTAAATGTTTAACACATTCATACATTTTGTTAGTTGATTCGTATGAAGAGGCATTTGATTTGTCAAATAAGTATGCACCAGAGCATTTAATTTTACAAATCGAGCAAGCCGGCAAATATGTCCCAGATTATATTGAAAATGCTGGTTCGGTTTTTGTAGGAGCGTTATCTCCTGAATCGTGTGGTGATTACTCGTCGGGTACAAACCATACCTTACCTACTTATGGGTATGCAAGACAATACTCAGGAGTAAATACTGCTACTTTCCAAAAATTCATCACCTCACAAGATGTTACCGAAGAAGGGTTGAAAAGTATTGGGAAAGCGGTAATGACATTAGCCGAGGTTGAAGGTTTAGAGGCACATAGAAGAGCAGTTGAGATTAGAATGGAAAAACTTTCATTATTTTAAATATCACCAATCAATACCATTATCACTACATTCTGTAGACTTGCAAATATACTCTAATTCGTCAATAGATTGATCTTTTGGATTGGATCCAATTGTTGCAGGGTCGATTTTTCCCCCCTTAGCTTGTTCCAATTCAAAGTGATCCTTAACCATATCTTTCACCAACCCTTGATAGTACAACACTCCTCTTTCCTTTTGTGGATGTAAATAGCCCGATGAATAAATTCCTTCATTCAAATTTTTCTGTGTCAATTGACATAAATTAAAATCTTCCAATTCTACCAATTGCAAAAAATCAACAAACTCTTTCTTGGTTGATTCATCGATCCCTTTCTTGGTGTAAATGTCATATTGTAAAACTGTCTTTTTGGCTGAAATGGGTAAAACTCTAATGGAATACCAAGCGGGAGAATAACAATTGACCCCATTGTTTGGAAAGAGATATACCCATAAACCATCAAATTCACCACCAGGGTTTGCCTTTTTTGGTTTTTCAGGTTTTTGTTTGTTTCCAAATCCAAACCACGATGAAGACGTTTCCTCCTTTTTAGGCTCAGCCTGCTCCTCTCTAACTATACTAGCGTAATGTCTGCAATATCTATTTTTGGGAACGACTTTGTAAGTTTCCATCTTGAAAGCAGAGTTTAAACCTGGATGAGCAGTTGGACAATGGTAACATTCCTGATATTCCATCAATGTTTTCCAATTGAAATCCCCATTCAACTCATAACTGAAATGATATTCATAATCGGAAAAATCAAATTCATTCAATTCCTCAGTCAATCCCAAATACCAATCTTCAAATTTTGGTGGCGATTGAGCAAAATTAACAAAAATCAATCCTTGTGGGGTAACGTGTAAATTGATAGGAAATAATGAATTCTCTTCTTTTTTGAATCCTTCGATGTTATCAAAATGGGGAGCCTTATTAAGTAATCCATTCGAGTTGTAACTCCACCCGTGATACTTACAACCCAAGACGGTGGAGCTTCCTTGTTCTTTTTTAACTATGGGGTAGGCTCTATGGCGGCATACATTATGAAACGCTTTGATATCCCCTTCCTTAGATTTAATAACGAAAAAGTTAATCCCTGTGATTGTGAATTGGTAGTAATTCCCTGGTCTTTCAAATCTGGAGGTGTGAGTACAGAATAGCCATGATTTATGAAAGATGGCTCTTTTTTCCAATTCATAAATCGATTCTGAGTGCCACCATGATGCGGGTAAGGTATGTTTACTTGGTAGTTCTGGTGCGGTGGTGATTGAAGGTGTCGCAATTGTATTCAAAACACTAGCAGTTGCCATTTTTGATGTTGTTGATCAGTATCATGACAGTTACTTCATGTTATATACTCCTTCTTATCTCTTCATGTAAGGATAGGGATACTTGATATGGTAAATTACTGCAATCTGCTTATCATTGCAAATTACACTTCCAGATGCGCGATTGCGCTTATGCAACATGATAAGAACGCAAAAAAAAAAAAATTATGCATTATTCACTATTTTCTATACAATCATTTAGCCCCGCAATTTCTCCGACTAACGCTATGTATTCTTGTACGAGACAATTGAATACGTACCAAACACCAAAGGATTCATTTTTTTCCATTTCTTGCTGTTTAAGAAAGATATATTTGAGAATATCATTCAAGATGAATGTTATGAAACTGTTGTAGATCAATATTGGATATTTCAAGATTAGCTTATTGCTTAATAACTTTGTATCTATTAAGTTGAACAATTCTCCAATTTTGACCAATTCTGATGATGATAATGTCGATTCGTTTGAGTTTGACGTGGTTGTATTTAGGAATTGTTTTAAATCAATTTTGAAAAAATGATCTAGAATATCGATTTCCAGGTTGATGAACTTCATAGAAATTGACTGTTTGATTTCTTGTTTTATTGAAGGATCAAAATTAAATCCAACTAGAGTGTAGACCAAATCATTTGATAATATGCTATTTTTGAAATTGAAGTCAAATAATGTAATTGACTCTTCTTTGACTATTGGTTCATTCTCTTGTAGAAAGTTATCAATGTCATACAACATTGCTGTTCGATTATTGCTTTTATTGATCAATTTTATGAATGTGATTAATAAATCATTCAAGTTTAGCAATTTTCTTAAACAGATGACGAATATAGTTGAATTTGTGGATGAAAATTGGATGCTCTCAATCTCATTATTCAAAAGATTAATAAGATTGAGTAAATTGATTCTTAGATTTTTAAGAAAGTTTATGTCAGTAGATGATTTGGTCAATAGTAAGAACGGTGTTAGCTCTAGTAATAGTATTTGATAAAGCTTTAAATCGATTTTATCTCCAGTTAAAGACTTGATCATAGTTGTAACATTATGAAGCAAATTGTTTGGGTTCAAATTATCAGTATTGAACAAGAAATCTTGTATGGTAGACTTTTGAATTTGAGGAGTAATTTCATAAGTTGATTGTAAAAGACTAGTAAACCAGTCAGGTTCACCCACAGTAAACTTTTCTATTGGATAATATAAAAATGGTTTAACAAATGATAAATTTGGCTTTTCAATAACCACATTATTTATAGGGGTCTCCTCTTTTTTAATCTTAATTGAGTTCTTCCTCGATTTTTTATATAAGAATGGATTGTTTTCATTGTTGAAAATTTCATTCAAATCATTTAATTCATGATCTTCACACAACAGTTTGATATCACCGTGTACTATCAAGTCGTTCCAAACAACTCCAAGATAGTTATATTTTGACTCACCTCTACTGCCCAATCTTTTTATAAGAAGTTTCGGGTATACCAATTTGATTAACTTCCCCAACTTACTTTGTCCAAGTATAATTTTTTGCTGCTCCGATACCGAATTTGACGAGCTAGGATAGATGGAAATCAATTTTTGACAAATGATATAATAAACCTTGTATATAGACAATCTTGGTATTGAGAAATTTTGCGGTTCATCAATTTCATTTAAGTCTAGTTGGATTAAAATGTCCTTCAATATTTTGATTGCCAAAAAACTTCTCAAAAGTTCATGATAATTGATATTGGTTTTCGTATTTTGATGCTTGAAATAGTTTAAAACAGATTCGAATATATTGGTTGTGTCATTTGGACTTGTGATTATCGCCTTGTCTAACCTGGCATGGGAATTAGATATCGTTTTCTCGTTGTACAATAGATTATAAAAATCATCTAGTAAATAAGGCGTGTTGGTTTTCTCCAAAACTGAAAGTAAAAAAGAATTGATATTGGATCCATCAACAGTAGCCAAATTAGATACCAAATCTTGTGGCATACGACTCTCGTCTAAATTAAATAATGTCAAATGAGACGAAATGGATAAGTTATTCTTCTGATGGTGTCTAGTTGGAGGACGTTGACCAGCAACGTTTTCAGGAAACTTAAAAGTATGGTCTATATCACCATTTAATTGTGGTGGGGGATAATTGAACAATGGGGGAACATGATGATACGGTATTGAATGATAAATATCCTGTTGAGAGGCACTTCTTTTCAAAGGAGAAACTGGTTGTTCATTATTTTGTTCTGATGATCTACTAGAAACTGGGAATGTATAGTCAAAAGAAGATCTCGAGTAACTAGTTGACGATGACACTGGTAGAGGAAATGAATAATTAAATGCAGGTTCGTGAGGGAAAGTAGCAGGTGCAGACTGAGGAATAGGTTGCTGATGCTGAACTGATGCTAGTTGCTGTTGTTGAGAAGAAGAAGCTGGTGGGTGGAATTGATGATGGTAACTAGAACTCAGTATCGAAGACTTTTGTCGTTTATGACCTTTGTAGGGACTACTTCTATTAGACATTTACCAATATGCATGAAGATCGGTGTATGAAACGGTGAGTATAGCGAGATAAGAATCCAAAGATTCTGGTATAAGGTGTTGCTAATGAAGAAAAGTGGGAAACTTTGGTGTTGATTTTGGTGGATCAAAATAAATTAATTTAAATTTATTATTTTTAAAACTGAAAAAAAAAAAAAAAATAAAAAATGTAAACAAAAAAAAAAAATTAAATTTCGGTTCCTGATTTTATTTTAGTTTAATATTTAAATGATTAATTGAACCCTCGATTGAGATCTGGTTGACGATTACACGAAAGTTTGTTGAAAAGTAACATTATTAGAGATAACGTTAATTAACGCTGTTTTGACATAAGGATATCCTAATCTGGACTTAACTGTGAGTTTTCTAACTAAAACTTGAAAGAATTGATAATTTTAATTTCTCAATTGAATAAATGGCCAATTTGTAACCAGATTAGTTAATCACTAGGAGCTTTCGCGTAATTGTAATGTCGACTGATCAACTTTCATCATCCACGAAATTATAATCCACACTGTAATACTGCTTAAATCTTGGTACATTTTTTTGTTTCAGATTTCGCAGATCTGCACGAAATTATTGATCATGCAATCATCATTATTGGTCTAGGGTCCAACACTTTATTCTTGTGATTACATCACTAAATTACATCTTGACAACCAATAACTAAATGGGTAAATTCACGAAACTAAACACTAATTGATTCTCACACAAACGCATAAAAATAAACTTTATACTTTCAATAAATAATTTATATATTAATCTCTAAAACTAAAGTTTTGCATTGGACAATAATCCTTTTACCAAGATATCTTGCATTTGTCTAGCACTATCAATCAAATAAGTCTTCAAATGATCAGAACTCAATCCATTACCCTTCTTACATGAGATATGGACGTGTAACCAATCATTATTAATCAAATATGCCAAACCAAATCCATCGTCAATAACTTGGGACCAACCCCAAGATTGGAAAAATTCACTTGGAACTTGGGAGCTTGATATGTACCAAGTTTGTGAGTAGGAAAAGATAGGGTCCTTAAAAATTTCTGGAACTTCTTCACCTGGTTGAATTTGTTGCTTCAATCCAAATAAATGTCTATCAACTCCCAACCCATCACTAGCTGCTAATAAATAATTGACATGTTGCTTACATGCAGCTTGGAAAGTAGCAACTTTTTCTTCAACTGAAGAATTGGCATCGGTCCATGTCTCAACAAATTTCTTTGACTCGTTGCTAACGGTTCTACCTGTCTCGGTTCTTCCTTTTAAGAATTTTCTAGTAGCTGCTGACTCATAAGTTGGTCTGACTTTACCAGTCATTTTGTAGTATGCCAATTGCATCAACATTTGAACGTAAGCATCAGGGGAAACTTTGAACTTCTTGATCAAACCTTTACCATAACCGTAATGTTGGAAAATTTCTTCGTCGTGTGCTGCAATAGTTTTGTCAAATTTGTTAATGGCATCGGCAATGTTAACCCTTGCTACAGGATTGATATCAAATGCTAATTTATTGGTTTTACCAAAAATAGGCTTGGTTGTAGCAATTTCATCAATCAATAATTTAGGATCTTCATTGAAAATTTGTTTCAAAATTGTATTGTTTAATTGAACAGTGGGTGTAGCATCCATTCTTGAATGCTCACCCAAAAATCCAGAATTACCATTAGCACTAATGAAAAATTCTAATGGTTTATCAAAAAATCTATTTTGACCATCTCCGTGCCAGCAATTTTTAGATTTTTCTTCAATTGTAACTGGAGTATTCTCATCTAAACAGATAACAAATGATGAAGCAAAAATAGTTTCGAAAGAAGCTGCATTTATTGGTGATTTAATCAAATTTTCATAAGCATTTAAATATTCATCTCTGTTTAATGATGTTATTGCTCCTAATCCAATACCTTTTTCACTTGGATCATTTTTGATATGTTGTAAGTATTGATATAGTTCTCCTTTGCTCAATCTTCCATTTTCATTATGAGTTGGTACTTTGTAAAAATTGTTTTTGTAAATAACAATAAAATATTTATGTAATTGACCTTCATAATGTTGAGTTACATCTGATCCTGGAGCTGGAACTCTTGAATTATTGAACATGTATCTGAAAGCATTCATACAGTATGGATTACCTTTGATAATTTCAGGTTCTAAAATTTCTTGTTGTACTTTTTCCATAAATTCAATGGTATAATATGAAATCAAACTAGCTTTCAATAATTGATTTTGTCCAATTTCGTTAAATAAATCCTTGTGACTGAAGAAATATGAAACAAATGGTACAACTGGGTCTCTATAAGACATATAAGCATAATCGTCCCAATACTCAGCTAACCAATTATCTTTACCTTCTTTAAATTCATTCAATCTAGCTTGTAATATTTCACCTTGACCTCCAGGTTTGATAAATTCCAAAACTTTCAGCTTGGAATTCTTTAATTGTTCTTCATTTAAATAAGGTTCAATTGTCTTCAAATATTTATCAGCAGTGGCTTGCAAGTCGGGCACTGGCAATTTAGGCAATTGCGATTGATATTTAAAAGTGTCACCTTTTGCAGCAGATGAGGAAAATGGTTTCAAAATTGGCATGGACGATGGTATATGTTTAGACTTTAGTAATTGATGAGTGGCCTTTTTAAACATTATCTCCTTAACTACAAGGAAATGAAAGAAAGAAAGAAAAGTATTTGTTGGAAAAAAATTTGACTACTGAAAAATAATTGGTTATTTATAAAAGAACAATAAGCAAAAGTTGGACATCGGTATAATTAGATATCGGACAATCCTGTATGATATTATTGTATGTATAATCGGTTATTAAACGATTGCAGTAGCTTCTATTTACTATAGCCTATGATTTTGGAAAGTTTGGCCTCCCATGCAGTTCAACATTTTAGAGTTCATTGAATCTTTGGGCTCGAAATTTGAAATTGTGGGGCAGAATATGGTACTAAATAAAAAATCACATTTTTGTGTTGATTGACACAATTGCACTACTTTCTGTTCTCAATATTCCTCGGCTTTTAAATTTTTTTTTGTCGCCACGGTTTCACGATTCTTTTGCAACCAAAAGGTTTAATACATTATTTATTGGTACATATCATATTCTACATAATTAGCTTACACATCACCTCTACCTCTGAAGAAATGACTTGGTCTTGGATTATTCAACCGTGCAACGGGATACTGATTGTGAAAGTCATGAAATAACATATCTGATTGATAACTTGGGGGTCTGGATAAATTATTGTACTTTGGTAAATCTTCTTTTTTCTCTTTGGATCTTTGTTTTCGTCTTTTGTATTCACAAATGAATATAATTAATAATACAATCACCACTATAAATACAACTGGAATCAACACTGTTGGTGATGATGATCTTCTAACCTTGATCGTCTCGTGCAGGCGAGACAAACTCATCTTGAAATGATGATTTTTTGATTTCACATCGTTTATAAATATATTCCCCTACATACTTTTGCAACAATTTCACACTTTTTTTAAGAAAGTACAATTTGCAACATTAAATTACAGTGTCATATTATAAATACCAATAAATAACTAAATATACTACCCGCAGCTAAACCCACACTCAAAAATACCGTAGTAAAGCCTCCAGCAGCTTCTTTTTCATCATCCGTATCGCAATAATTTCCCACAATCATGAACGCAGATGTACATAATTGGCCATTAGATATGCCAAATAGAAACTGTAATAAAATATACCATAAGTCGCTGTTGATAATTGGTTTTCGATCAAGTTCAGGATGAATGTTACAAGTGAAAAATAGCGGTATAAATACCAATCTTGCCAATGAATAAGTTATCAAATTTTTAGGATTTTTAATTAGAAATTTTAATTTGGGATACCCACAAAGTAACCTTCCAACTAAGTCTCCAATATTCCAAATCAAGTAGATGAATGGTATATAGATATTTTTTTGAAAAAACATAGCTTTACTATCATTATTCACCGATTCAACAATTGATGCAAATACTGGAAAAATCAACGTTATACCAAAAGTGAAAAAAATCGTCATCACTATTAGCTTTAATTTTGACCAAAGTAGTCCAAAAGGAACAAATGTTTTCTGCTCATGCACATCCTCATCCTGCTCGTCTGCCATGACTTCATCTATGCGCTGATAAGCCTGTTTTTCTTTATAACGAGATGTGATCAGTAATAATCCAACACTAATTACCGATATAAAACTTGCAGTTATGAAGTAAATAAACACTCCAAAGTTTTTCTCAACCTTAGAATCCATCGATTTCTCACCAACTAATAATATGCTAATGATCAATGCACAAGAAGGTAAAACACCAGCAATAGCTTGTCCCACCATAACCCCATTGGCATATATACTTCCCATAACATTTGCAATTGCCATTGTTCCATTTTGGGCTACACATGTTGCCATAGCGGACAACAATACCATAAACATCAAAATATTAAAAAAAACAATATCATTGAGTTGAATAAAGTAGTTTACAATACATGAAAAGCCCATAAAAGTGAATATTAGGAAAGTTAGATAGAACCCTATTTTGATCCTAAAGTTGTAATTTATGTTTGTTTGGTTTTGTGATAGGTAGTAATTGTATATAGTCGATGTGAGTGTGGATATAGTCATCATTGTAGACAGGTATACTTTGACTAATTTGGGTGAGTTGATAAACCTTTCGCCGTAGTAGGCTGATGCTGAGAGAAAACAGTTCCATGGCCATAACAATCCAATCCCAATCACAGTGAATGTAGTATATCTCAATGTAGACAATTTCAAATGAGCTTTACCAATCTTAAACACTATCGGATCATGATGTTCATTCTCCATTGTCAATGGTTGTATGATAAATTTATTCGCGTGGACCAAATTGACTACAAAATTTCCACTCGATTAATTTTATATCTGAAGTATCAAATCAATTATCAATCTCGATTATTATGTCGTCTATGGATGCATTCGCAAGCGCAGGTAAGGCCACTTTGAAAGGTCTTGGTCGTGGTAGTAAAGCAGTGGCTAAAGCTGGACATAGAACTTATAAACAAAACGAAGCTAAACGAAAAGGTGTAGATTATGTTGATCCTTATCAGGACAAAGACAAAAATCAAGATCAAGTAGATACAAATTCAAGAGAATCGAAGTACGGCGAACATCAACCACTACGTCCGTTACCTTCAAAAGAGCAATTGCTGAGTTATCAAGCTCCCCCAAAGAGAAACGTCGAAGCTCATTCCGCTCCAAAGAGGGGAGAAGTCTCGCAGTATAAAAGGCCGACCTCACAACTGCAATTATCGAGTCATCAACAAAGTTTTCAGGGTCAACCCCAACCTCAATCACACACTCAAAATCAGTATCAACAACCATCCAACCAGGTTCAACAATCACCCAACCAGTATCAACAGCCTCCGCAGTTCACTCAACAAACCAATCAGTACCAACAACCTCAACAATACACTCAGCAACCCCAATCTCAACAATATGCTCAGCAACTTCCTCAACTACCACCTCAGCAATTTAGTCAACAACCACCACTTCAACAATATGCTCAATCGGCATCCCATCAGCCTCCTCAACAGTCTTCCCAGCAGTATGTTCAACCACAGCAACAACAATGTCCACAACAAGCTGAACAAGGGCAGTCCAACTGGTCAAATACCTCAACTCAGCCACCTCTGGAAATACCACCTCCTAGCTACGATCAGCATACACAGTATAACCCATCACAGACAGCGCCACCAATAAATCCTTTGACAAATCAGCTAAATCAACAATTCCAGCAACAACAATCTAATCATCAGCCTCAGTTGCCACCACAACCTCAACTACCTCAACGAACTTCGACATTACAACCACCAGTCTTACCATCACGAACATCTGCGTCATCGTCACTAAATAATTCTGCCCCAAATGAATCAGAATCAAGTCCCGGACCAAAAGTGTATAAACCTGCACCAGACCCAACGTCTTTTGCACCTCCACCAAGAAGAAACGAATTTGCTTCTCCTCCTCCTCAACCACCAAGATCAAACAATGCATCATATACATCTATACCACAACCAGCAAGGTCAGCAAACGCATCATCGACATCTTTATCGCAGTCTAACAATTCAATTGTCGCACCACCGTCAAGATCAAACGCATCAACTTTCGACATGAATCAATTTGCTCCTCCTCCAAAGATATATCGAAAACCAGGCGAGATACAAGAGAGTGCACCTTTAAAAACTAAACCACCAAAACCAAAAAAATTACAAAGTACAGATCAATTAAGTATTGCTTCAAGTCGTGGTGTACCAGTAGAGGAAGAGGATTACACTGCTCCGCCAAAACCAGTACGTCCTGATGAAGAGGATTACACTGCTCCACCAAAACCTGTACGTCCTGATGAAGAAGATTACACTGCTCCACCAAAACCTGTGCGCCCAATTCAAAAGAAAGCTCCGCCACCGAAACCATTGAAGAAACCAACAGAATCAAATGATGTTTCCAATGAATTAAATGACATTTTTAAGAAAATGAACACAACAAGCAATGAAACTCCAATTACCAAACCAAAACCAAAAATTGGAGCTAAACCTGTTGTTGCTGCGAAACCTGATATAAAACCAAAAATGCATTCAGAAATCAAACCAGTTCTTTCTGATATGAAATCAAAGGTTAAATCACCTTCTCCACCGCCGGTTCCCAAGCTGAGGAATTATTCTAGACCGGCGGCACCACATCCGATTCCAGCATCACCTCAGCCACCACAACTAGATCTTGAGTTAAACTCCCACTGGTTTGTTAAAAACGACGGAAGCCTTCCGAAATCCTTTATTGGATTGAATTATCAAATGTCTGGTTCATCAAGTGGGAACAACAATGAGAAGTCAATAACTCTTAGGTTGAAGGACCTAAGTGTAGTCACTTATCAATTGAAATGGGTGGGCTCAAACTATGACAGTGTACAAGTCTCAATTGCAAATTTCAAACCTTCCCCCCTCATTTACAATGTGCCATCCAAAGCAGAGTTGATTGCAAGTAGTGATAAATTTGGAGAGTACATCAAATCATGGTGTATCCATCACAAAGGCAAAACTGTTGGCAGAGGAGAATGCTGGGATCTTGCAAAAGAAGCGTTGCAAAAATCTTGTGGTAACCACGCCTTTGTCTCTACTTATCATCATCACGGATTCCCAATTCTACAAATAGGAAACAATGGCAAGGGTGTTGAATTTTTAAATGACACCACTACTCAATTGGACGAAATTAGAAAAGGTGATATAATCCAATTCAAATCATGTACTTTCCACAACCCCAAAAATGGGGTTACTCAAACTGTCGGTGCACCAGATCACACTTCGGTTGTTATTGAAAACACTGGTGAGAAATTATTAGTACTAGAACAAAATGTTAATAATGTAAGAAAAGTCATGGATGGTGAATACATTTTAAAGACGTTAACTAGAGGTGAAGTATATGTTTATAGACCCATGCCCGTCGAATGGGCCGAATAAATGCCATCGCAAAAAAAAATATTATTTCTATAATGACAGATATTGTTGCACCCACACTATCCACATATCAAGATGACTTTACGTTTACTTATGATAAATACAACACAGATCGAATAGAAAGGCCACACTTGAATATTGACTCGGAAAATTTGCTAGATTCCATAATTGAATATTATTCTTTGCATGATTTGGTGACGCATTTACAACAAAATCCCCAATTTGATAAAATAACATTACAATTTCCAGATAATCTAATATGTGACAGTTCTTACATTGTCCAATTCTTACAACACAATATCAAGGAAAGAAAGTTTTGGATTCTTGCTGATACGTCGTACTCCTCTTGTTGTGTGGATGAAGTAGCAGCCGAGCATGTACAAGCAAATTATCTTATACACTTTGGAGACGCTTGTTTGAATGAAGTTGAAAAGTTACCATGTTGCTATATATTTGGATCACCAAAAATGGATATAGATGTTTTGGTGGAGCAGTTTAAACAAAGATATGAATTGGAAGATAAAGTTGTTCTCATGGCAGACGCCCCTCATAGTTATCTACTAACAACAATCAAAGAAAGGCTATCGAATTATGATATACTCATTGCAGATCTTATCCAGACAAATTCAAAGATAATAGGATATCAACCGGGAGAACAACAATTTATCAAATTTAATAGATCTTTACCAGTGGAGGATACATCAGAGTATAATCTATTCCACGTAACGATTCCTGAGTCACCTCGATTGCTTCAATTAGTAACTCAATTCAATACTTTAACCACCTACGATCCTTCTAATAATAGTTTGAATACTGGACCTTTTCTCAATTTGATGAAAAGGTATAGATTTGTCTATGTTGCGCGAACAGCGGGAACCATTGGAATTCTTGTCAATACCTTATCATTAAACAACACGAAAAAATTGATCAACATAATTCAGCTGAAAATTAAGGAAAAAGGGAAAAAGTCTTATTTGTTTGTGGTGGGAAAACCCAATGTTGCCAAATTGGCTAATTTCGAAAGTATCGATATTTGGTGTATTCTAGGCTGTGATCATCAAGGAATTATAATTGATCAGATCAATGAGTTTTTTAAACCTATTATAACTCCTTATGAATTATTGCTAGGTCTAAGTGATGAACTAAAATGGACTGGAAAGTGGATCACCGATTACAAATCAGTGATTGATGAATATATAGAAGATAAACAGGAAATTGTAGAAGAAGTTGATGACGATGAAAGCGCACCACCAGAGTTCGACCCTGTTACTGGAAAATACATCAGCACTTCAAGACCTTTACGACAAAGAAACTTATTAATGTCAAGTGATAGTAGTGCATTGGTTGAGAGATTCTCAAATACAGTGACTATCAAAGATACAGTCAGTACATCTGCTCAGCATTTACAAGATAGACACTGGACGGGGCTAGGCTCAGATTATACTGAAGATGAAGAAGGTGCGAAAGTTGAAGAAGGTATCAAAGGTATAGCTCGTGATTATCACCCGGATATATAGTAAATAAAATGTAGAAAAAATATCAATTTTGCTAAACTTATGCTAAAGTCTATAGACCAGTTAATAGACATAATAATCAATAATGGTCAAACTCTACTAATTATACAGTTATTGTTGACTCTTTTGTTTCAGAAGCTTACACTATATTACATTTTGCTATGCTCAGTCCTATCTAGTTTGATATATAAATTGTCCCTTGGATACAATCTTCCATTAGAATGGGAGAAGTTGGGTACTAAAGACATTTGTTTGATCACGGGTGGGTCAAATGGGCTAGGGCTAGAGATAATAAAACAATTGGTTCAAAAGAAAGTCACAATTTACAACCTTGACATTGAACCTCTCACAATACCAAATGTAAACCATATCAATTGCAACATCGGAAATGAAAAGGAATTAAGTTATGAACTAAACAAGTTGATTAAATCATTGAATTCAAGAAAGAAATTTGTATCTATTGTGATAAATAACGCAGGAATCCGAGATAATCGCTCATTGATCAACCTACCACCTACTAAGATTCGTGATATATTCAACATCAATACGTTCTCCCAGATCTGGATACTTCAAAAGATTTTAGCAAATCATATAGAAAAGAACCCGCTAGGGAAGTTGTCAATTGTGAATGTGAGTTCAATACTAGGGACATTCGCTCCAAGAAATTTATCAGCATATTGTGGTTCTAAAGGTGCATCGATACAGATTCACGAGTCCCTAGTTCAAGAATTTAAAGAGTATGAGAAAATAAGATTCTTACTTGTCACTACGGGACAGCTAAACACATCTATGTTTAAAGATGTCATACCATCGAGGCTCTGGTTTGCACCTGTCGTTGACTCTAAATACTTATCCCAATTGATAGTTGACAAAATTAACAGCGGTTACAAGGGAGTAATTTGTGAACCGTTTTATTCAAACTTTTTACCTGGTCTCAGATGTTTCCCACTCTGGTTCCAAGACTTTTGTAGATACATTTCAGAGATTGACAATAAAGTAATTTAATCATGCATTTTTCTTATCCTTATATAACTCTACCTTGACCAATTTTGTAAACTCGTCTTTATTAAAAATTCCAAGCACATCGAAAAATTTGTTGAAAGGTATTTGAAAATTAATTTCTGAGTTGGTCCTAATCAAGGTTATGTTTATGATTGGATCGTATTTACTTGACCATGTTTTTACCACCAACTTGTCCTCTTTGTTATATCCAATATACTTCACATTCTTAGATTTGTAATTGATATAGAACAAGCCTAAATTAATCAATCCATACAACAAACAACTTATCAATGTGATTGTGAATATCTGTTTGAAGTCGAATTTTCGATCTGCTAAGAATAATAAACCAGCAATGAAAACTTGGACCAATCCAAGACCCAATTTCAAATCTTTTAAAAAAAATGACTCTTCATAGTTGAACTGATTGAATACCACCCCTAAGTTTTCATCGGTTGTCTTCAACAACTCTTTGACGGAATTTAAATTAGTTTTCATGATATTGATTTTAAAAGACACGCTGTAAAATAAATTTACAGGTCTCGTCATGTGACCTTTCACGTGTAGAGCACGATTTATTTCCATTTTCCATCGAAATAAATTTCTCCAAGGATAAGATTGTATTATCTTTCAGAAAATTCCGTCATAACATGATAAATGACGGACCAAAATAAGAAAGAAGATGTCAAACATCAAAAGAAACAACTAATTAAGAATAAACACGATGCGATATCTAATGAGTTGAAATTTGGTAAGAAGAATAAGAAGAATCAAATATCGATAAATCATCTTTTGGATTTTAGGTCGTATCAGGATGAACATCCGGTAGGTCAACATAAACCTAGAAGAAGTAGCAATAATAGAAGACCCACAACCCCTAGGTTGAACCTTTCAGGAATGAGGTTCATCAATGTGAATTATAAATTTGTTGTTGATTTTAGGAAAGGTTATAATATTCAAGAGCTTGACCCCAATATTCCGATTGACTTGGAAGATATTATTAGAGTTATTGTGCCAAAGGGCCAATCTTGTCCTATTTGTTTATCCGACGAGTTGGTTGCTCCAAGAATGATCACTTCTTGTGGGCATATAATATGTCTCAAATGTGTTTTATCCTTGTTGGAGACGCGATTACCGAACAATCAGAAAAAAGAGAGCTCGGCAATAATTGAGAAATATAAGGAATGTCCATTATGTTTTTCCATAATCAGGAAGAATGAGTTGAAGCCAGTTTACATCAATGAAGTAGATGAAAGATTCGAAATACCCAAAGTGAACGATGACGTAATTTTGAATTTGATGATTAGACAAACAATAGCATTACCAAAACAATTAGCATTCAATGAAAAAATACCAAGTATTGAACAAGAAGAATTTTTACCATACTTGAGATTATTCAAAGGAGGGTGGAATTACATTTCGAATATGTACGAAGCTGAGAAACAACAAGTCATGGAACAGTATATCTCTGAAAAAGAGATTTTTGGTGATGACTCAAGATTAGTCAATGATACAATATCTTACATTGATAAGGAAATTGAGAATTGGAAAAATAAATTGACAGAATCAGTAGGAGAAGAACCCAGTTCGAACGACATAACCTCACCGACCTTTTATTTTTATCAAACTGGATTTAATGCAGGTTATTATGTCTTATCACCATTCGACATGAAAGTTCTCAAAAGTACATACCTTGAGTACTCCAAATTACCTTCAACCATAATTGCCAAGATTGAGACAGTAAAGTATGAAGAATTGAATCACGACTTGATCAAAAAATACAAATATTTGAGCCATTTACCTTTGGGGACACAAATTGGATTTTTAGAGTGTAATTGGTCGAATAATGAGTTTATAAACAAGGATACTTGGAACATGTTTAAAGACGATTTGCTTAAAAGAAGTAAAAATTCAAATAAAAAGCTTAAACGTGAAGATAGAAATAAGAAACGAGCAATGTCACAAGAAGAATATAAAGCAAGACAATTTTATCGACAAGAAAATGGAGAAGACGATGAGGAATTTTACGGCAACATTGGTAGCTTATCGATCATAGACAATAGAGATTTGTTGCCCTCTTTGTCAGACAGTAAAACGGACCATCATACAACTGAGGAAGAAATCGAATATGAAACAACGGTTTGGGGTACGAAAATACCCAAAGGGGAAAATCACCCAATTGAGGAAAGCGAAGATGATGATTGGATTAACGAAGAAATGATAAGAAAGGCTAAAGAAGAAATGATGAAACAAGAAAATAAGAAAAAGAAGAAGAAGAAGTTGATACTTTTATCAAATTAAATATACATTTCAATCTTGGGTTATTTCCGATTCATCGTATGTTTTTGGTGGTCTAGTTGAGTTTTTAAAGAAACTCGAATTCCAAAATGAATCTTGAGATACTTGAATACAATCAATTGTGTTCATAGGTTTATCTAAAGGCGAAAATATTGTATTCAAACTAGTATTGTTTCTTGGTAAGATCGCAATTGAGTGAGATTTGAAAACTTGCTTGTTGTCTCTTAATGTAATTACATCTCTTTTTTTCATTCTGTTCCGTTTAAACTTATTTATGAACCTAGAGAATCGCGATGGTTTTGGTTCATAATTACTCATTTGTGGATGCAAAATGATTTCTTACATAATTTTTTTTATTTTTCTTCCACGAGTAAAATGGATGTTGAATTAGTATATGAACCAAAGAGTAAGAAGATCAGCCTAGAAGGCGCCGATCAGCATTTACAAACTGAGATAGATCAATTAAATCAGTTGACTGCGGAAATAATATCACAAGGATCAGATGTACCACCATTACCAACGCCGGATAACTTCAACAAGGATTTGTCTAAAATGATCAAAAAATTGTATGAAGGTGGCGTTCAGGCATTCAAAATGAACAAATTTGAAGAGAGCTGTAAACAATTTTCTATCGGTATTGAAATGATCAATAGGAGAGCCAAATTTGAGTCGTTTCAATTGACTATACAAGAATTATCATTATTTTTAATGAGCAGAACCGACGCATATCTCAAGAACAAGCAATATCTTAAAGCTTTCAATGATGTGGATCTATTACTCAACATGCAAATGAACTCACCAGACAATTTCTTAAGAAGAGGTGTTGCTAATTTTTTCTTGGGTAACTATGAGGCTGCACGAAGCGATTATCAAAGAGGTTTATCATTTGACGAGAATAATCAAAGATTGCAACATGAGTTGAATATTTGTTTAGATAAGATACTAGAGGAAAGTGGTGATCGGTTGTGATAAATATTGTGTAGAAAAAAAAATAAACAAACATTTGATTCTTGATGAATAGTTTATCAATAGCTAATCAAATCATACCTGGCCAATACCCTTCAAATGATAATAAAGAGTCTGTGAAACGAGAGTTTGAAAACTCTTTTTTACCTCCTTTCAAAAGGCTGAAGCAGATCCCGCCCGCAGTTGAGATTATATCTCTAGATTCTGATGATGAAGAAATTGAAGAAACACCTAGTTTCCATTTGGAACTACCTCCAGAAAAACCGCAAGAGCTTGATTCAGATTCGGATGACTTGGAAATTTTAAGCGAGAGGAAGTTAGAAACACCCTTATTGCCAACACCTTCTTTATCAACACCTTCTTTGCCTTTACAAAACCAAGTTACACAAACTAGCATATCGCAAGATCAAAGAGCAGAGCTTGTATCACGAAATTTAATGTACAACAAGGAAATTATTAATTTGAACAACATACTTAGAGAAATGACGAGCAAACTGCTAGTATCACAACAACGATACACTCTTCAGAAAACAAAGATAGATAATATCAATCAAAGTTTAAGAAATGCGAGTGAAGCAGAAAAACCAAGACTTTATGAGCTTTGTCAGTCTTACGTCAATAGTGCAAACAACCTACAACACCAAGTTAATAGATTTCAAACCGTGGCCAACAACGCACAATTTCAAATACAAAGATATAAGAATCTAGTACTACAAAACGACGCTACATTACGAAATTTAACCAACCGAACTAATGCAGTTACAAACGTTTATGAGGCGGAAATTCTTCGAGATAGACAAGCCGAACCTGATTTGGATCTTCAAAATTTATTAAACAATATAAGATCGGAGGAACTTCCTGAGGAAGGAATAGACTCGACACCAGCAGAATTATCAGTGAACTTAATGAAGCATCAAAGAATAGGGTTGTCTTGGTTGAAAAGAATGGAGCAATCGTCCAAAGGTGGAATTCTAGCGGATGATATGGGGTTGGGTAAAACTATACAGGCATTGGCATTGATTTTTGCGAGTAAACCACCCGAATCATATCAGTACAAAACTACGTTGATCATTGCACCTGTCTCTTTGCTAAGACAATGGGCAAGTGAAATCAAAAACAAAACAAAACAAGCGTCAAGTATTAACGTGGGGATCTTTCATGGTGATGACAAAAAACAAATGTTCAATTTCAATCAGTTGAGGAAGTTTGACGTTGTTTTAACTAGTTTTTCAACCTTATCAATAGAGTGGAAAAAACATTATGATGAAGAGTTGAAAGCTAATCCCGATCGAAAATTTATGCCACAATATCACAAAGGAGGTAAAAGTTATAGTAGTCCGTTTTTTGAAAAAAATGCCCAATTCTTCAGAATCATCATAGATGAAGCTCAAAATATAAAGAATAAAAATGCAATTGCCTCGAAAGCAGTTCATTATTTGAGTGGTCAATATAGATTTTGTTTAAGTGGTACCCCCATGCAAAATAATTTAGAGGAACTATATCCATTGTTGAGATTTATGAGAATAAAACCATATTGTGTTGAGGAAAAATTTCGAGCTGACATAATCATTCCTATCAAGTCCACATCCGATCAGTATGACTCGTATGATACTCAACATAGTTTGAGTAAACTACGTGCATTGTTGTCGGCTATACTATTACGAAGAACGAAGGATTCATTGATCGATGGACAGCCTATATTGCAATTACCTGAAAAACATATTTCACAAGATTTTGTGGAGTTGGAAGATGACGAGTTGAGTTACTATCAAAGTATTGAAGAAAGAATACAAAAAGTAGCGCGAAAACTATTCAACGAAGGAATGAAAAGTGCTCCCATCTTAGCGTTATTATTAAGATTGAGACAGGCATGTTGTCATTCTTATCTTGTTGAGTTAGGACAACTCAAGCAGGAAGAGGCTGAGACTGATGATGGTAGATTATTCAAAGATTGGAGAAAAATGATCAAGGTGACTAATGAATTGGATGAAGATATAAAAGAGAAAATTTTGACAAATGTCACATCATCGGATGAAGTTATGCAACAGGGATACTTTTCCACCTGTCAAAGGTGTTTTGAAGTGGTTGAGAATCCAGTGATTCTTAGTGAATGTGGCCATATGATTTGTCGTGCGTGTTTCAAAGATTATTTCAATGAAGAGGAAGATGATGAGGTCAGATGCATGGAATGTGAACGACTAGTAGCTAAAGCACGCGTGATTGATTTCAAATTATTCAAAGCACAATATATCGATAACATTGATCAATTGGAAAGATTTGCCAAACAGACATACTCAAAATGGCTCACCCCTAGGACAAATGCTAAAATTATCAGGGAATTTATCACTAGAGATGAAACGCTTAATCCCTCAGCTAAGATCTCAAAATGCCTTGAGTTGATACAAGATATTCGATCGAAAGGCGATGATAAAATCATCGTTTTCAGTCAATTTGTCACTTTATTCGAGATAATGAAGCTTGTTTTCAAACATGAAGGAATAAAGTATTTACAGTACGACGGGTCAATGACAATGGAAAATAAGAACGCCACCATTAAACAATTTTATCAAAATAGTGAGGTCAGTGTCCTATTATTATCCTTACGTGCTGGTAACGTAGGATTGACGTTGACTTGTGCTAATCATGTGATTATCATGGACCCATTTTGGAATCCATTTGTTGAAGAACAAGCTATGGATAGAGCTCATAGAATCGGTCAAGCAAAAGAGGTGTTTGTTCATAAAATTTTAATAGAAAACACAGTTGAGCTGAGAATTCAGCAACTCCAAGAACATAAGAAGAAATTGATAAGTAATGCATTGAATGAAAATGAGATGAGAAACGTATCAAGATTAGGTAGAAGTGAATTAGGTTTTTTATTTGGATTAAATGGTTTAAGATAGCTTGCTTTCCCATTGCTCTTGAGTGAACAATTTGTTAATATACACAAGATTAGTCAATATTATAGGTTCGAAGTTTACATGAAAATTATTCAACGATTTACATAGATAGATTAATTGTAGGATTAACCCATTTAATAACGTTTCGTAATCCTCATCTGATTCGGGTAGGTATAAGTTGAAATTCTCGCAAAGTAATGTAGCCAAACTGGTGATAAATTGGCTGATCAATATCGAGTCTGGAAAAATCATTTGATAGATGGATAATGAACTGTATAGATGCTCTCGGTACACCTCGACAAACCTTTTGAGGTAAGTGAATTTATTATACTTTATTAATGGTTTCAAGCTTGATGTTTCATTAATGATAAATTTATACCTTGAGTTTAGATAAATTTTTATCAAAACTTGTTCATCTTTGTAAGACTTGTTCAATATTTGAAAGATTTTCAAAATTTGTAATTGTTTTATATTAGCATTCAAAAGTTTGATTAATCCTTTTGTCATTTTCTTCAATTCTAATTCTATTTGATGGTCTATCGTTTTGAATATTGGTATATTAGGAAATCTGATAACTAAAGATTTTACAAAGGTGTCGATTTCCAAACTTTCCTGGTAGTTGCCTTGAAGGATACATAACTTACACAATGTAGGAAGTTCCAATATATCCAATATTGAGTCCATTGAGTTTAACAACTTCAAATGATGATTGTCAAATTGGATATTCGGTAGTGAAACGTTTATTGAAGGTGTAGTATAATTTTGTTTCAAGTTTTCATTAATGAATGAAAGATCATGGTTTAAATCAATAATCATATCTGAGTTATTGTAAGTTAACAAATTCAATTCCTTATTTATATTTGCATTTGCAGAATCCAATTCGGCAATTTCTTCGATCAAAGTTCGACCAGTGGTTGTAGTTTTTAATGGATCGGTCAAGATATCATCATTAGCAAGTAGTTGAGTGAGATATTTTTCGCATTCTCCTTTATGTTCTTTTAATAAATTTTGATATTCACTTGGTAGATCTTGAGATAGATTATCTAATAATAAAGCCATGAGTCGTGCTGGAAAAATATTTTGTTGATAATCAGCAACAAAGAAAATGGAAGGATTGTATTTCAACATCGATTACGGATACGTCGAAGGTGTCGTGCGTGGTTATAAATCGGGATTGTTAACCTCCAACCAGTATATTAACTTGACTCAATGTGATAACTTGGAAGATTTGAAATTACAATTATCCTCGACTGATTATGGTAATTTCTTATCAAATCATTCAGGACCTTTAAGTACTTCCATAATACAAGATAACCTTATCAAGAAATTGTTTTCGAACTATCAATATATCAAATCTCAATCACTGGGGAAATTGACTGAATTTTTGAATTTTATAAATTATGGGTACATGATTGATAATGTCATATTAATGATCACCGGTACTTTACATGAAAGAGATAAATCAGATATATTGAAAAAATGCAATCCTTTAGGTTGGTTTGATACTTTGCCTACTTTAACCATTGCAACTGATTTAGAAAGTCTTTACCTGACGGTTTTGATCGACACACCATTAGCTCCATTTTTTAAAAACTGTATATCACCGGATGATTTAGATGACTTGAACATTGAAATAATTAGAAACAAGTTGTATAAGAACTACCTTGAGAGTTTCTACCAATGGACTAATGAGAATTTCGACGAACCAGATAGATCTATCATGCAAAGAATTTTAGTATTGGAAGCAGATAAAAGAATTATCAATATTACATTGAACTCTTTGAATAACAATGAATTGTCCAGTAAGGATAAAATTGATTTATATCCAAATTTTGGCAAATTGTACAACAATAGTTTGGAATTGGGTGAAATTGATGATTATGAACAATTAAAGTTAACAGTTGAGAATGTAGGTGAATATCAACAAATCTTTCAAGAAAATAATGATAAATTAAAGAATATTGGTGATTGGTTTTATTATCTTGAGATGGAGTTATGTAGAAATACTTTTACTCAACAATTTACTTTGAGTACTATCTATGCGTGGTTAAAGTCGAAAGAACAAGAAATCAGAAACATAACTTGGATCGCTGAATGTATTGCTCAGAATCAAAAGAATAGAATAGAAAGTTATATATCTGTATTTTAAAGAAATAGTGGAAGCTCGATATTTCGTTGTTCGACAGGCTCTTCTTCTTGTACCCATGTCATTATATCGTCGTCATAATTTACTTCTATCATGTTAATTGTTATCAAGGACCCAGTATAATTTGGATCTGTATTACATAGTAATTGAATAGACAAACAGCCGTGAATATCTTTGATCAATTTGCACTTGTTTGACATTTTAACTGATTTGAGAATCTTGTAAAAATTCGAAAATTGAAATTTTGAGATTATGTGATTATTGGTAAATATTTTGTACTTTTCAATGGTCAATTTATCATTTGGGAAGATCAATTTTGAGGTTCCAATATTACCTTGACTAATGAAATTTAATTTTGGTTTTGCTTCGTCTTTGGAAACGTAGATGTATAAACTTTCAGTGTTAATTTGATTCAAGTCTTGTAGAAGGTTGTATAAAACATCACTTTTTAGAATCAACTCCATTTGTAAATTGTTATAGTCTATGATTGTTTCGTCCTGTTCATCAATAAAGAAAGTGTAGAACTCTAGCTTTTCGGAAATGTATAAATCTTCAAACTCAATTACCAACGGATAACCATCACCTTGATAGTTTATAACACACCTAACGTTCTTTTCAAACTTCAACGTGTTAATAACTGATTGGAAGCAATCATTAATTAGATCTAAATCAATACCAAATTGAAGAGTCAGGTCTCCTGTAATATTGTAGATTATGAATAGCGACGGGTCTATGTTCACCGAGACATTTACGTAGTGACTTGATGATATTATTATACCATTTGGTTTTATACTAACAATAGCTTGGTTACTGATCTGCGATAGACTTTGAAATATTTCGGAAAGGTGGATTATTTCGGTGGTTGTCGAATTGAAAGAGCATTGCAGCCTTTCATCATCGGATGGAATAAACAAAGACATCAACTCGACACTTTGGCAACACGGCTGAAGAACAGATTACAATAACAATTTCTTATGCATTGAATGTTGCGACCAATTTTTTTTTATCTTGTTATTTCCATCATCAGATTGTAAATCTATGCCAACAAACATCACACGGTTTCATATATAATGGCTTGGAGTCAATTAGAGCTAGAGAGCCCGCACATAGCGTATGCCTGTGTGGGAATATTTAGTACATTATTTTCATTAGTCTCATTGTTCGTCAAGGAACGGTTGTACATAGGTGAAGCGACAGTAGCAACCATAGCTGGTTTAATTTTGGGACCTCACTGCCTAGACTGGTTCAATCCTGTTAGCTGGGGAAATTCCGATTATATCACCTTGGAAATTTGCAGAATAGTGTTGTGTATTCAAATCGTAGCCGTTGCAGTCGAGCTACCTCGAAAGTATATGAAAAAACATTGGATATCTGTGGCGATATTCTTACTTCCCGTGATGACATGTGGTTGGTTGATTGTAGGTTTGTTCATATGGTGTTTGATACCACATTTCAATTTTGCAGATGCCCTTTTAGTCAGTGCATGTGTCACGGCAACCGATCCTGTCTTAGCAGCAGCTGTCGTTGGTAAAGGTAAGTTTGCAGAGAGGGTTCCAGGACATTTAAGAAATTTACTAAGTGCAGAGTCTGGTTGTAATGATGGAATGGCTTTCCCATTCATATATTTATCATTATACATCATCATTTATAAAGGGAACGCTAAAGAGATTGTCAAGGATTGGTTTTGTCTTACAATCCTATGGGAATGTATATTTGGCTGTGTATTAGGGGCTGTTATCGGATTTGTTTTGCGTAAATTGATTGCGTTTGCCGAAGGTAAGAATTTGATTGATAGAGAGTCATTCTTGGCAATCTTTGTTTTTATTGCATTCATTTCAGCCGGGGTTGGATCTATGTTAGGAGTGGATGATTTGCTAGTTTCGTTTGCTGCTGGTACTGCATTTGGGTGGAACGGAGCATTTGCAAAGAAAACAGAAGAGTCTCATGTGTCCACTGTTATTGATTTACTATTGAATTTATCATTTTTTGTCTACTTTGGTGCAATCATCCCATGGCCACAATTTAATCAAAGCGATATTGGATTGAATGTATGGAGATTGATTATATTAGCATTTGTGATTATATTTTTGAGAAGAATTCCTGCAGTTGTCCTTTTGAAACCAATAACTCCCGATGTGAAAACGTGGAGAGAAGCTTTTTTTTGTGGACATTTTGGTCCAATTGGAGTAGGTGCTATATTTGCAAGTATACTAGCTAGAAAGGATCTAGAAAGCCATTACACAACTGAGGAAACTCCTTTGCATCATTTACCAAATGAAGAATTTCCTCATTATCAACTTTTAGCATGCATTTGGCCTATAATTTGTTTTGTGGTTATAACATCGATCATAGTCCATGGCTCATCAGTTGCTGTTTTGACATTGGGTAAGAGATTGAATAGAATGGCTATAACAATGTCATTCACCGCTACAAATGGGGAAACTACCTCAAATACGAGCAACTGGATGCAAAGATTGCAAAAACTTGATAAGACATCAAGTTCATTCTCATTACACAGAGTAGATACTGCGGTTCCGAAGAAAGAAGATGAGAATTTACCAGAAACTTCTGGAGTCAAGTTTAGACCTGCGGGAGGAGCAAAGAGAAAGAAACAGAGAAGAACCAAGAAACAACATCCCAATTTGATTCAAAAAACCCTACTGAAAGTCACTAGTAATACTAACGAAGATGAGGTTAGACATAGACCAGCGGAGCAATTCCTCCAATTAGGTCAACAAAAGAAAGAAGAAGATCCAGATACAAGCTTGGACCATAAAGAATCATCATCGGAAGGCACTGATTACGAATTACACAGAACCCCAACTTTCATCAAAACATCAGGAAAAAAAGAATATGGTCAACGACAGCCATCAAAAGAAGAAAAAGCCCCTAGACCTACAACCGCATATCAAGAAGGTGACACTATTGTCATTGAAGATCAATATGGTGAGGTCATGGATAATATAAAATTGACTGAACGTCCTCAGAAAGAGGAAATCGACGATGAGCAAAGCATACATTCAGTAAACTCATTACAAAGACAACTCAGTCAATATTCATCTTCAGACGATGAACCAATAAAGAAACTTAGCCGAACCTTGTCCAGAAAACAATACCATAAAAAAACAGATCCAAAACGTAAAGTGTTTGCTCATAGAGTTGATAACTTGATTGTGATTGAAAATGAAGAAGGTGATATAATAAGAAGATACAAAGTGAATAAACACGCATCGACTATACCAAAAGCACGATCAAGATCCTCAACTTTGGTAGGAAAAATGAAATCTTTGGTTGGTATGTCTGAACCACAACCTGAAATTCCAGAGACACCAACCGTGCACGTCACTGATTTGGAGCAAGGAACTCATCATCAAATATTAATTCCAGAGGATGTCCATTTAAAGGATTCAAAAATGGAACAAAGATTGGAAAATAAAATAACGTCAATATTGGAAAAGAAACATGAGAGTGGTTCTCATAAATACTTCAAAAGTGCGTCTCCACCACCACAAAAGGAGGATGTGGAGAGTGAAGATGAAATTGACGAGAGTATCACTGATGGTGAGACTGAGGTTGAAAAAAAGAGAAGGTTACAAGCATTGGGCCATTTGCCCACTGGTCATGACGAAGATGACGAAGAAGAGTAATAAATATTCCGAGGTTTTTTTTTTTTTTCCTCTCATATTTACCAGAATGGAAAATGAGTACAATCTAGCGTTGAAGTTGTTCAAAAATAGAAACCTCGACAGGTCGTTCTCTTTGATTCACCAATTGTATTTAAAAAGTGTTTCTTCGAAATCTGTTAATGAGACTTTGTTGATCAAAATTTTCAATCTTTATTTAATTGAAATAGGTTTGATTATTAGAGATAAATCATTGAATCAAGTTCAGATTAATACTGCTTATAATGCAATAACTTCAAATGAGATCATGAATAACATTACATCCATCTGGACGGATATACCGAGTGAAATATTATACAATTACCATCTTTTGAATATAACCAATCCAGAATTGATCATTGATAAAGAGGGATATTTGACTCAAGTCAAGCATCTCAGTTACACCCTCAAGAAGGACAAATACTTTGATCAATTGTTAAACTTGATAAAATTTGAAATATATCCTTTTTTTGACCAATTCGATGAATCAAAGATATTAATTGGTGATAATCGTGATGAATTGGAAAAACTCGTAAAAATCAAATCTATAAAAAAGGAGAAACTCATAGAAAATGAGAAACGGTTGAAAGAATTGGATCGATTACAAATGGAAAAGGAAAAACAAATCAAAGAACTCGAGAAACAACAAGAATTAGAAAAAACACTCAAGTATAGGTCAATCAAGGAAATACAGAAAACATACGTCGACAATCCTGTTGAACCAAATCAAGATCAAATAAAACAAAGATTAGCTTACGTATACTCCATCTCAAAAGATTACTTGTCAAAAAACTATCTATTCATATTCGTATTGATAGCATTGGTTGTAGGCTCAACTAGGTTCCTTAAAGGTGCTAATGTCAAAGAAAAATTGATTGAAACCATCAAAATGGCATTTAAATTTAGTTACATCTAGGTTTTACATCCATCATAAAATTAGTTGATATTTTATCAGATGCGGTTAAGGAGTAAAGTATTGAGTTTAACATATGAGTTATAGTTTAGTAAGTTGAAACTGAATTGCAAAAGATGGGGAACATGAGTAATGGCAGAGTTTTTCAGAAACACTCTGTCCTGTACTGAAGAGAATGTGCTATCAAAGTATCAGTTTCGTTGGAACGAGTTCCTGGTATAGAATTGAATGAATAATGTCCTCTAGTTTCTATCTACTTAATCGAAGCCACCAACGCGTGTGTGTCTACTAAACTTTGTTTGAAAAATTTAATTTCAAATCGATCATTGAAGCTATTCTCATATGGAATACTTCGTTTTTGAGATTTACTACTGGTAATTAGGACATGATTTCATTTCCATTTCAATTTGTATGAATGGAATAGTTGCTCATGACTACATCACATTAATACGACCAACTTATCATTTGACTTTATGATTCGCAAATGAGGAGACCCCAAGTGGGGGCTTTCCATTATAGCGTCTCCGTAGTGTATGATCGTGACATGATATAAATACACTTAAAAAAAGTTGTTAATAGGGCAGGGAGTCATTTCAAAGCCTGAGTTGAGATGTGTTTGCCAGAATAACCTTTTCAAGCCATCTATTTTCAAGACTTTAATGATTTTTCAAACCTTAGGCAATTAGCAAGGTATTGAAGCTAATAGACAGCTAATCGTATGCTTTGTTATCAGACCAACCCGACAACACGTTATTGTAAAAGCTTCATATGCAAGAACGAAACCGTACATCAATAAAAATTTTAGCATCAAATGCAGTTTCAATAAATCAGTATTATATCACTCTTTTAAAATAAACTCGACCACATTGAAAAGAGTGCAAAGACTCAATGGGGCTCTTTGAAAAACAATTTTGCTTTCAATCATTCATATTAGTCGCTTAATCAGAGTAAGAAGGTAACGATCAGAAAATTCGTATTTTCAAAACAACTTTTGATGCCGCAAAGTATTTATTCTTCGTGCATTAGCCTTCCTTTCTAATGCAAATGTTTATTGTATTTCCGACGAGATTCTCTTTTTTGAACACGAAACGAAGTCTCGTTCCGCTCAATTCAACTTTTCCTGAAGAGCTAACTACTCCCTCAAATCCAGAATTATTTTGCAACCAACTTGGTGATCCGAACATTAACGATTGATATTTTCATTGCATGAAGTCAGATTACCAGAACCACAAATGTACAAAGACGATCAGATTTGTATTACATAGGAATGACATAAAATTATAAACATGACAGTTAGTGTCCTTGTCCTACATGAAAAGCATTCCTTTCAACACAAGTGTAGTTTTTTTGAACACCTGGGTTTTTTTTTCAACCCCAAGGTTTTTTTTTCAACCCCAAGGTTTTTTTTTCAACCCCAAGGTTTTTTTTTATCAACCCCAGGAATATTTCCAACACCTAGGCATGTTCTTCAACGCGAGTGTAGTTTAACTTCGAAACGAAAAATTCTTTTCCAACCCCAATGTATTATTTTTCAACACAAATGTTTTTTTTTTCACCAATTACAAGTGTACTGCAATTGAACATGATTTTGAAAAAAAAAACTCACAGTTTCGATGGACTAAATTTCAACTTCATCCTCATTTCAAATGAGAGATTACAAAGCAAAGAATTCGCTCAATAATCGTTACCACATTAGTGCGTTCAAAGTCTCAAATAGAAAAAATTTTTCCTTTATAATTCTTAATTCAATTGTATTTTGTTTGTTTGCAAAAAATTGATGAAAAGAAACAAACTACAAAACATTAAATTTTCAAAAGTAATATTTACTACAATAAGTGCTTAGTTCTAAAAAGAAGCCGTGCCTAACAACGAATACTCACCTATTTAATCGCAGCATGGATGCACTAAACTACTGAGGTAAGGATGCACTAAACTACTGAGGTAAGGATGCACTAAACTACTGAGGTAAGGATGCACTAAACTACTGAGGTAAGGATGCACTAAACTACTG
>PPLL03000022.1:0-164351 GCA_003706475.3 Insectozyma corydali
ATGATATCGAAGATGTCGAAACACATTTGCCAGGTTTATTAAGAGCTACTAATGAGTGGTTTAGAATTTACAAAATTCCTGATGGTAAACCTGAAAATCAATTTGCATTTTCCGGTGAATGCAAAAACAAAAAATATGCTGAAGAAATTATCAATGAATGTTCAGAAGCTTGGGAGAAATTGATCAAAGGTGAGTCAATTGATAATCATGGAATTGATTTAACTAATTCTACTTTGACTAGTGTGCCATCTTTTTCTGAAAAATCAGCCGAAGAAATCCCAAGCGCATCACCACAACCAGCTGCTCCAATTGACAAATCTGTTGACAAGTGGTTTTTCATTTCAGGTGCTCATTAAACTTATACTTGTATGATGTATACCTATTATACAAAGTTGGATTAGTACAAAACATTCTTTCCAGCACTTTATTGACCTGTAGTATTTCGTCGATAATTTTCAAGTATCATCTCTACGAGTCAATGCCTTGATTTCAGATTTTGAACTCAACTATTTGAAATTGATAATTAATGAGATTTGAGTTTTTTTTTTTTTTCGTATCTACGTCCTTATCTAAATTTGTTAAATGGTGGAAAGTAGGAAGATTGTGATAATTGGTGCTTCCTATGCTGGAGTTTTGGCTTTGAAAACAATTGTAGATAAAGCCAGTCAGTATAAACAATTTGAATTGGATATTGTTGTTGTGGCTCCCAATGATAAATCCTTCTATAATGTCGCCGCACCGAGATTATTAATTGAATCTGATAAGATCGATCAAGTTCTATTCCCAGTTGGCGAGACTATTGCGAAAATTCTTGGGAGCCTGAGTCATAAAGCCGAGTTTATGCAGGGCTATGTGGAGGAGATAGATTTTGAAAGTCGATCAATTGTGGTAAACAATTGTCAAAGTCCTTTGAGATATGACTACTTGATAATCGCCTCTGGGTCAAGGTCAATAACACCCGCCTGGAAGTTAGACAACAAGTCTGATCAATCCATTTGTATTAGCTCACTCAAAAGTTTATCTTTAGACATCAATCTGGCTGACACCATAGCAGTTATTGGCGGAGGTAGCACAGGAATTGAAGTAGCAGGAGAGCTTGCTTCATTTAAACAAAAAAAAATAACGCTTTATTCAGGGTCACAAGGTGTTTTATCTTCGGCTCCTTCTTTTTCTTCAAAAGTCGAGACCCAACTCAAGAAGCTTGGTGTTGAATTAATTAAGAAAAATGTGGACATACATGATAATATTATCAAGTGCGACTCAGAAACAAAGCAATACGACTTGGTTATTCAAGCCCAAAAATTGACTCCAAATACTGAATTTATGCCAACCGATATGCTAAAGGATGGATTTATTGAAACAGATGCATTTTTTAGATTGAAGTCGTTTCCAAATGTAATAGCTCTTGGAGATGTTTTATCAATTGGAGCCCATTCTTTAGTGGACTTGTCTTACAATCAAAAAGGAATTTTTGAGAAGGTCGTTAGTTTTGAAATTTTCAAAGATGAGTCTATCTCCTTAAAGCCTTATCAAAGGATGTCGACTACTACAATGATTGTTCCAATTGGTAGAAACGGTGGTGTAGGTGCGTTATTTGGAGTCCCTATACCTAGTATTTTGGTTTGGTTTTTAAAGTCGAAAGACTTCATGATCTCAAAAGCCAAACAAACTTTGTCTGTATAGAGATTTCATAAAAATATTTACACGTATTACAATTCTTCCCATCTAAATTTCAAACTCGAAACAAAAACAGGTTAATTATCAACCATCGCTAAAGTTAAGTAGCTAATTCTGTCGCTTCTTATTAATTGAGCATTGATGCTCTTTTCTCCTCGTTGTACGAAGAAAAATAAAAGTAATAGCCAAAAAATTTATGGACTATTATAAGCAACTAGGCTCAAATGTTTTGGATTTAAATAATGATGTTACTGAATTGTCTTCTTCGTTAGCACAAAACGGTATTTCAACAAGTGACTTGTTTGACGCGTACGAGCTAAATGAAAGAGATCAATTGGCTCAAAGTTTCGAAGAACCTACCAACCTTTATGATCATTTTTATGATTCATTAAAACTGGTTTTGTACATAGATACAACAGACAATTTGTTCCAATACGATTGCATTAGCACTGGCTTGCCCTCAGTTGACAAACTTCTTGCTGGAGGAATACCAATAGGTGAGATCACAGAAATTTATGGAGCAAGTGGTTGTGGAAAATCTCAATTTTCATTTCAGTTGATGCTGAATTGTTATTCTTTGTACCCAGGAAGCAAGTCTATACATGTTTCAACAGAATCTTATCTTGAAAGTACTCGTTTAAAAGATATTTTCGTCCTGAGTTCGAAGGCACTAGATGCACTAGATTCAGTATCTCAAATATATTGTCAAAGTCTAGAGAGCCAAGATCATATATTCTATACTCAGTTGCCTATCCTACTATCAGAGGGCCTAGGTCGCTACAAATTACTTGTTATAGACTCAATTGCACAGCATTTCAGGGGAGAAGATTCGCTTTCAAACACTGAATACTTGAAACGTACATTGTTCAAACAAGATGAAGCAATGACGGCTGAAAGAATTAAGTCGGAAATGAAGGAATCTCAAACAGGACAACTACGACATGTCTCAAAGACCGCCAAGTATGCTTCTCGCACAAGTAAGCTATACTACATCACTCAACTTTACCGACACTTATCTAGGCTAGCGCACGAATATCAAATTGCAATTGTTCTAATCAACCAAGTAAGTGATCATACCTTTGACACGGCTGACGATCAGGATATATTTCAAGAGGAATTAACATATCCTTTAAATTTGGACTTTCAAACTTTGCTTTCCTCTGGATGGGACCCAACGGCAATTTATCTGCATCTATCATGCTTTGAACAGTTTGCTTTTGAAGATGAAGAGAACAGGGTGAAAGTTGAGCTAGATGAATTATTAAATGATCGCGAAAACAAAAAATCGAAAGTTGCAAGTGATTCAATCAGTGATTCAAATAAATCTTTGACTGCCAAAAAAAAAGCTTTAGCTCGAAAACATTTAATGGAGAAGGCATTTAACTTAAAGGGTAGGGTGATTAAAAAGTACGTACCTACTTTGGGTTATTCATGGACCTCTAGAATTAAGACAAGAATTATGCTATCCAAATCATACAAGCCTTCATACAAAAATGAATCAAAGGTAGATTATCCCACAATGGATTCCAAATGCTCTTTAAACGAAGAGAATAGAGATGCATCGTACCCAATGAATTCTGAGAATTTGTGTAACGAAAATCTTGACATAGACTGCTGGCAAGTTAACAGATATTTGAAGGTTGTAAGCTCTAACAACTACGAACCAAATTTGGATGAGAGCCATGTGGTTTTATTCAAAATTGAGAAGAATGGTTTGGTGGAATCAAGTCAATAAGTAGAAGGTCGACCAAAGTCGTGAATTAATGTTTAAATCTCTGAATAACTTGCACTTTTCTTTTACGCTGATTTGAAACTAGATTGTGTTTACCTCTACTTCTTCGGGCAAGATTTTGATCATACGATTGAAAAGCATCAACTTAATTAGAATTAGATATTACTCAAAAGAGAGATCAAGACCTACTACATCGTCTTGAAAAACATTTAATCGATGGCTACGGATTCTCGCTCGCGAATCATAATTTAGTCAATTATTGGTTGATATAACACGATTCCTGGGGTTAAGTATTGTATAACAGTAGTACAAATGAAAGAAAAAAAATAAAAAAAAAAAAACATGTAATAAAAAAAAATAACATTTGGTGCGTTGCGTGTGTTGCATGCTTGCACGAATTCTAGCACGCTTTCATATTTTAGTATCTTGCAAGTTTCAGTAAACAAATAACCAACTACTAACACCCAGCACAACCCTATACGTTTCAAGTCTTCGTTCACCTAGCATTAGGACTCCAACTACTTTTGCTTCACCCATTGATTGGAAAACTAGAGTCAAACATTCTGTTCCAATGAAAGTATGTATACAAACTAATTTTGTGTCTTTCACGTTCACTTGATGTTTATCTCAATTAGTTTTTACTAACTTATTTGAGTATATCGATGAAGTAGATCTTGAACTTGTAAATCAAGAATTGAATTTTCATTCCCCAGATAATAATTTGATAATTAAAGGAGGATGTGAACTTTTCACCACCAAACCAATAGGCTCTGATAGGAAGCTATTCAAAAGTATTGATAAGCATTTGAATCAAATAATCGAAGATAATCAATTATGTCGATCAATTGAAAAGGAACGACAAAATTCAATGGGCTCGTTAATTGGCTCTAGTTCAAGTCCTCCTCTTTCGGCAGTGGAAAAGGTACGAAGAGCTAGCTCTACCCTGGCAAGTATGAACTTTGAAAAGTATGGTAACCTCAAAAACGATGATCCAAATCACACATCTATGTTATCAAAATCATTGAACGAAGATCATTCGTTTGATTTGGAGGAAAATGCAATTGATGAATCTCCGTTTGGTCCGTTGAAAAACGTAACGACCAGAAAGACATTTGCTTATTTGATAGCTATTTTGAATAGTAGTTTCCCTGATCAAGACTTTACTAATTTACAACCAACAAATGAGAATTTTTATAAAATCGAGTCTCCAGAAGACCTAATACAGAAGTTTAACAATATATTATTGCCTTTGGGTAAGAAAGAAGATATTTTAAATTGGATTTGGGATATAATAAATTCATATATGGAGGTGATACCGTCGAAAAACTCTTCGCCTTACTTGTCAGCTCAAAATTCCAAGAATACGAATAGAAGCAGAAAAAACAGCTCCAATGTTGGAAGAAGTGGCTCTTTTTCTTCTTCGATTGGAGGTAGCATGTCTCCACCCGCAAATGCATTATACGAAAATTGTCAAATATATCAGTTTCAGCCATCAGACGAATCTATATTTGAAGATCTAACCTACCCTTACCAGCCAATATGGTCACATTATTGGTTTATATATAATAAGAAGAAAAAGCGAGTCACATTTTTACATTTAACTGCAATCAATTCAACTCATTATCACAATGTTACTAGAGGAAAGGTTTCTAATGAAACTGAAAACAAGGACAGCAAAATAATTCATCATGGCGTGGATGAAGAGGAATACGATGAAAATGATGAATACAGAGATGAAGAAGATCTTCTTGAGGTTGTGAATGAGAATGATGACGTTGTTGGTGATTTAGAAATTTGAGTTTCAGATTACATATATATTGATATTTGAATATAAGGTGATATGAGATGAAAATATGAACAAAAATTGATCAGAAGTTTACCGTATACAAAGAGTTACGCAAATTATTAAACTTATGGTTAGTTATAGTTTTGAATAAATTTTGTTTAATTTTAGAGAAATTTCAAATAAACAACAAACGAGATATTCAAGGCAGAACTTAATCAAATTGATCGTTGTTTAATTTCAATTCAACATTTTCGCTTTGCTCTGAAGTACATGATGGTGGTTCAAGTGTATAATATCATTTGTGTAACAACATCTGTGTAACATTATTAGTGTAAAATCGTTTGTGTAAAATCGTTTGTGTAAGATTGTTTGTGTAAAACAATTTGTGTATATCCGTCTGTGTATATCCGATTGTTTAAAACTGTTTGTATATATCCGTCTGTGTATATCCGTTTGTGTTGAACTGTTTGTGTAGAGCTGTTTGTGTCAAATAGTTATCGAATATGATTTGCATGAGAAACTCAAGGATGTGTTAGCTCATAACAAATAAGCCTAATCTCGTATTTTGGTACAAACCTATAATTAAATAGAGGTAAAGTAAATAGGTTAAACGCGAGCAATCTCTTCTATTTATCATGTGAATACCAACCTCAAGGTTAAAATCAATTTATCGAGAGAGATGTAAAGTGCTAGTTTGCACTTTCATTGAATGGCAGAGGGATGCATATCATCGGGTTCACGTATACTGCGACGAGCTTTCGTAGACCTCTTCCTCCTGACTCACCATTTGAACTGAACAATTGGGCTCCAGTAGTTACTGAATTCTAGGATTATATTAACGTACAAATTTCATTCATAAATAATCTTGCCGATTTCATCATTCACGTATATTATTATATAAACTACTTCGATGGCTTCTAGTAATTTCGATTCTGGAGATATGACATTGGGCACTAGTTGAGTGTCACTTCTTGGTTGCTTCCTAACAACTTACAATTGCAAAAGTTTCCCAAAAATGTTAGATCCCTTGAACTTTAGCATGCATTGAACTTCAAGAGTAGACTTCACCAACCGCAGCTACCTATTTGCTCACCATGAAATAACTTTTTTTTCAATGGCGTCACTATGAAACCAATTGATGTACTTGATTGTTGGATGCGTTGTGATCGAAACAATAAATTCAAATGGAAACTGGGATCTGTGGAGAAAGCTCTAAGATTTGATTGATTCAGAATCGATAATTTCGTTTATGGAATCGTGTAGATCATCTGTATTACCGTTTTGGTACGTTGTTCGTATTAATTCCTTAATTTAATTTTGTATTCGTGTTCTTTTGATATAGATAGATACACTTAATTCTCCCATGAATTATTTAATTGACACATGCGCAGCTTTCCATTCTTTGCAGATCGATAGGTTTCTGTACTCTCTTCATGAAAAATTTATCAATTTTATGAGTTTCATTTCATTTTTCGCTTCAACACTATGTGAGATACGTTAGCCGATATTATCAAAGATATTTTCATTTTCGATATTGACATGAACATCTTCGGATGCATCGTCAAGGACCCAACCTTCTTGATTTTCAATGACAGCCTTCTCGGTTCTCTAAGACAAATTATTTGATGCTCCATGCCAATCTACTTGATTCTCTGTGACGAGCGAATCAAAGACATTCCGAGTTCAACTATTTGTCATTTGTCCTTAATTATTGTAAGATTATATACAGCTTGTTAATTCAAAACGTTATTGTCGAGACCGTCAGCCATATCGAGAAAGATGATGGTAGGAATTTTGTTTGTTTAATAGATGTTAAGGATTGACTTGTACTTCAAATTCAAAATAACCTCGTAATGAAATAAAAGCTAGCCAAAGCACTTAAAGAAGTGTAAACCGCTAGCATCGATGAATCGACTCAATTGCGAGAATTAATTACTCAATTGTGAGATTAAATTCTTCAATAGTGATATTGATCTGAACAATTGTGAATTTCAAAATTATTGGCGACCTTTCCAATACAATTAATTTTTGAGAGCATATACTTAGCATAAGATTCTTGCTCGACTACGTTCATTTCAACTTTTTTGAAGAAAAACAATCCTCTTGTTAGCTCTCTGTGACACTCTTGTGGAATCATAATATCGTTTGATAGATTAAACATTAATGCGGTATCTTTGGGTGTTATCGAGAGCCAGGAGCTCTGTTTCGATTCGGTTAAAAAAATCCCTCCATATGTGATTCCCTTCGTATTGATTTTGAATTGTTTGAAGATATTTAAGCCATATACATCAGAATCGAAAAACCCAAAACTTGAAGTACAGAATTTAGAGTTGAGCCAGCCAATGAACCTCAAAGTTAATTTATCTGAGAAACCTTTAGAAGTGATTACTAAAAAATCTTTTAAACCCTTTGTCGAGTCAAGGTAGTTGCAAAATGACTGGAAGATGGCATCTTTTTCAATCACCACCAACAATAAGGCTTTATTTGAACAGATCAAACTTTGCTTGAAATTTATCGGTATCAACATTGGCTCCTTCATAAATAAATTTGTGAAGATATCTCCATACATTAGGCTTTTTTGAGTTGGATGAATGTTAAAGTCGTCAATCAAGGACAAACCAAAAGCCATCGCTAGTCGATCTAATAAAATTGTACATTCAGATTGCTTATTTTGAAATATCTCAACATCTTGGTAGTAAATGTCTCGCATAGTAGTTAATGGACAGTTCAATTTTGTATGCTTGATCAATATTTTGATCAATCGACATAAACAAGCAAACCTTTGTAAATCCAATTCGTTGGACGAAAATTGATTTTGACTTTGGTGTTTTCTTATTCCAATAGTCTCACAATCATTAGAACTTCTTGCAAGAGGGCATAGCCTCAAACTGGAGGGTCGATAGTTGATAGTATTCAAAATTAAGTGCTGCCAAATGACCATAAGGCTTTCAAGTTTTGTACTAAAAGCTTAGTTAATAACGACTTTACAATAATTGGTCAGAGGCTTACAGATTGGATTCACTTCTCACAAACACAATGTTTGAGATCATTGCTAAATTGCAGCTTAAAACTCACACGTTCCTGTGATAATCTCGAAACTCGAAGTATTAATACATTCGATAATATTGAGATAATATTGAGACAAAACCGTGGGTCAGATCAGCAAGTACTGCAGTATTCTAATTTCAAACCAGAGCTTCCCCTATTGATTTCAAAATTTTCTTCTTAAAAAACTGGTATCAATAAAAAGTCTTGGAAATATGATTTTCGAGTCTCAAGAAAATCGATTGTTCTCCATACTTAAATTCGAAATCTTTCGTTGAACTATCAACACAGCTAATATTTCACAGACACATACTATATCAATATCTCAGCATACACTTGTTACAGACGCTTTGAACACTCGAACATTGAAGGCTTATAAATCTTCACAAATCGAAGTATAGATTCTTACACTATTAAATTCTAACTATGACCATAGTCTATCGATCGACCGAAGACAATATATCAATGACTCTAATCGACATCTCCAAGCGTGACTGGGACGATAATTATTGGACGAACTCAGGGGGAGCAAGATGGGCATTTTTTGCCATCTTTGTTGTGTTGATAATTGTTGTGGTATTAGGTACGATTAGAGTCAACAAAAAACGAAGTCAGCATGGTATGCAACCCATTTACGGAACTAGATGGATGACTCCTCCTAATTACAGACAATCGCAAAATCAATACAATCAACCTGACCATGTTAGAGATCCGGATTTACCTAGTGCTTATGTCCCTATTTATACGGCGACAGCAAATGAATACGACATGGGATATTACGATCTGAACGGTCGTTTTCATTCTAATCCAAATGCCAAGTCACCAATACAGCACCCTCCTGAGGCGTATCAAAGATCTACGAATAATCATACAACAGAAGGCACAACCATTAACCCTTCAATCGATCCTCCTTCATCTAACAATCTTGAAGAAAGAAATGAGAACTCGGATCATGACAGTATAAACAACTTTTACAGACCCAATCACGTTGCAATCAACTCACCGTACAATAATGACCTTTCAAACAACCTTGAAGTAGCAGAAGAACCATCACTGAATTCCTTACCTAGACAACAACATTCAAATGATGAAAATTCTCATGCAGTCATGCCAGGAGCATTTGCGCCACTGTCTGGACTGCCACCCAGTAAAACTTCAAATAATGTGACTGAAATCGTTCCAATCAAGACAGATGATGATTCTTTCGATACATCTACGGATCAGAACGAAAGTAAACGAGCTTGATATAAACTAAAAGATGACACTGATTGAAAATGTTGGTAAATTTCGAATCGCTGCTCCAGTTTTTAAATTTAGTTCAATAAATTAGCATCAATTTTAAACCAATTCTAAATCGTTGATGAAGATTATGAAGACGTGAGAACGTTGTTCGGCAAATTCAAATTTTACATTGGATTATGTAAGATTTACGAAGACTCTGTTGGTAATCCATGTTCTCCAATTGAATTGGACTTGGACATTGCTAATTGTAGGAATAGAAACTTAGAAGTGGTAACAAATTTGAGCAATAAAAGTGAAGCCAAAATATGGGCTCATGGACTTTAGATTCATAAATCAACGATTCTTCATATATTTCTATTTCATAATGTTATTTTTTAGTTATTGTATACTTTACACCTCTTATGCATTGGTAATTGAAAATTGAGACACACTCTATCTTAGGTACTACAACGCATAATATTTCATTCAAAGCAAAGGGTTATTCGCTATTGAAGACAAGAGGTAGTAGAGGCAATGATTTGTCGGAATTGAGTTGTTGTTCTAGTTAAATTTGAGTTTGAGTTGTTTACTGAAGATCCGTGTTTAGTCTTTGACATTTGAGATCATCTGATGGTACCATCTTTGCTGATGATCTATGAGATCAAGAAGAACTTATTAAACCTTAAATTATGGATGGTTTGAAGCAATGAGCTCTGCATTTTTTTTGGTCACTTCTGTAATGATATTGCTCGTTTCTTAATTAGAATCAGTGCTAGATGGATCAACAATTAAACACATAAATCACTATAGCACAATTTGCAGACCCTGAGTTTATCGTCACATTATTTCCGTTTGTGGTTTTAATACGTATATCTTATTATCTTATGTTGAATGAATGATTTAGACATTGTACATCATGAGTGACGGTGATTTTCCATTTAAAAGAAGTGCTTGGCCTAGATCGAGTCAAATAACACAGTAGAATCCGTCGTCCATCCAATAGCGTTTGGGAACATCAGCATTTTTCAATGATTTCTTGAGCTTCCTTCTGCTCTATCTAAAGTCTACTATAATTGATAGTTAGGACGTGCCTTTTTATTGTTGATAATAATATTTAACATTGTCTAACAAAGCTGAAGAGAAAATTGAATATTTAAATGATGCTTTCATCTGATTCCTGAACTGTTGAAAATGAAGAGATTGTTGGCGATTAACCAAATTCTGTGTCTCTCCTTCGATTCCAGATTCTACTGAGGTGGACTTAGCAACTAATCCACTGTAGATTGTGATCAAATCGTATTGATTCTGCGGGGTATAGATGGAAACAATTTAATCTTTCAGACTGGGTTTTATTTCATCTTATAAACTAGAAGATAGCTTTGACTTGAATCATCATCTTAAAATGTATCCAGGCTAGAAGGGGAGTCGTCCGAAAAGAAATGTCATTAGGTAGGTTGTAGAATATCCACGATATCTTTTTACGCAAAATGCTCTCTTTATTACCGACATTTCTTGGACTTGTAGCTGCAATTGAATTACTATACTACTTGACCTGATGTTGTTATCTTCGTTTAAATCAGATGCAATTACATTTACAATTGAGCTAGTAATGCTCCATTCAACATTCAGCTCCAAAAAAATGCATGGTGAAAATTCTTGCTGTCTTGTTATCGGATGACATTTGTGGAGTATTCAGCTTATTTGACGTATTCTGTCTTTTCTATTATCGTGCAATGCTTTCAAAGTTGAGTGAAGCGGTTGTGATTTAATTGTTTCAATTAGAAAGTTGTCATTCTATCACTAATTGGGACAATTGAAAACAATAAGTCAATTGCAAATCAACCTTACTAATTTCATTTTGTTTTCTCATTAGCTTGAAATATTCCATCCTCAACAAAGATGATGTTGATAATACATAATTAAGGGTTTACCAACTGATTGAACGAGTCATTCGTGATTTGAGGCACACATTATTGGAGCGTTTAGCATCTAACTTGAGCCAATACAACTTAGCTCAATATTTACAAGCAATAGTCACTTATCAATCTATTCTTTAATGGTGTCTATAAATGATGGTAATTTATCAATTTTATTGAACAATAATGATGATTTTCAAGGATTCAATTAAGATCCGTAGCTATCATCGTGCAACTTATTGACCTCATACTTGACAAGCTTGACTCTTGACAATCTACCCGACGAGCCGTTTATCATATAAAATATGTACAACCATAATGTATAGCTTTTGCTAAACAAATTTTTTTTTGGTTACATGTCTATAATATTGATTGCCTGAATTGATAAACTTCAAGCTCGAACACTATGCTTCTATTTGGGATTAGTTGACTGAAACAGTGCTAGATGACAGAATGATGAGTGAAATCTGTAGTTTATTCATGGAGTGTAGGAACCTTCAACTAAATTTGAATGAAACAACTTTGACAAGAGTAAACCATATTCAACAAATGATATTGATCAAGATAGACCAATGGTATGAGAACTATGATCTGCTCTCCAATTAGTTTTAGCTACAATTTGTCGAGCTTAGTTATTAGATGAATGTGAGTTAAGTAGTTAAAAAAACCAAATTTGAAAATGAAATGTTTAACGAAATAAATCAAGTGACTTAATAATCAAGTATATATTAGGATTACATAGAGCATTTTTTGTACCATGAACTTTCAACTCTTTCACATCCTTCCCAAGTTCGATATTTACTTTGAATGACTTGGACGATTCAAAACATACAATATAAGAAGTCTAAGGTTTAGATATTGACTATAATACATTATAGATATAAATAAGCGTAATTCTATATAATCACATGTAACCAATCAAAGAGTATAGTGGTTTATCACTAATTGAGCACCTTTATTAGTTGCGTTCACTAGTTCGTATCGATCATATATTCAAATATCCACAGTACTTATATACGATAGACGAATGCTTCTTCGACAATTGGCAAACTCTCAATTGATTACATCAAAGCCTCTGCAACGTCATGACAATCTTTGAAGTTCAAGTCAACACATCATTTGCAAATGTCAAAGCTATTTATAGTCAACTTATCATCCAATTGATAGCACCTCAGACCGGGTATTCACATGATTGGCTCTGGTAAATAACTTTGCAATATGATATAATTAGCTAATAAGATTCAAGTAACAATCGCTGTCATCCAAATCTCTACCTCTTGGTCTCTCATTCACAACAGCATACGCTATTAGACACTACTGAAATTAATAGATTTGCATTGCCATATCATGATATGACAAGGTACGTATTCAAATCACCTAAGTGGCCTCAAAGCAAGTCTCAACTATTGAAGGTCATGCATTTGAACCATTCAAAGCTCATTCATTGTTTGGTGGCAGTTTGACTTTAAACTAAGTTTACGATCTTTGCAATGGAATTGCAAAGACAAGCTCCATACAAATGTTACTCACTTTTTCATGCTCTACTAGCTCGACATACTTCAAGCTTTGCCATTAAACATATCGATTTTTATGACACTCACATTTAATGTAAAAGGAAGCTTTAAATCCCATTATTTCTACCGTTAAAGCAGTAAACTCATCAATGGAACCACTAAATATCTATTATTTAAATAATAAAATAAAAATATAACTGTAATACGTTATGAGGCAAAAATCAAACGGAAACAGCCAAAAACACTTATCCGTATTTGTAAGTTATTTAAAACAGCTGTTATTACGTAATTAATTACATAATACTATACGTAATTACATAATAAATTACATAATAGAAATGGTAGCAACATTGTAATTAAATGTTTTTTGGGTTGGTGATCACGTGACTTGATGAATGATTTATCAATTTTTTACAAAATTATGTCAGAAAACTCAATTCCGCAAATAAATTTTTTACAAAATACGCGCTACCTTTAAAAAGCCCCGGGCTTTCTTATATGCAGGAGTTTTAAAATGCTAAGATATTATAAGGTTTGTAGTAAACTACGTGCATTAATCCTCTATAAAACTATAGAAAGTCCAATCTGTACCCATTCTGCGCTTAATTGGTGAGTTGTCTGTCTTGTAGTATGCTTGGTGGGCTAATTTCTGGTTTGTAAAACTGCTATCATAAAAAGTCCAGCAAGTATGGTCTTTGGCGAGTATTGAGGGCTAAGGTATTTAATTTGAAGTGATTTTGATACAATGGCCATGGAGTAGTGTCTAGGCATAAGGTATAGTTTGAATTCTTGAGTTGGACTAAACGCCTAGGATTTATTAGTGAAAATTGAATTGGTTTAATTATTCAGATCGTAGCTCATTGTATTTATGTAGTGACTTTTGAATATTCAATTTATCAAAGTTTAAGCAGTCTTTTGTAAGAAACAGGCAAGGGGTCCTTAGAGTTGATCTTTATCTACTGTTGAAAAGTTTGGAATTTAAACTTTGTAAATAGCTGCATTTTGTACAATGAGTGATAAACAACTGTATTCTTCGTTGACCATCAAATGACTCTATATGATCGTTGATGAAGTGTGCAATCAGAAAATTCGTACTATCGTCGTTGATTAAAATCAATCGAGACGGCGTCTTATATAGTTGATAGCTTTCAAGTGAGTGTAGGGTTTAGTTATGTTTTTTTTTTTTTTTTTACGTCACACATTGGGTAAAAACCTTCAAGGTCAACAATTAATGGATCATCCGTAAACGTCTCAAATGGTTCTGTCAAATTGGTTTATGAGGGAACCTGCTTCTATTAGCCCTTTTTGAAATCAAGAGGCAAGAAAAGAGTCAGACTAATACATACAAAAGCACATCTAGAGATAGTAGATAGTCTATTTGCTTGTCAAAGTGAAAACAGTAAGGTTGGTCCTATTAACATAACTCGAGATTTGTCTTGAAATAAGGGATCAATGTAGTATGTTGCGGAATTGTATGGAGAGTATTCAGTACTTCACCAATCTATGATATTTCAGAAGCCGACAACCAGGATAAAGAAATGCTACTGTCCTCCAACTCGAGTCCTGTAAACGTAAATCATTTAGTGACAATGCAAAGTTGCCAAGTATTTTTGGACTTGAGTGGAAAGCTAATAGCTTTTTCAAGGAAAATTTACAGAAAGACAATGAAACAAAATTGACGACCATGACTAAGCTACTATCTAGCCAATCACTAAATTTGTCTAAATTACTTTCAGCTACCCATGTGATAAACAAACTGGATGTAAATTTGAACGATATTTTAAAAAAATGTTGACCTGAAAGAAAAACCCCAATACGAGAAATATTATAAGGATTAATCTGTAATCGATACAATTGATATCAAGTACTTTTTTGGCCGAAGTAGACAAATGATTTTAAAGCAGCCAACGGTACTTGATTTACCATCATCTGTAAAGATAGTGGGAGATATTTATGGTCAGTATTTTAATTTGATCAGAATTTTTAGTTGTTGCGGTCATCTGCCCCAACCAAGATACTGATTCTTAGTTGGTTTTGTTGAACGATCGTTAGAGACAATATAATTATCACTTTATTGTATGCTCTATTATTATTAAACCATATATCACGAAATTTATTGAAGTTAAGAGGATACCATGAGTCTACGATGCTTCAACCCAATCAATTACACAACATGACCAGGTCTGTTGAATCCGAAAATATGCTGGAAGTGAGGATAAACCAATACAATTACCTCAAAGCAATGGTACTATAGCTAGTAAGGTCTCCTCCATACAATCAAGTCTGATTAGTCTTTGATTCTGAACCTACTTACAATTCAAAGTAAAATGACCTTATATCGGATCACGAAAAATCGATTGAAAAATCAAACACTGCTGAAATCACTACATTTCTTGAAAAACCTCATAATGAAATCCCATCAAACTATAATAGTGAGGATTGGAATCGCTGATTTGATGGTTCTAATAAGTACATCGCATCAGTCAGCGAAACACCAGACTTATCTAGTAAACTAAGTGTCACGATAAATGAGCCACAATGTGATCCAAATAGTGAATTTGAAAGTAGTGAAAGCGAAAGGGGCCAAGTAGAAGCGAAAGCTAGACAAAGACAAGAATCTTTTTAATGTTTGGCTGCTGCCACTTTTTATGTTTCTAAATTAGATGACTCGGATGATATAGCGACCCAAGTATTATACTTGAGGCATCAAATTGTCAAAAAGATTAGTTCAGAATAATCATTGTTAGCTGCTGTCAAAAAACCCGATACCGTCAAGGGGATTTACGTGAATATTTGTAGTAGCACAAGTGACAGAGACTACAAACACATCAATGAAATAGACCAGAAATGCTCCATTGGAAAACCAGGGTCCTTGGGTGAATGGAGATTGGAAAATGCGAACCTTGAATGAACAATTTATGTAAATCAAACGATTAATCGGATGGTAAATTTACCGGTAAGAACTTGAAACAAGAATTGTCAGGCACATTACTTGATACTGTCAGATGTACTAAGGAGTTGATTTAACTTGTTGAAGACGCCAGTTTAGAAGAAGACATTGCGTGTTTGAATGCAAGATTAGATAAACATGATGATTTACTTAGTCACTGTTTATTCAATTCAAGTTTGTTGTCGAAAAGTCCTAAGTGATTTTCACTGATGATATTTTAAATCTAAACTATCAGCTGTGAGCTTTGAATTTTTCTTCTCTGATCTTTAGGAGGACGACTATGTCCGTTGTTGTGCCGTTAAACATTAAGACAAGCTTAATAGTAGATCATTGTTTTACGAATGTTTACACACTGAGATATAAAACTATATGTTTGTACATTTTTATGCATCTATGAGTAGCTAATTATAACTGTCTACACCTTTTATTATTTCTTTCTGTGATACCTCAAAATTGATTAGCTCATCTTTCAATTGTTGAATTGTGGGTCTCTTGTTCATCTTGTATTTATTCAAGTAATTGAATAAACATTTAAGAGCCGGTGCAACTTTATAGTCAAAATAGAATAACCCAGATTCATAATCAAAGTCATTTGATGACTGAACGTGAGCTACAATCGGTTCTTGGACCTCATTTTGGTTGGTCTCATGCATCATTAGCTTTGATCTGAAGATGTCAATTCTTTTCTTTTGATTATGATTTTCCTTTTCAATCACTTTGATAAACTCTTTAGATCTTTGTGTGTCGACTTGGTTTTTAAAGTCATTCAATAACGGATAATTGTAGATATTTATGATAGTATTGACCCCAAAGTTTGTTATCATAATTTCTTTAAAATCCACTTTTCTGGGTAGTATGTGTATAATGTCCCTGTTTTCAACCCTATCAAAGTCATGATTCGGAACTACCTGTTCAAGGTACTTCTCATTGGCCTTTAAAATATCATGCGAGCATAAATAGTTGGAAATAATTTCTTGTCGAGTATTGAAAAATGTGATGATTCTCATGAGTTGGGTTGAAAGGTTTAGTAAATATGCATATTGTTTTTGATCTGATATCTCCGATGGTGTAAACGAATATAGTTTGCAATCAAAGTCTAAAATTGGACTAGTTAAATTCCAAGTATCAACTAAGAACAAACTTCGTATTGAGGGAAACACATTAGCTAAAGATCGAGCAATTGCGATGTAGTATAAATAAAATGTTCTCTTCAAGGGAGTCATTGCTTTCCCGACTGAAAGAGCGTGACTTGGTACAATTTTGAACCATTTAAAAATTAAATTATAAATTATTGTCGGTGGAATGAATAACAAATTATTGGAACTATCTGATATTCTGTAATGTTCTTTATAGTGATTGTTTATGTATAACAACTTAGGATAGATTGTCTCTATTAATTCTTTCAAAAAGTTTTCCAAATCAACGAAATAGCGTAGTATATATCCGTTTCGCTTCGTGGTCAATTCCTTATTAAAATTGATAAACCGTTTAAATTGAAGTAAACTTTCATATAACTCCTGTATTATATTGAATGAGTAGTCTGGAATAACCGAGGCCATAGTGTGACTTCTGAACACACTTATCACAAATGACATAATTGGCGACATCTCGTGCAATGATTGACAATTATTAATACACGTCAATAACAATGAAGCAGATCCACTGAAAAAAATACAGCTAGTTTTGATACTAGCTTGACTGTGTAAGAACAAAGTCCAACTTGCAGCCCACGAAATTATGGCGGCGCTGTCATCATCCGTTTTTCCTATCAAACTTCTCAAGTCTTTAACTAATAGACCATAGGAGGTATAAGACATTTTGATCAATTTTTCTTGAATTTTGGAGTCAAAGCAGCTATCATTGCTCTCAGAATTAATTGCAGAATTGCAAGCTTTCAAAATAATGTTTAAAGACCGATCCATAAAAAATGAAAAATAGACGTATTGAAACGCCATTGCTTTTCCGTGAGTAATCGCCCATAATTTGTCATCATCTTTTTTAGTCCATCTAGATTTCATGTACAACGGTACTTCATCATTAGCTTCGAGCTCCATCTCTAGTGTTACAGAATTGGTAAAAATTTTGTATAAATCGTCAGCTATTTTTAAAACTTCAAACGAAGTGCTCACATATTTAGCATTAGGTAACGGGATTCCTAGTTTTGTAACTTGATTTGTACCCGGTGATTTCACTTTTTCTTGATCGAAATCCAAAGTGTTAATGCCAAAGTATTCATAAAAAATCGATTGTGACCTTTCAAAACTATTGGTAGATGAGGTTTCATGATCAGCGTCCGTTTGATCTTTACCTTGCTTTGAAGTTCCAAAAGACTCATTTTCATTTTGTGTCGAGTTCCACTGATGCTGTTGTGTCGTTTTCGGATGAGTTTTGTGATGTTTATTAGTCGGTAGAACCGAGGCGAAAGCATCAAATGTAAATTCGTAACTGTGTGACTCTATGAACTTGTTGTAAGTATCCTCAAATACTGCTAATTGAAGGTCCTCTTTTGCAGTTGGTAATTTGAAGATGTAATCGAAGTTCTCTTGAGGAACCTCCTCGAATAAATTGATTGGGGAGATGTTATTGTTTTCGTTTGGAATTGATAACGGTAAACAGTTCAACATTAATTGGTTGACATTGTTTGGTGAATCAGATAAAGGAGACGACTGTAATGAGCTTGATTGATTGACGGTTGGAGGTGTTATGATGATTGCATTATTATTGAATAAATTAGAAGGATGATGATTCATCTTTCCAGTAGCTCCAAATTCCGGCGGAAGACTCAGTAGGGTATTCTCACTGCTGGTATTTTGTGTTTCAAATTTACTATGCACTTGTTGTGACGGTAGTGGTTCTGGCATATTATTATGTGGAACTGCTTCGTAAATTTTCCCTTGCTTCTCAGTTTGCTTGTCTAATTCTGCTTGAGGTTCCGCTTGTGTATTCAGTTGTTGTTTTCGTATGTTTTTATTTCGTATCAAGTCGAGCTTCTCTTTTGGGAAGTCCAAATAACCACATTTATAATTCTTTTTGATACAATTATGGCACGACGGAAGTTCTTCAGTGCATTTTATTCTCTTAGTCTTACAATTTGGACAGCCTAAATAATGTTAGTAAGTATACGATGCACACAATTCCTAGTTCATTATATTTGAAACAAAGCAAAAGCCGTGAAAATTTTCAGCTTTTATCAAAACTGTGTAAACTTCAGTGCAAACATACCATCTCTAGAGTTTTTGTGAGTTCTTCTACTTTTTCTTTCTTTGACTCGATTTAGTAAAGTAGAATCCAGAATTGTTGATGAGGACGAAGATGACATAGTTGATGAATTAAGTCTCAAATGGTAAAATCAAACTGTTTTTTGGGCAAAAGGCGATGAGAATGATCTTGATCGCAGTTGGTAGGAGCTATTTTTGATTATAATTATAACGATTAAAGTGACATGTAGATGCGTTTTCGTTTGCAAACTCGAATCGGTGGTATTTTTTGAGGCTTAAATTGTAAGAAACAAACTAATGAAATTTCCAAAATCCTGACACTAAACTAAACGAGCTGTAAACAATTCAGGTACAGTAAATTTTTTTGCAGGGACTATCTGAGCTTCGAATAAAATTGAGTTTCAGTTATAGATAGTTGAAACAGGTTTAACTTAATTAGGTTGAACTGATTGACAAAATTGCACGTTTTGTAGTAAGCAATAAAATAGTAATATCTTTTGAAAACTTAAATAAATTTTAAAGCTGGAATTGAATTATGGTCTATGTTGTGAAATTCAAGAAAGATGGAAAAACAATAGTAGTGCACAGAGGAACAATTTATATTCTTATGCAGATGAATTTTTTAAGATCGAATAGTTCTCTTAAAAATGAATTTTTACAGTAGTCATTACCTAAAATCGAGGAATCGGTCAGATTGAAGAATTAAAACATAGAGGTATTTGTTTTAGATCCGAGTTCGAGATCTGTATTTTTTTTCGCTATCAATATCACACACTTTTTTTTCTTTCTTTTCTCTTAAAATTTTTATATTCAATCAAAGTCTTGTGTATATGGTTTAATCGCTATTAATACTTATTTTACAATACGAGAAAACGAAGAATGGTTGTCAAAAATAAGGTGGAAGAATTTTTCTACATTTTGTGTTGCATGATCTATTATTATTTTTTAGCTCACATTTGACGTGGGCCAAGATTGATAATACTAAATGACATTGTCTTGAATGAAAGTGACGTTCGTCGCTCATGTCTCTGTATAGCTACTTAGTCTGGGAATTCATGAGCTTATCTTAATATGTAATTCGTTCAGTTATGTCCTCCATCAATTAACAACCAAGTGATGATTAATCAACTTTTTTTGAAACTAGTGATAAGCACCAAGTGTTAATTTATATTACGAAAAATATTCAATTGTGACATTTCTTCGAATTCGATGGCTTATAGGATTGACTTCGCCGACAAAACCTAAGCACATTATTAGTGAAATTTGGTCTCAAGCTAATGGCCAATCAATAATCTGTAGCGTGATGCAATTTTCGCTCATGCTAATCAAACTCTATCCTTAAATCCTCCATTAATTGTGATTACGAGATGATTATTTGATATTTTTCGTCAAAATTGCTTTAAAAAGCCTAAGATACATATGCTCAAATTCCGACATGTGATGTTTGATTTATATTTTAGATTGTATCATGTTTGTCTTGACAGAGATAGCCTCAAATTTTGTATGATTTGAAGAGGTATAGTTACAGGGACTTAATTCAATGTTTGTCAGTAAAAAATATTGTGCAGATTCTTTGGTAATATTACAACGAACTTCGAGTTTCATCCAGCCAGGTATTGACTAGCTGAATGAAAATTGACCAAACAATCACATAATCGATATTGTCACTCAAATGCAATTTTATTCTGGCTGTGTCCAGGTCAAATATTGGAGAAGTACTTCTCATAGTCAGACTGAACTTCGTTTTAAGTAATTCAACATCAAAGCAGACTTTTCTCAATCAAAAAACGCAACATTACTGAAAACTTTATTGATAAATCTTTGAACATAGTATCACCACGAGGGTGCAAACATAAACTGTAGAAAACCATGTTGTAAAGTATGATAAATCCTTGAGGATTAAAAATTTCATGGGTTGCCAAAAATCGAAAAATATTCCAATCAAAATATTTATTAGTAGACAGCTTGACAAGTAGTTTTTATATACGAAGAGGTCCTGCGTCTAAAAAGGTATGAGAGAACTGGCTGCGAAAAAAGTTATTATTGAATTGAAACAAACAAAAGCATTAAGATATTCCGATAAGAATTTTTCAATGTAAACGAGTTATTCTAACAATCTCAGTTGTTTTGTATCTATTCTTTGCATGCCATGTAATGTACAAAAACACAGCATACAGATAGGGCTAAAATTTTTTCGGTGAAATTTCATTGATATTGATTGTACCACAACATCTTCAAATAATTCAAGAATAATAACATTAGTGTTGGAAATATGCAAGTAGTGCTGGAAATATGCAAGCAGTGTTGGAAATATGCAAGTAGTGATGGTATAATTTTAGGAATATGCAAGTTGTGATAATCATATATCCGGCTTATAAACAAGCTTGAATTATATTTCCGTCTTTGACTTCGATGACCTTTCGGAAGTATATAAACTGTAGTATATAAACTGTAGTATATAAACTGTATACAGTTTATGTTTTTAGAAAAATAATAAATCATGTTTATGTACAACTTATCAATATCTATTTTATACTATTTTATCATGTCTAGAGTTATTAGAGAAGCTTACACTAATATAATCAAGTTAACTCAAGAATTAGCCCAGTTCCTCAAGATTGAGGACCATAAAGAAGTAGTCCCTGTGAATTTGTTTGATTGCGAGTGTTTGATTATTCCCCTGTATTTAATGATCAGCAAAAATCCCTTCCCAAGTAAGTCCCACTTTCAAAAGTTAAAGTCAACCCTTTTCTTCGTACCTAATCATTGACACTTTTGAGAATTCAAGAGTCCGTATTTCCTTTTTTGAGCCTTGAAAATATACAAATCAAAGCTCAGTACAGAGCGGTTGATCAACTCCCTTAATCTGTTGGTACCTTAGCCTATGTTAATTTACATGCGTGCAGACACATATGCTACGAGTGATAAGAGAGATTGAGTTCTTTAATCCCAAAGTTGCAAGCGAAACGGTGAAAAATCGATTTCGAATTTCGCAACTAGAGAGTATAAACCCGATGTCTCTTACCTGAGATTGATGAAAATTCAAATAGAGACTCGTTCAAATGTGCAAAAATCCGTTACATATTCTCTGGAACGTCAGTTTCTCAATTCAGCGTTTCACACATCAAGCGATATATGCACAACTCTTCAGAACCAACTTAATTCTGCTAATCTATTAAGTAAGTGATTATCCAAAGCTTTTAACCTAACTCATCAACTCTTCGGAAACTTCACTTTTTGCATCTCCTAATATTAAAGCTTCACTGATGCTAGTAATAGATTTAACTTCAGCAATGCCATAGGCACGTCTTGAAGGTACAGATGTATTTTAAATAAACATGACATGACTCAGCAAGACCAGCTAAAATGTGAATAACGAACTTTAGCATCTATTTAGTGCAGGCTTCTAGCAAGACCAGTCATGATTAGTCTCTCTGTCGCAGATACCATTCCTCATTATAACTCCAATCTAAAATCAAAATGTCTGTTCAGTGAGCGTGAACATAACAATAACTTTAAAGTGTTGAAAAGTTGATATTTTTACTATTGATCTAGAGTTACCTTTTTCAGATCTCATGAATTATCTCAGACAATTGTGGGCAGTCAAAGATCAATGAAAGTTGCCTGATTTAGTGTCAAATCATCTTTTAAGCTTTCAATTTACGAGTATGAGAGAATTTTCGTCGAACCGGATAACGTAGTATCTTTTAATTTTACTGTTAACCAAGCTTGTAGCATGCTCATTCAATATTAACGTATATTATTATATTATTAATGTTACAAGATGAGAGAACTTCTCTTGCAACTATATCAGTCACTAATGTGAACTCTAGACCCTTATGGCATCTTCATAACTTGGGGGAGGACCTGTATAGATCACATTTCCTTTGTCATCGAAAGTTGCATTCTCATCGTTAACATCAACACCTTCTTTGAGGGCTTTGTTTTTTTCAATCTCTGATAAACCCATTGGGTCTCTTGAGATCCAAATGTGTGGTTCTTCATCAGTAACTGCAGGGTCATCATAAGCATGTCTTATGAATTCAGCATTATATTCAACATAATTGAAATAATTGTTAGGCATTGTATTTCTAATCATATCAAATGATTGACTTTTTGGTTTGAAAAACAATTTCAACCAAGAAACACCTTTACCTGGGGCACCAGCAGCAGATTTGAGATTTGATTTGTCATGACCAACATCTTTTTCGGGATCTTGAGTCAGAAGTCTGTTATGTTTTTCATCAAATGGTCCATCATTTGTGTATTTCTCGGAATCAGTAACACCAACCTTGGTTTCAACTGCTGATGAATCACTTCCTCTATGATCGTAAGCAGAAGGTGCACCACCAGCAACTGCCGGTGCACCTTCATGACTGATGTTGTTCAAATTTTTATTAGGTAAAACTTGATCATTTGGTTCACCAGCTAAACCCAATTGGTTGCCACCTTCCCAAAATTGTTGACCTTCACGTTTGATCTCTTTCAATCCTTGATCATGCATTGGGTAGGCATAAGTCGAGTCACCGGCAGCATACTTTATAGCTGAAATTGGTACAGCATCAATCAAAGGATAGAAACGTCTTTTCATGTAAATTCTAGCAGCAATTGTAACTACAACGATAACACCTTCAAGGGCGACACAAGCCCAATTTTTGGAAAAGACAAAAATAGCTGTGATCCAAAGTTGAGCCAAGAATAATCCAGTAAATAATTGGAATAATGACTTAACATAATTTGAACCTCTAGCATCAACTGTGTTAGGTCTCATTACATATACCATAGTATATATCCAGGCAAAGTAGATCAAAGCAAATGCAATAGCAGTAAAGCCCAAAATTAATGGTGCAATAACAGAATAAGCCAATGCAATGACAGTTAACAATTGGAAGCCTGGATAAAGAGTGGAATAGGCTGGAGAGCCCAAGGTATTATATCTATTCCACTTTGCTCTTGGTGTACCATCCAAAATTCTACCCAAAATGTGAGATAAAATCAAAGCGACAATTTGCAACAATACTCCAGAACTAATTGTTAAGCCTTGCAAACATAAATACGAGTAATAAAAATTGACTGAGGTTGGAAATTTGTTAGACAATTTTTCCAAAGCAGCTCCAGGATCTTGTACAATTGCCGTAGCTGTTGAGGCTGCTGAGGAACCTAAGGCCATAGCAAGGAAGACATTGACAACTTGAAAAGCAAAAAACCAAGATTGACAATAGCTTTCAACTTGTTGCACAGTAAGACAACCCGCAATTCTTCCCATCCACTTGATTACTGGTGGCACTAATGACATCAAAATTGACAATGCTACCACTGGAAGTAAACCGGTGATAATACCCATGATTTGACCAGGCATATTCAAAATAAATTTCAAAAATGGAACTTTATCAGTTAAGAAATTGATGTTCGAAATAGCACCGACAACGGCAACAGGGATACACCAGAATATAATCATCAAAGTTAAAAATGTGTTTGCACCAATCTTCTTGAGTCTTCTCTTGGAGGCTGTCAATTGTAAATTCTTCCAAATAATATCATCTGGAGTAACGTTTGTTATTCTCTTGACACCTTTAAAATCTGGTTGGTAAGGTATAGCTTGATAGGCTTTTTGTAACTCCAATTGGGAAGGAAACTCGATAAAAACCGCAGGCAATTGCTTATTTGTTTGGTATTCGACTTGCTTTTTGTTAATGATTTTATTCAATTCACCAATTCTTTCTGCACCATAGTTTAAGGTGTCAACTTTCTTACCAATCAAAAATTTCAATTTATGAGTGGGTCTTTTCTTTCCATCTTTCAAGTACTTATCGAGATCATCTTCGGGTTCAATTGCAGGTTTATTCTTCTTCAATAATTTGTTTTTCAATTTAACAGCTTTAGTCAAGACTTTGTTCAAAGTAGATTCATACTTGTTTGACAATTTTTTACGTTCCTTGATTTCGTCTTCTAAATTTTTATAATCTCTTGTGTACCAAATGTTGGTGGCTGCAGGAAAATAGCCTCTTAATTTATCATCGGTTAAATTTTCAGTTGAGAATTCGGTAAGTAATAATGTTCTTGAACTCAATAAAGAATCGTACAACGGAGTTGTTTGTAAAACATGTCTAAAGGTTGTGTAATATACCAATTCACGATAAATCAAGAATATGACACATCCAAATAATATCCAGGATAAAAATACGTGGGCAAAAACTCTCCACTTATTTCTAATATTAGCGTAAGTCAAAATGTCAAAACCTTTAACTGCGGAATTAGGTTGATTGTTGTTACCGTTGGTGGCATTAACAGGAAACAAAATTGGCCAGGTTATGATGCAACCAAGCACACATACACAAGCAAATTCAAATAAAAAACGCAAGAAAAAGTAACCATCTGCACCAGTTTTTTGAATTATAAATGATTCAGGTCTTTTAAGAATCGAAGTTAACCAACCAAATAGGCCACCTGGAGGAGGTTCAGTTTTTAAGTCTTGAGGTAAAGTTTTGACACAAGAACGAGGCTCGTAGACTCTTGCTTGTTTTTTACGTATAGCGATAAATGCAACAAAAAAAACCACTGATATGACAAAAGTTGGAATCAATACTGATAAGAATTGGGAGACCGATGAGTTTGATGGAGATGACGACGAAGACGACATGTTGATTGATAGGTCTGGTTAATCAGCAATTATTAAATATGAGTAAAAAATCTCGATCAATATGATTTGAATAAAGGTAATCGAGTTGAGTGTTATGGTTTATTTGAAGTTGGTTATATTAATTGAATGAATTAATTTGGATGTTTTTAGTTGGTGTTCAGCCAAATTAGTCAATTAGTAAAAGGGTAATGGATGTGGTGACGATTGATACAGTGAGACAGGATATGAAATGGGTGGAAAAACTTGTATTTGAGAAATATAAATGGTGATGTGGTTGTTTAAATGTTTTGGTTTTTGTTTGCTTTAGTTTGAATTTACGTGAGTTTTGTGTAACAATGTTTTTTTTTTATTTTTTTATTTTTATTCTATTCTTTTTTTTTTTTTTTTTCTTTGTTTAACAAGTGAAATTTCAGTTGCATTTTTAACATTACCTCATCACTACTCCATTTTCACTTTATGGTTTGGACCTTGAATGTTAGTAGTGGAGATAGCTTAAATAATTGTTCTTTATACTAAATTGCAACTATAAAATCGACTATTGATGTAGATTGGGCATCCATATGTAGCATGAATTTAGCAAGTACAAGTGACGTGTGGTATGTGATGAAAAGATACGTGCGAAAGAAGCTTGCTACATTAGATTTGTAGATAATAAAGACTTTGTCATACTGAACTGTATAATGTTCTATTATTGAAGTATGTTGAATCAAATTTCCCAGTCCTGAAATTATTAAATTTTTACACGCTCTACTTCAAACATTTTCCTCTCGAAATCTCTTCGCTACACCCGACACAACTGCTCCATCAAAAAAACTTCTATATGAACATTAATTGGTTCAAGATGTAGCACACACCATTGACCATCTCGCTTTGATTAACATAATCAGTAGTAGTAGTAGCGCACAAAAATCAATGCATAACTAAACTGTTATATGAGATCCTTTTCCTTAACGACCAGGTTTATAACTTGTACTAATGCACTTGCCTGAAATTAACTATCAACTCCTCTACATTCTTAAATTTTAAGCAAACTTTTGTGTGAGACTCAGCTTATTTATGAAAAAAGGATTGTGTATATCATGGATAGCGTAGTGTAGTAGGATAGGTAGAACTGATCTCGGTAAATGAGTGTAAAGTTAAGGGGAATGTGTATATCACATGAATACACGATTAATTGTTCTTGTGTTCAAAACACAGCCGTATTTCTTTTTTTTTTTTCTTCCTTTTTTTTGTTTCGAAGTTATTTTTTTACTACATGAAATTTTACATTGCGTGAAAATTACGTGACTCGAGAATCATAATATAATAAATTTCACAATGACACAATGAAATATGAATTCACAATCATAGAATTATTGTATTCTCTTTCAAGCAAGGCTAAAAGAAGTCGTCTACTGCAACCTTATCAATTCTTTCTCGTTTTGAACTCGCGTCATCAATTGAGATAGTCTCATATTACTTGTAGTTACAAATGAGTGTCGTAACTTAAAATATTTGATCACTTTTTTGATTTCCCCAATATTTTAAAGTTTCAGCATTCACGTAGTTTGATAATTGTAAGTTTAATTGAAGAATAGACTTTTAAATTTGTAAATTTTGAATTTGCTTATTATATAGTTCATTTTTCGATAAATTTGTCAAAATTTGATAATATTTGGACATGAAGATTATCGATGCATAAAATTAGTTGTGTTCTGTTATGATCGTTATTGTAACAGCTAAATTGCAACATCAAGCCTATACAATTATGATAGTAGTCTGTAACATTTCTTCGTACACTTTTGAATCATTTGATTGTTGGACTACCTGATCGACCGACTCCAATTTCTCAAATGTCCTTGAACCTGTTCGTGTGCTCGTTAAATCAATTATTTGTTTATGAATTTTTTGCTTCTCACGCTCCCACCTTTTTGCTTTTAATGTTAAGTGCCTTATCAAGATAGTATGCTCAGCATATAATCATTTTCACTTTTTTGCAATCTTTTTTTTTGCAGCTAATTGCTTCTTATAGAAAATCATCATGATCACAAACCTCACATTTATCATATACTTGTTACTGTTAGGAATATACGCTACAGCTGGCATAACAACCCAACCTTTAAACACGATTATCTATAATGAACAATCCTACAACGTTGTACAATTGAAAGGTCTTGCCGACTTGGAAAACAAAGTACCAATATTCTTTAACAACAAAAATACAATAAATCAATCGATTCACAATACAGTTTTTCATTTACAGGACTTAGATAACTACGTTATACCGAATGAGCCAAATCAAATTGAGCATAAATTTTTAGACTTGTCTTTCAACCCTTTAAAGCACCTAATTTCAAATAATCTATCATCATTCCATTATTGCAACTCCGAAAATAATCCCTATTCTTCCATTGAAAAGTCTCCCATACCAAGGAACTGGATACAATTTCTGAATTCCTATTTCAGCAAGACAAAGTACGAGCAAGGAATATCAATTATGAGTCATTCTATCATATCAAATAATGCGACTTCAATTTCTGGTGATATGTCTTTTGGCTTGTCAAGTTCAAAGAGAATCTCTATTGAAGATGATTTATACTTCTCATTATATTATGGTATATATTTCATACTAGGTTTTTTAGCTGGATTAAGAATCTCACCTGAATTGGAATTGTTGAAAACAAATGCAATTACTTATAATTGCCGAGTCGACCCTTCTTCAATATCGTTTCGAAATCAAAGTACTTTAATAACTAACGCGATAATGAAGATTTATCCAAATATGATCACCCTAGAACCATATATAAAAAAATTGCAGTGGAATAATGCACTTCAGAAATTTGTACTTGAGAATTCGAAACTTATTTCAAAAAAAATATCATTGTTGACCATGACTGGTATGGAAGATGTTGAATGTTTATACATTTAACAATAACACAGGATAAAGTAGTTAAAGCTTGAAGAACAGCTATAGCTACTCAATTAGCGATTAACTAAGTATTTGGTACCTATATATGTAAATATATATTTAGGTTAATTAGATATGAACTGAGCTTGACACACCTTCTGAAGCATCATCAATTTTGCTTGCTAAATTATGATGTTTGTTGATATTATTATTGAATGTTGAAGAAGATGAGCTTGTTGGTTTGACATATTGATCTGAAATTGGCTTGATAATTGAATTGTAAATCAATGTGGCACCACCAAATGATGGGATACCGATATACAACAAGAAAATAGTTTTGAATAAATAATAAAATGGTACCCAATACAAAATTGCTCTTGACCAAAATTCAATTACATTAAAAAATGCAAAAACCACCCAATAAGTTAGCAATTGAGTATCGTCTGTTGAAGTTCTGGTTTGTAATGCCAAAATTGAGTAGTAACCTGGCACAATGAACCCAGCAATATTGGATAATAATTGACCTACACCACCCAAGTTTAAGAAAATCATCACAAAATATACTGCAACGAAGCCCAATACAGCATAGGATCTTGGAAAGCCTGTATTATTTTCAAAATGATTTAAAATTGATACACCACTGGTACTCTTGAATGTGTTAGTAAAAATTTTACGTCCGTGTTATGAGACACATACTTTATCAACGTTGGATAAGATCTTCTTTAAGTTCTCTGGTAAGCCTGACATTATAAAATGATTAATAAATAAATTGAATTAATATGAGTTGTAAGATTGGACGGAAAGAGAAGGGAAAAAGAAAATTGAAATTGGATTGGAAGGTATTTATATAAATTGAATTTGATAATTTTGCTAAATTTCAAATTATGACGTCTTTCTGTACATTTTTTTTATGCATCAAGTTTACTTTTCCGCGCTCCATCCATCGCATTCAAATAATCTGATCTGAAGCGTGATACCACACCACCATCACTATCCTCGTCGCCGCCTTCGTATGTTTTTCGTACCAGAGGTCATCGATGAATACTTCGAATTATATGAATGTCTATTAAAATTTTACCTACAACTAATGCTCTTACTTCAATCATTTCTTGTCAAATGGTCTTGAGTCATTATTTTTTAGCTTTTGATTTCGCACTTCCTTCAAACCCTGCCCTTTTTCTTTTGTTTTGAAACGTTGATTTATTATTGTTGTTATTACTTGAATTATTATTACTCTTGCCCTTGTTCTTACTGTTATTTACCAACCCAGTAAATTTCTTCAATTTAGGCTGATGCTTCTTTGCTTTTTTACTCAATCCTTTCCCATCTTTTCTTGCTTTTAAGTTTTCCTCTCTCTTTTTAGCTCTAGCAGACACAGAGTCTTTTACAAATTGTTTACGCTCTCTCCATTCGATTTCACTCTTCAATTTTTGTTTTTCTTTACGCTTCAAGGATTTCTTTAATAGTTTCTCATCATTTTTTAGTTTTATGCCTTCTGCTTGTGCCATTACATTTTGCCATTTATCCTTCTCCAATTGACTGTTTTTCTCCTCGGGCGTTAAAGCTGATAACTTTTGTTTCTTTTTTTCTAATATCATTAAATGAGCCTTGATATCTTTATTTGCCGGTCCTTTCAATTTCTTCTTGTCACTTGAATTACGAAGCTTAGATAAATCAGATGTCATTTGGGATCCATCCTGAAATACTATATTGCCGAATAACATGTTTTCATCTTTGATTTCCTCTGCTTCATCATCATCTTCCTCATCATCATCCTCTGAGACTGATTCTTCATCTTCTAATTCCTCATGTTTTCTTTTTTGTTGTTTTTTCAATTCTTCCCGCTTCTTACGCTCATTTAATATTTGTTCACGAGATTTGGGAGCTCCAGTTACTTTTGATCCTATAGCTTTTCTCTTTTCCCTTAAATTATTAATTCTGGATTCCAATTTTTCTCGTAATTTGGCTAGATTTTCTTTTCTCTTCTGCTCCTCTTCTGGAGATGGCTGTTTTTTTTGATTCCCCAATTTTTGATTAATTTGTTTCTGGTATAACATTTCATCATTTTCTATTTCATTACCTTCGTCATCGAATATTAAATTATTTTCATTATTCATGAAATCCTCTTCATTTATGTCTTCAAAGGAAATGTTTTCCTTACTATTTTCGTGATCACTATGCGACTCCATACTAGAATCAGAATCAGATATATCAACCTCGTTTTCTTCAACTTCCTCGTCTTCACTTTTATCCACATTTTCTCCATTCTCTACTTCCTCACTCGATATCTTCACAGAAGGATTGAGCAATGCAGAGTTTTTAGTTGGCAAGTTCACATTCTTTGCATGTTTAGCTTTATTAACCATCACATCCTTTGCACTTGCATGGCTATTTGAGTATTCATTGGCATTATTTCTCGAGTCTGGATCTAATTTTAATTTCTTGTTTTGTTTTAGCTCTTGCTTACTCTTTTTCCTTTGTTGCCACTGATCCTGAGTGGCATTATCGTAGTAGTATTTGGCAGGTATCAAAGATAACAATCCATCAAATGCAGACGAGTGTGTTTTCAACCGTTCCTAAATTATAGTTAGTACCATCCACCGTAGTTTCCTCAAATTCCATCACATACCTCAAGAGAATTACTCATTTAATTGAAATTTCTTTTATTGATGATTGCAATTTAATCTGGTCCAGAAAATTATTTAATTTTAGCGATGATGAAATTTTTCAAACCAAAAATTGGTAGCTCTATAGATAATACGTGCGTGCAATCTTACAGCAAAATTTATCAATTTAGAATCAACACAATTATTATCAATAAACGAAACTGATATTGAATATATTTTTTGCACCCCAATGTCCAGTTCAACGTCAAATGCTTCATCTCAACCCATTGCAGAGTACTTACTCCTCTCATTACCAAAATCCACAAATGCTCATGAATGGTTAGAACAGTCGTTAAATAATGGAAAACAACCATTATATACGTTGAATGTTCCAGAATTTCAAAGTGGGACTTTGGACTCTTTGGTACAAGAGAGTGAGGAGTTGAGTAAAATTGATGGTCAGTTGAGCGGGTCAGTTGGTAAAATAATTGATATTTTGAATTCAATAACATCTAATAATTCAAGAATTGTTCAATCGAAATCGATTTTTGATTATATTCAAAACTTTCAATGGAATACTTCTAAATACCGTTTAGATAAACCAATATCTCAATTAGTTAAACTTGTATCCAGTGAAGCTATACAGTTAGACTCAGATGTGAAGTCGAGTTATCAAAATTATCAAACAGCAAGATCGAATTTTTTAGCTGCTGATAGAAAGAAAAATGGAGATTTATCAATTAAACTGTTACATGAAATTGTAAAACCTGAACAATTCATTTTAAATTCAGAACATTTGACTACTATTTTAGTTGCCGTGCCAAATAATTTAGTAAGTGACTTTAATAAGACTTATGAGACATTGACCCAATTTGTCATACCTAGATCTAGTGAATTGATCGATAAAGATTCCGAATTTAGTTTATTTGCAGTTTCGTTGTTCAAAAAAAGTCAGCAAGATTTTATAAACAAAGCAAGAGAGCACAAATGGCATCCAAGAACTGATTTCACTTATGATGAGGAAATACTCAATAATTTACGAAAAGAATTTGACACAACAAAAGCAACAGAATCAAAACTCAAGAATGACTTGATAAGATTGACTAAAACAGCATACCTGGATATGATATCAAGTTGGTTCCACATTAAGGTAATCAGAGTATATGTTGAGTCTGTATTGAGATATGGGTTACCACCACAATTTGATAATTACCTAATAAAATTTGAACGTTCAAATATTAAGAATATATCCAAAGCAAAAAAGGAATTGGTTGATAAATTTGGTTATTTGGGAGGTGATGGTTATTCAAACTCTTCCAATTTGCACGAATATGCGTCTTTGGTAGACACTGAATACGAACCATTCGTAGTATATGAGTTAGAAGTATTATAAAATATATACCATTGATAAAAAGACAGTGTGAAATTATAGATGCGACTTGATAAAAGTAAACACAGCTGATTAATTGTTCACGGTTTAAAGTAATCTAGATTTATTAGATATAGGTAGTAATAGACGGTAAATTACTAATTAGTTGATTATAAGTGCGTCATGTATCCATACCCGCGCACAAAACTACAGGCTGACAGTGATTTCAGGTACTTGACTAAATAGAAGTAGCATTTTGTTAAAACTTTTCATTTTGAAAATCAATATTAGTTGGATTGATGTCAATTGACTGACAGTAATGGAAAAACCACCATCTGATTGTTAGATATCTACCCGTTAAGATCTTGAAAATTCAATTAAATAAGAAAAAAAAAAAAAAAAAAAAAAAGATAAATACTGATTTTTCCGAATTGCTGTTTTCAATAATTTAATAATAATTAATACGAGAGGGTAATTTTTTACTATGATGTGTGGTTTTTCTTGCAGATTGAGTATATAAACAGTGACAAATATGCATTTTATTAAAAACCCACACCACCTTAAATAAAATCACTACTCACTTCAAAAAATGGGTTATCCAGAGAACTTCAAAGTAGTTACCAAGTTCATAGCTGATAATATCATCACAGCTTCAACTGCATTCACTAGATTTGACAAGATCAATTTTGGTGCAAGAATGGCTGTATTCAATTACAAATCTAAATCTAATGTTGCCACGGACAATTTGATAATTTGGTCGCCATTACCTTATGGATCACAGGTTGAAGAAGTTTTAACAAACTTTGTCAGTGGCAATAGTGGTGAACAGCCTAGCACCAATCAAGCGGTGGATTTCGATTCAATTATTAAATATGTTGTCATTCCTGATAGAGAACATAATATGGCTGCTAAAACTTACAAAGAAAAATTTCCAAATTGTAAATTAATCGGAATGGAAAATATTGATTATGGTACTACAAAAATTGATTATATTTTTAAAAAATCAATGGGAAATGTATTGTTTAAAGACTCAAATTTAAAAGAGATTATAGATGATGAAATAATCTATGATAACTTTGAGTTTGTTTATTTACCAGATCATGCAAATCAAGAATTGGTTTTATATGAAAAAAATTCGAGATCGTTATTTGAAGCAGATTTGTTGTTTAATTTGGGTGACTCCAATATTGATCCAGTAAGTAAAAGTAAATTGGAACAATTCTCACCAAACACAGGGTACCCAGTCAATTTCAACCCTCATTCTGGCTGGTCTTACTTGACTAGATACTTGCAACCATATTCTAAAGTTGGTAGATTTATGTTCAGATTTTTAGTGAATGTTGGTAAAAGTCGAGATGGATTAAAACTCATTAGTCAATGGGATTTTGATAAAATTATAATGTGCCATGGTAATATCATCACAAAAGATGCTAAAAAGGCATTTGTACATGATTTTACATCATAATTAATGATTAATTTACCTATTCTGTGTTATTGTCTTCTGTTATTGCAATCCTTGGGAGTAGATTTGGCAACTGTTTGAGCTGTAGACTGTATGTAGAATGATGTTCTAGCTAATCCTCAGACATTGATGGGTTGATGTGTTAAAAGGTTTACAAAATGGTACATAGGGCTACAAATCCCCAAAATACGCTTAAGTAATATTGAGTATGCAGCATTAAATAAAAAATATTTGAAACTCCGCAATTTTGTTCCTTATCAGAAACAATGTTTATGTATCGACTTTAAAGTATTAAACTTTACTACAACAATAGATTGTAAAATTGATATAATAAGCTCTAGCTAGTGTAATATCAATAGCAGCATTTCTGAGAGAAGGATGATCTCATATCTTGAGACACGAAGTAATATACATTATTATCGTATCTAGATTCATTTTAAGTAAAGTGGGTATAGCCACAGATAATAGTTAGTCAGGTTAAAAACAGGGAAATAGAAATTTGAGATGAATGATTAAACCGCTCAAATTGAAATCCCCTCAATTGTTATCTCTTTACTTACTAATGCAATGATACATCACCTCACACCAATGTTAATACCCCTCTTATAATAAGCTCTATAAATGTCAACCTCTTTCCTAATATATTATTCACTTACAAACTACAATGCCAGATTTATTCGATAACATTTACAACAAAATTACTACCAAATTCACTGGAGGTCACACAACCCGTCATTATTCAGGTACATCCCAGGTTAACTCAGGTAAATTTTACAACTACCACTCAACGCCAAATAATAATAAATATTGGTTGCCCACAAAGAAAGATGATGACAAAATTGACATTAACAAAGCTTCAATGAAGGACCGATCAAATAGTATTGGTTCTATAGATAATACTAGTGACATGTTGAACCGTTCTAGATTTAATAGTACAGCTACAACGGAAAGCGATCTTTAGGTAATAGAGTACCAACTATTCATGTTCAGGTGACTCACTTATTGAGACTTCAATAATGTTGTCTAATCTACGTGTAGATAGCTACTCCAAGAATATAAATATTGCACTGTGATCAATGAATTAGTTCTCCAAATCTCATGGTAGGAAGTCTCTCTCTCTCCGATTGAATGAAACTTTTAAATCGAAAATTTTTTATAATGGCTGCAAAAATTGCTCAAAGATGCATACAATAACGAAATTCAACAAGTGTACATCTTTCCTATGCTTAGGTATTGGTTTGAGCAGCCTTAAACCATGTCAAATTATAATCGCCTTGATAGTAAAAAAAACAGCGTTTGCTTTGTACGAGTATGTGTATAACTTTCTATTGACAAAGCAGAGATCTTCGCTCTCTACACCCAACATAAAACAAAGTCGTAACGGTAGATCAATTTTGGTTAGCATATACAAGGATGTGTCAAATGAAGATTGTCAAAATATTGCATTCACAAGATTTAAACAATTCAATTCTCTCTGATTCATAATATCCATTAAAATAACTATTTTGTCAGATCTAAACTTCGTCATGTTCTGCGTCTATTGTCTAGATCTCTTCTTACTTCTAATCTTTTAATAGCAGCAACAAAATATCCATGATAACATTCCTCTATCATTATTTTTTCTGTTGAAACTGGACGTATCTGAATGAAAGTCACCATAATCTTGATCAGGTATCACTCCGTACGATGGTTGGTTTTGTTGCCCATGAATGTAGTGTTGCTGTGGTTGTTGTTGTTGGTATTGTAGGCTATGCAAAGATTGCCTCTGCGACTTTTGTTGTTGCTGTGAATTAGCAAATGGATCTTGAATGTTATTTTGAGTTGTATTATTCGTTACTGATTTATTTAAAAATCTTTCATTTTTAACATCTTTCGGCACAGCTGAGTAACCATACTTTTTTAAACGGGATGTATAATTCGAGTCCAAGCCCAATAATGGTTGATGCTGATGTGAGTTTGTATGAGAGTTTGATTTCTGTTTTTGATTACTTTTGTTGTCATTTTCATTATTATTATTGTCAATGTTATTACTGCCTTGTTGATATTGGTTTTGTAGTTGTTGTTGTAATTGTTGTTGTCGACGTTGAGCAGGAGGATGCGGGTTTCCATACCCATGCAAATTGGCTTTTTTATTCAACGCCGCATCCCACCCTTTACCACCATTCAACTCCATCCAATCAAATTGACCATCCTCTGTTATATTTGCTGAGATCATAGCTTTATCCATCAAGTTTATTAAATATCCGTAATCTGGCAATTCGTCAAATTTCAAATTCCGCACGTATGTCAAATATTGAGCAAATTGTATGGGAAAACCATAACATAATTCATTGATTGACGTTGTTTGCTTCTTCATCCCAATCTTTTCATACTTTTGTTTGTTGGTCGGTGCTTTAAGCCCCTGCCATGGTAAAGATCCCCTTAGAAAATACATAAATACATGTCCCAAACTTTCTAAATCGTCTCTTCTCAGTTGTTCTCTCCCAAGGTGCGTATTTATTGACATGTATCTTGCTGTACCGCTCAAAGCTTTCTTTTCTCTATAAGGTATGTGCACTTTAGTCTTGGGATCTCGATATTGCTTTGCCATACCAAAATCAACTATATACACCATATTTGAATTTTCAGTATCTGGTTTACCAATTAAAAAATTGTCTGGCTTGATATCTCGATAGATCAAATTATGCTCGTGAATCGATTCTACTCTTTGTATCATTTGTTTTGCCACCTGTATTACTGTTTTGATGCTGAATTTCCTGTGACACCAATCAAACAAATCTTCTAAACTAGGCCCTAATAAATCGATAATCAATATCGAATGAACTCCTTCTTGTCCAAAAAAGTATGCTTGTGGTATCCCTATTGTATTATTCAATACTCTATATGATCTATACTCGTCTCTTAGTTGTGGTGCTTCACATTTACGCGGTTCAAATTTGATAGCAACTTGTTGGTTATTCAAAATATTTATTCCTTCGAAAATAATACCAAAGGATCCCTCTCCTATTTTCTTCCCAACCTTATAATGGACCCCTACAGTACTTGAAGATTGAGACATTGCATTGACGATGAACTGTAGGAAGTTGATGAAAGTTAACTTATGATACTTTGGTTATGTGAATTAGAAAATTAATTTATTTCAAAAGTTCTGATTTTTTTTTTAGTTTAATTTCGTAGATTTTGATTTTCGATTATTTTTTACTCGTTTTCGCCATGTAATTGAAGCGAGTTTGTTCACAATACATTGAAGCTGCTATAGTGAACAAAATCGTCTGATATGAGACACTACATTTCCCTTCTCTTTTATCATAAACCTTAGTAACATGGCGATGCCCAGACTTTTACTCCCGGTGACCTCACTGAAGAGTTTGTCATTTTGATGGATTAAAAGTGAGACAAAAAGTATATCGTAAGACTACATCATTTTAACATTTGTAGGATTAAATCCCAACATCAAAATTTATCAAATTGGATTTTGATATAGAGATAGTTCTGCACTTGACTTACTCTGCTTGCTGTTTAATGTCAGTAGGGTGAATTTGCACCTTCTGTAGTGGTTGTTACATCTATGGGAAAGCACAGAGCCTTGACCTAAAACTTACCATAATTGATTCACCGCGAATCTGCTATTATCAGACTTCACGGTTAATGGAATACTTCAGAAAAATTGCACCCTTTATGTTTCAATCTTTTTCTATGAATTAAATATTTCAAAATCTTGTCAAAGATTGCCATTTTAATTTAACCATTCACTCCATGATAAACTCTTCTTCTTTTCTGCCAAATTTTCAATATTTGAAAGCTCGAATAGGTCAGATTGTCGATTGTAAACAAGCTTCATTGAAATTCCTTCTTCATCGGCCGTGTCTGAAATATCAATGCAGAAAATTTAAAATTTCCATTTTTTCTTGATTTAGATTTAGTTGATTTTGAAAGAGAAAAATTAATGGATTTCGTTCGGATTTATCTTCACATTAACCAAGGCATATCTCAGCATATAACTCTTCAATAAGCTACGAACCCATGTATCAAGAGCATATTGTCTACTAATGCGCAACAAGGCTCGAATAAATTGACAAGAACCACCTTCTCCAATGCACGAGTGGTCGAATCATGAATGACAAATTATAGTATAAAAAATCATGCCAATTCAAACATACCACTAGAATCAAATATAATCTTGCTAAATCTCAGTTCAACTATATATACAGCTAACAGCTGTCAACTTGAGTCCAATTTACATCGAATGCACATCCTAAATTGATGAAGTCCTAGCCATTGTTGTAAAAGATGCTCATGCAAAGTTAACGAGGATCAAAGTTCTTTAAAGGGGAGAGATTTACCTAGAGTGCTTAAAGAAGAACAAATTTTTGATTTCAATAGTGTCACTAGACAAATTTGATCTTAAATTACTCAAACTTTTCATTTCACTATTACTGAGGTAAACGTAAAGATCTAAAAGTCCCCACAGGATCAATCAATATTCTTAAATTAAGGATTAGTTATTCTACTAACTCTACTATTTCAATATTAGTCATGCCTGCTTTAAGAAATCTGAGATCAAAAAAAATACACAGATGAATGATATAAAAACTCAATCGAATATGTATAATAACATGAACCTTTTAGTGTTTGCTCCTCGTACATCCAAACTGTCGAGTTTCCTCAAAGATCTGTCAGTGCTAGACCCCTCCCTGTCTTTTATCCCAATACAAGAGCTAAAATTTTTTCTGATAATCATTCCAAACATTATATAACTTGTATCAAACGATTAGTACCTGAAGGAAAACAACACCACATTTCATGCACCTACACTAAACCATAATTTAACCCCAGTCTTAATAGAGCTCCCATATCAATTGAAACTAGCTGATTCAAAAGCTTGGCCTTTCTCCTTCACACAATCGTCTTGATTTGAAGACCTTGACGAGTACAATTACCTAAAAACATAACTTTGAAGTAATACATTGAATATGTTGAGCCGTCGAGACATACCTGGCCAATTAGAGATGGCTACAAAGGCTATTCGGAATTGATTCAGGACTCAACCTTATCAACTCCAAATCTTCAGAATGTAAATAATTCATAACGTCAGGACCAAATTCTTTTTTTGGCTGCTACAAATATGCACGATGTCAAATTTTTTTGTTATGATGATTAAACGCTGATAGATTTTGTGTAACGTAATGTGCAAATAGAGAATAAATTTGGATTACCACAAACAAAAAAGTTTTGTTTTTGCAACATTATCATGTTATACCAAAATATAGTTTTGAGCGATTCCTTAGACTCCTTGGATTTAACGCCACCCGAAGAGTTGGCCAAGCGCGAACACTATGAAGCAGGTTGCAAAATTGAGAATTACCATTTAAAGAAGAAGATTCTTGTGTTAATTGAAGAGATTGATATTGTGATTATTTGTTTCAATCATATGAACAAAATTTTATACCCTTATCATGAAGGATATTCACGTAAACCGATTGAAAAGAAAGATATCACCTCTTTACCTTTCATCTTTGACAATTGTGAAACACTCAAGAATCAAACTTCTGAATTACGAGGAACTAAGCTTTCGTTAGATCTGACTTTTGACGATTTAAAATTCTACTTTGAACAGTTATGCAAGGAATACAAATTGTATTCTGGAATGACATCGACTGAGATTGTGAAATTCTTGACTACGGTAGCTGAAGAAAAGATCCGTGAATCTAAAAAAAATTGTGATGTTAAACCAAAAGCTATTGGAAAGAGAGTTTCTAAACCAGAGGAAATTAATCAGATGGTTGAACAGCGCGAGTTGGTTATGAAATATATGAATGCAAAACCGCTCAGTCGTGATTTCGCATTATCTGTTGATGTGGACCAAATTATTCCTCATCAGAATAGTCCTGATGCAATGAAGACTCCAATTGATCTTAACTGTTTGGATGACTTATACAACGAAAATTATCAACTATCAATCAGTTTGAACAATCTTCAAGTTTTGGAAAGAATTGTAAAACCGATTTTTGACGCCAAACCTGTTTTTGACCCTCGTGAAAAGAGAAGAAAAGTTAAAGAGATGAAACTCAAGAAATGGGTCGATTCAAGATTAGATAAAAATGGTCCAAAGTTAGGTTTCTACAACTCGGCCGAAGTCACCAGAGTTAACTCGGAAAAAACAAACACTCTGCTGTGCAATTTGAAATCTACCAATAAGCCAAAAAAATTGAGTTATGATTTGTTGATGGACTTGGATTATGCATTGGAACCTTTTTTTGAACGCAGAGGGCTTCTTAAAGAAGGAGGGGATAGATTGTGGCAGGTTCGAGATTACAAAACTGAGAATGAAAAAATAGAAGCACCTCCTCTTCCTGAATTTCTTATAAAATATGCATCTTTGGCGAAGGAAAAGTCTTCGATTCAAGAAGTTACTCCTTTTTCAGACTTAATACTCAAGTATTCATCTTTGATAAAGGAAAAGAGAAAGTGTTCAATTCAAAAAGAAAATGCTCCTTTTCCAGACGCACTACTCAAGTTTTCATCTTTGTTAAAGGAAAAGGAAAAGTCTTCGATCAACAATTTTTTCAAAAAGGTCTTCAAAGCAGAATCTGTTTTCAAGAAACCAACCTTTAAGAAACCAAATTTTGAAAGACTAGCTTTTAAAAAACCAGACTTTAAGAAACCAGATTTTAAAAAACCAGACTTTAAGAAACCAGATTTTAAGAAACTAGCTTTCAAGAAACCAGAATTCAAAAATTTAACTTTCAAAAAGCCGGTATTTGAAAAACTAAACTTCCATATCAAAAAAAATTTGTTTCACAAACAAAATGAATCAATTGATCCAACCAACGAAGAGGAATTGAACGTGGTGGATGAAAGACTTGAATGCGATCTGAAAGTGGAAGCATCTGATGAAAGATATGATGACAGTGTCGTTGTTTATTTTTTGGATCTTTTATCACCCACTAGACAAGATTATTTTTCCAGATACGATTATGACGAATTGATTTCAAACGAAAGACATTTGGAAAGGATAATTATAGAAAGAGATTTGAAAAATCGTTTACAAATTAATACGAATAATCAGTTGAGGAGAATTTTCGGTGCTCCACGGTTGGAAAAATCACAAAACCCATTCATCAGTCCAATTGGAGATGTCAAGGATATTCAAAGTTGGTCGTATGAAGAATTAAAGAATGCTCGTAAAGCATTGAAGAATCAACATACAAGATTGCAAGATGAAAATGAATTATTGCGTTTTATGTTAGTTCTGTTTAGAAACCTAGACCTTGGACATTTGGACAAGAATAATTTTAAGCCTCAAGGATTGAATGTTGAAAATATAATCGATAGTTACAAATTAGAAATTGATGATTTGAAAATCAAGATTGAAGAACTGGACTCTCAAATAAAAGAACTACTTTCAAGAAAAAAATTGAAAACTATTCTAAGATCATTAAAAATAAGAAAGAAAGTAAAGAAAAGTAAGAATGATGATGAACCTCCCAAAATGCCTGAAGTTGATGAAGATGGTAAGCTTGACATGGAAGCTCTTCATTTGTACACTCAATATTTACGAACAATTTATGAGAAGAAGTCGATGGAGTTGAATACCTATCTTGGAAGGAAAAAGACTTTTTCAAAGAGTGTTGAAATACAACATGAATTATTGGATTTGAAGCAGGATTTCAAAGATCTTTTGAACGCATACCCGTTGTCTGTCGCTGGAGGTGAAAAGAATATTCCAATGAATGTAAGTGATGTATTGGCTGATATCGATAATTACAAGTTAGAAATTGACGATTTGAAAACCAAAATTGAAGAATTAGACTCTCAAATTAAGGAACAACTCTCAAGAAACAAATTCAAGACCTTGATGAGATCATTAAAGATAAGAAATAGAATAAAAGAAGACAAGAATGATGATGAACCACCAAAAATTCCCGAAGTTGATGAAAATGGCATGCTTGACATGGACGGTCTTCGTTTGTACACTCAATATTTGCGAACAATTTATGAGAAGAAATTATTGAAGTTGAATACCTATCTTGGAAAAGAAGAGACTTCTTCAAAGAGTGTTGTGAGGACCGCTTTAGAAGATCAAGCGATAAAGAACAATGAAGTTGTCAATGGTTCAATGATCGCATTGCATGATGGAGAAACACAGTTGAAATATCAAAATTCGAAGCTGGAGACTAAAGACGCTATAAATTTATGCTCATCGTCTGTTGTTGGTTGTGACAAAAATGGTACGAAGAATGTAACTGGTGTATCGGATGATAATCAAATTCCAGTCAAAAAATCCAAACGCATCAACGTTTTTAAGACACCCAAAAACTCTTTCAATAATATTTCCAACGGAAATAAAAATGTAGAGATCTTAAACGATGAAGAACCAGTTCTAAAAGGAAAAAACTCGACTCAATTACCCATTGATCAAGTTCCGGAACCGGTTCAGAATCAACGTCGTAAGATAAATGAAGGGTTAAAAATAGCTTGGAGAGGTTTGAAGAAGCTTTTTCAGCATGTAAATGAAGAAAACGAAAACATTGTTGATGTCGTACCGATACACCATGAAGAAAATGAAAACATAGTTGATCACGTACCGATGCAACAGGAATCCACACAGACTGATGAAAGAGAAAATGTCTTTAAATCACCTGCTAACAATAGGAAGTTGTTTACTATTCCAGATGAATCAGAAGAGGAATTATATTATGATCATCAAGGTATACCACATCGAAATCCGCATTGGACAACAAATCCATATAAATGCGTTGGCAAGTACAGTTACAATAATCCATACAGAGAACCTATGCCTGAGGGTCATCCGTACAGCAAGCCTATCAATTATGAGAGAGCTGAAACCCCGGAATCAGAATTTCAATTTTGAGTTACCGTTAAAATTATCGAGAAGATATAGATGCTGATTCAACTGAATTGTACTACAGGGATCAATATTATACTTCATAGCAGAAAGTATGATCGACATCATCATGAGAATATGTTTGTTGACGACGGAAGAGGAAATTTAGTTTCTTATCGTGATTTAGTTCTTGAAATTATGTTTGTTGACGAGGGCAGAGAAAATTTAGTTTCTTATCGTGAGTTAGTTCTTGATTTTATGTTTGATGACGAGGGTAGAGGAATTTAGTTTCTTATCGTGAGTTAGTTCTTGAAATTATGTTTGTTGACGAGGGCAGAGGAAAGTTAGGGTCTTATCGAGGTTTAATTTTTTAAAATATGTTTGTTGACGAGGGCAGAAGAAATTTAGTATCGTATCGAGGTTTAATTTTTGAGATTATGTTTGTGGGCGAGGGTTGAGAAATTTTTGTTTCTTTGCGAGATTTGGTTCGTGACAATATGTTTGTTGACGAGGTTTGAGGATTAACGAGGTTTACTTCGTGAGATTAAGTTTGTGTTTGACGTTTATTTAATATTATATTTTCTCTTAACTTCCTCTTTGCTTCTTAGTGTTGGTAGCCATCTTGTAGAATCTCTATAAGGATGCATTCTGATCGAGTTAGTCTACTATACTAATTCTCTACGCCTGTTGAAGTTGAAGTTTTCAATGGGTGCAAAACACTGAATGAATTTTTAATGTCTGTGTGATCAGAAAAGTGTTGGAAATAGTTCACGCCTGATACCATTACTAATGCTAAAGTAAGTCTTGATACATATGAAGTCTTTAAGATTTAATCACACAAAGTGAAATTTAAATTGGACAATAACACCACGAATGATTTTGATACCTTTGATCTTTAAGGATTTTTGTAAATTCATTTCTGGATTGACCTCAAAGCACTAATAGCTAAACGAAAAAAAAGGGATCCAATTGATATTTGAATGTCCAGACTCAATAGTTTTCACAGTTTATTTTTGGTTATTTACTAGCCCTCTGATATAATTATTTGATGGCATTATGAGTATGAAAGAAGCATCAAACAGTAGATAGATAAAAACAGAATAACATGAATAGCTTCATAGACCAATAGCATTTATTGGTGATTATTGAATAACTAAATTACAATTTAAGATTGAAACTAGTTAATGACTATTGTATCTAGTTCTATTCATCTTCCTAAATAGATGCTACACAAATAAATGTATTAGCTGTGTCTTGTCATAGATTTCATTTGGGATAAAGTTACATTCGAGTCATCAATAAGGTAGGCCAAGGTTGTCTTCACACTTGTTTTATAAATAATTTGTGAGAAATTTTTTTGCAGCCAAAGCGTGTGATCCAAACATCAATAAACGTCAGTTAGACACTGAAATTTAACAAACCATAATTACCACAAGGAGATAAGAACACATTGACACCAACTATTGGTTTGGACTGAATAAAATTCAAATCTCCAGATTAAAACTGTTGCTGAGAGTCGCACTGAAAAGTGCATTTGTAAAGCTGACAGTAGCTAGATGTTCAACATTAATGTGAACACTATTCCATCATAACTCACCATTTGCTTATATTGAACAGTAATCAATGACAACTGTTACTAAAGTAGATCTCAATCTTCATGATGTTATATAGTTACGAGTCTAACATCCCCAAAACAAAAGGTAACCGGCACCCAAGATTACACTACTAACACATAAAATTAAGCCAAATGTATGTAATCTATTAACTTTTATTTTACTGACAAAAGGAATTACATTTACAGCTGTTAAATTATTATATTGCAAAGATTTTGAAAGCTCGTGAAAAGAACATAAAAGCAAGTTTTTCAATTCTTGAACTCAATCCTTATTCGAACAGAGAGAATAATTCTTACTTGTACATATTAATATACTAATGATTCTGACTTTGAAAAAATTAACGCTAGAGGCTTTGGGCAATGAAAACTAAATTCTATCCGATGCGATGACCCGATGAAAAGGGCTGGAACAAGAAAATCAATTGATCAGTTCCTACTCGATCGCGGATTGTCCTTCACTTTGCAAGGAAGATTGTTCAAAGAAATTATTAAACGAAATAGGATAGATTCTATTACGGATCACAAAGATGTAATGCCAACTTTAAGGATTATGAGTACGATAAGCAATATCGTAAGATAATTAGGATTTTGCTAATACAGATTCATTTAGCATTTAAATACAGAGGAAGCGAATCAATCTTCTATGTTTTTATACAGATTTAAAACAAATTAAAATATAGTATCAACTTACACACAATAGTAGACAGCAGGTATACTAACATTTTTGATCGGTCTTGATAATTATAAATTTTACACCATAATGAGTAAAATTATCATCGCGGGAATGCCCATGTTAAAGGCGAGATTTTGATCAATTGTTTATCCATGATCGACGAGAGTTACTCAAATACATTTGAAGGAGATGAGACCAGATTCAATCTAGATAGTCAGAATAGGATCTTCAGAATTCAGCTTGAAAACCTAAGAAGTAATTGACATTTCCTAGGTATTCGTTGAAAGAAATCATGCCTTTTAGCAATATCTCAGGTCGCGAGCAAATTATTTAGATGCTTACTTCATTGAGACAAATGCTTATAGGCTGGATTCAACATTTATTGTAGTCATGTTTCTTTCTGCCTCAGGCCATCTCTCTGTTGCAAGAACTTATGTGTCAAAGATTAGTATAAAGAACTTATTTAGCTAAGAAAGTAGTTTTTATTTCAAGTTCTTCAATTGATCATAGAAGCATTGTTATTTACCAACTAAGTTCTCGTAGATGTACTACAAATTACTCGACCATTACTTTTTAACAAAACGTGATAAAATAATTTTTGTTTCATCTTTTGTTTGGAAATACAAGACTATCAATAGATTGAATCATGGTAGACTTCAAACCAAACCAAACAGTATATGCATACCATGGACCGTTAATTTACGAAGCAAAGATTTTAAAAATCAAATATGGTCTCGATGACTTTATAATAAACAGTGAGAGTCAGAAAGAGTCAATAGCGGACAACGAGCCAAAATTTGATACTACAAGATGGGAACGTACAACGTGTTACTATTTACACTATCAAGGTTGGAATTCTAAATGGGATGAGTGGGTAGGAATTGATCGAATATTGGAACACAATGAAGAAAATAAGTTTAAAAAGTTGGAGTTGGACCAGTTGACCAAGAAGAAGAAAAACATCAAGAAAGAAGCTTCAAGTAATGGCCATAACAATAGCACGGTTGGTGCCGTCAGCGGAAAAAATGCCTCAAATCAACAACTAGCATCTACTACGTCAAAGAAGCAAAAAGTCAATCCATCATCAAACACAACCTCGTACACTAAGAAAACAATCAATTTAAAATTCTCTCCAGAGTTGAAATATTTATTAGTCAATGATTGGGAGTTTATAACAAAGGATAAGAAACTTGTTCAACTACCTAGTAAATATCCCATCAATCAAATATTTAAAGATTATAAATCATTCAGAACGAAAAGCTTGATGAAAAATCAACTAGCCATACTCATTGAAATCTTGAATGGACTAGAGACGTACTTTAATAAGTCTGTAAGTTTATTGTTGTTGTATAAATATGAAAACTTGCAATACTTAAATTTCCTTAAAGACAATGAGATAAATCAGGATATCAGTCAGTCGAAAGTATACGGGGTCGAACATCTACTTAGATTACTTATAATATTTCCTGGTTTGATAGGGCAAACATCAATGGACAATATAAGTGTCAATGTTTTGATACTGGAAATAGAGGAGTTGTTGAAATTTTTGCAAGATCGATTAAGTACTTATGAAAATAACTATGAATTTACCAGCCCGCAGTATTTAGCTAGTTCATAATATAAATCAGGTGGTACAAAATGTAGACTACAGTTTATCGATATTTGCAGTAAAGATCCATTTTGAGTTTGATACGACTTTAAAATGGCCGTGTAATTTATCTTGAGGTTTGATAAGCTCGCCCGGCAGAAAATAAAAATAATAATAGATAAGAATTTATCAGCTGGATCAATTCTGACACAATCGAAACATGACTTCGTTGATAAGCGATTCCATAAAGGCAATGGGAGATCCCAATGAGGCTTCTCAGGTAAACTCGACTAATAGTTCTAATAATGTTTCAACCAATCTGTTAAACTCAATTTCCTATCTCAGATCTTTTCAAGATTGGTGGACAAGTCCTAAACAATTGGTGATAGATTCAAAATTAAACTTATCTCAGCAAAGCAAAGATACATTTAAAAGTTTAGCTTTAAAAAACAAACTTATAGAGTATGATCTTTTCAGAACAATCTTATCGAATGAGATATACATAGTTAACCCTGGTGAAGTGAATAATCTCGACAATAAAGACCCACAAACTACACAAGACTACAAAGCCGTTGGAGAGCTTATCGATGTTGAATTAGATGACGGAACGGTAATTCATGAGTTTTACTTGAAACCTTTGACCCCTAGCAAGCAAGAAACCCATATTGTCATAATCCATGGTTACATGGCAGCGATAGGCTATTTCGTGAAAAACATAGAAGACTTGCTCAACATACCTGGAGTGCATTTACATTTAATTGACTTGCCGGGTTTTGGCAATTCGATGAGGCCGAAATTCCCCTCCAATTTCTTATACGATCCGGAATCTATTCAGGATAAGATACAGCAAATTCTAGACATCGAGAACTGGTTCATAGACAGAATCGAGAACTGGAGGAAATTGAAAGGTTTGACTAAATTCAAATTAATTGCTCACTCTATGGGGGCGTATTTATCATCCTGCTACATAATGAAATACAATAATCAATCAAATAGTGACAATATAGTAGATGATTTTGCTATAGTGAGTCCAATGGGAACTGAATCAAGCGAGTTTAGTTTGATTAATGATCCAAAGTATCAATTTAATCTCCATTCAAGGATAGATCCTTTTGAAGAATTACACTTTGACAATGAAGATAATGAAGACGTCTTCATAAATGATAAAGTAACATCAATTTGGAGGCATTTGGGTAAGCCCAAATTTCCAAAAAATCTCATACTACGTAAACTTTGGCAATATAATAAATCACCTTTCGAATTACTCCAGAAGACAGGTCCATTTTATTCAAAAATATTGTCGTATTGGTCGTTTCAAAGATTCAAGAATTTCAATCATTCAGACGACACTATAGATTTGATTCTCAAATTACATAACTATTCATATTCTATATTTAATCAGTTTCAAGGGTCTGGTGAGTTGGCCATCACCAAATTAATTAACAGTGAAATACTAGCGAAATTGCCATTATGCGATCGTGGATTAATAGACTATTTGGCTAAGAATAAAATCAGAACTTTGTGGATTTACGGTGAGCACGATTGGATGAACGCCAAAGGTGGTGAGCATATTCATACCCAAATCAATGAAAAATTTGAGAAATTATCACAGTTTGAAATAGTTGACAAAGCAGGACATCACATTTATTTGGATAATCCTATGAAATTTAATCAGATAATCATAAACTTTTTCAATTTAAGTAATTGACCAATGCAGATACTGCCTCAATGTCCCCATTCAAAACAGCTTTTAAACTATGCAAAAAATTTATTTGATCTTTCTCCTCAATTTTATTTTTCAATTCTTCACTTATTTCATAAGCTTTATTAATTATGTCAATGGGGACATTCGCCAATTTGGCAACATTTAGACCATACAGATTATTTATCACCCCTTTAGTCAATATATACAAAAAGACCACCTCTGGAAAATTGTTTTCTGTTTGAATTTCCTCAAAACCCATATGATAGTTCGCTACGAGTTTAGGATACTCATACTCTACAACATGTATTGATGGATAGTGAGTTATGAACAACAATAAAGGCTTTAAAGGCGAGTCGATGAAATATTTTAAAATCGCGTAAGCTAATGATATCCCATCAGTTGTGCCAGTTCCTCTACCTATTTCATCTAAGATAATTAACGATCTATCGGTCAATCTAGTGATGATGTTACTACACTCCAACATTTCAGTCATAAATGTAGAGTTACCTTTCAAGATATTATCTGTAGCTCCCATTCTGATGAATATCGAGTCAAAGATTCCCATCGTAGCCGATGCACAAGGAATATGGCATCCTATTTGAGTCATTACAGCCAACAACGCTACTGTACGTACGTAACAAGATTTTCCTCCCATATTTGGACCAGTGATTATCAATGCCCTATTTTGATCATACTGAATATTGATATCATTTCCAACATAATTTTCACGAAGTTGTTCGATAATAGGATTTTTTGCATCCTTGACATCTATGATTAATTCATCGCATAATTTTGGCCTTATTCTATTTTGTAAACTACTTGCAGCGGTTAGTGAAAGTAAACAATCAAAAATCGCTAAGTGTTTGGTAATTTTGTGAAAGAACCCATATTGAGAATCAATGCGGATCAAAAAATCCTGAAATGCCTCATCGCATCGTTTTAATAACAATTCCTGATGATATTGTAATAATTTATACAACTCGGCGATATCCTTATTTCTAAAACGACTTACCGTACTTGTTCCACTTATTTTAATAAAAGATGATGGGAGTTCTTCTACTTGTTTGCCATTTCTTATCTCAATTAAATAGGGCTCTTTATTGCTTGTTACATATTTAAGTTGTGGTCTTTTCAAAAGGTCTCGAACTTTCATTAACTCTTCATCCAACAAGAATTCAATATTTTTGATTTCATTTTTGACGTTATTAATACTATCAAAGCTTCCGTCATCATGATTCAAATTGAAAAATGTAATTTTTTGATCACTTGGATCTTTTGTTTCATTCAATAAATATGAAGGATTGAGCATGCTTAAGAAATTTGACACCACATCAGATTGTGAAAGTTCGAGCAAGTCTTCAAATAATTCTTTCAACAACACTGATTTCATCGTCATACCACGAATAGTCTTTTCAAAAGATTTCACCAACTTTAACAAATCATCAAAAGCTTCTATCATGAGAAAGACTTGTTTTCTGTTAATTCTAGTGGAATGAAGGGTAGAAGAATAATGAATTTTTATTAGTAATTCCTCCAAGTCTAATGTCTTACCTATTTTGCTTAATAGATTCATGAGAGAGTCGATTACGTGATTATAACCACCAGACAAATCTTCTATAGCTTGATATCTCTCTTCAATTTTCGATATTTCAATCAACGGTTTTGATATCCACTTGTTTAGTAATCTACTACCGAATCTGGTTCTTGTGTGATTCAAAAGCCACACTAGGGTGCCCTTTTGCGAGTCTGAATCAGTAGCGTTGGTGAATATCTCTAAAGCAGATAGGGTATTTGCAGGTAATATCATGAATTTTCGGGAATCTTTGAAATTGGTGATGTTCTGAGGTAAAGAAAAGATGTTATTTAATTTGAACTCAGTTAAGTATTGGATAAGTTCAGAAATGCAAACTAAAATCGAATGAGGAAAGTTGATGGAGTAATATTCTATCAAATGCGGCTCTAGATCTAATCTGACATCAATATCTTCTTGCTTATGAACGTATTTTAATTCTTGATTTATAAGTTTCAAAGATTTCAACGTGCCGTGACTTATTTCCTTGTTCTTATTGACAACAATCACTTCACTTGGTCTCAAATACAAAAGTCTGGTTTCCAATTCTTCACGACTGGTGTTATCTGTAAACACGTCGTATATAATTTCACCAGTCAAAGGTTGCACTGCTACTAAAGCAAATGACGACTTATCTAAAGATTCATTAAGACAAATAATGTAGCTTAAATTTTCCAGCTCTGATGTATTTGGAATCAAGTTAGACTCTATGAACTCATCACCCATGTATGTGCCTTTAGTATAGACACCGGTAATTTCTCTTTTCATCAAATCTGACGACTTCGAGGACTTTTCAACTTCCTTGACTATTGCAGATTCCATCTGTTTAACAACTCCGACTTTTACCCCTGCATTTAAAATTCTTTGCAAATTGATATGTAGCCTCACATCGGGAAAAGAACAGTAACTAAATCTCAAATCATTTTCGTTTTCTATGTACATGATATTCAACACTCGAGATACCAATTTGGCGTTCTCTCCAAAAACTCTGTATTTGTAACCCACTTGTATTAGTAATATTTTATCTAGATTGGCTTCTGTTAGTTCTATGATTTGATTTTCCAAAGGTGTTAATTTAGATCTCGCCTTCGTCTTTGAATGGTGCCGTTTTCTATTCAAGGGACTATCCATACTGACGGACTTTCTTTTTAGTTGATTCAACGTTGATGCTGCTTCACTATTCACGTTGGTATTCATAATAGTAGTACCTTCTTCATTGGAATTTGCATCACTTTTTTTATTAACCACATTCTTGAACTTTTCAAACTCAACTTTTAGTTTCTCATTTGCTTCGATGTCATTTTCACGAGGTTGATTTTTGAAGAAACTACTAATTGTGCTTTGCTTCTTTGGTGTCATGTTTATCGATTGAAGATCATTGGTAATAGCACCGCGTCAGAATATTTTTTTTCACTCTCACACTGGATCGAACTTTTTATAGTAGATAAACTTTATGAATCAGATTCAAATGCAGTAAAAAGTATGTATTTATAATGTGAAATCTATAACCGAAAGCTTTTAACTTGTTTAAACGTATTTTGTAGAAAATTAATCCTTCATCCCCCTAAATTTACCCTGTTTTAATTTGTTATTTAACAATCAACGAAATCAATGATTTTCAATTTGATGGCATTACATTGAGCACCAATGTTTTCATTGTACAAGTTGTAAAAGTCACCTGATAAACATTGGTAGAAGACATTGTCGTCACCTAAGTACAAGTATCCTTCATAGATTGACCAACCAGCTCCGTAAATGGCACCAGCTTGGGTTCCAGCATCGAATTGAAGTTGGTAGTTTGCAACAATACTACCAATTCTACCTTGGCTATCAGTTAAAATACCATCTTTCAAATGCATAACTAAATTGTTTTTAGAATAGCAAGCGGTGATAGTAGTGTCGACGGATTCTGGAGCATCAGTTGGAGTAGAAGAGCCACTTGATTTAATAACTTGACCGTCCAGTTTTGAATCAACGTCTCCTGAAGCAGTTGGTTTAGTAGATGTTTTAGTGGCTTGGACTTGACCATCACCGATTTGACTAGCAGCGTCGACAGTTGATTTTGGATTGTTTTGTACTTGACCATCTGAAATTTGATTGATTGCAGAAACGGTTGCATTAGCTGTTTTTGGGTTGTTTTGAACTTGACCATCACCAATTTGATTTACAACTGAAGCGGCAGTAGTTGGTTTTGGGTTGTTTTGAACTTGTCCATCACCAATTTGATTTACAACTGAAGCGGCAGTAGTTGGTTTTGGGTTGTTTTGTACTTGACCATCGCCAATTTGATTTACTACTGAAGCGGCAGTGGTTGGTTTTGGATTGTTTTGCACTTGACCATCACCAATTTGATTCACAACTGAAGCAGCAGTGGTTGGATTATTCTGTATTTGACCATCACTGATTTGATTTACAACTGATTGAGCCGCGGCCGATTTTTGATTTTGTATTTGACCATCACTTATTTGAGCGATTGGGTGAACTGAGGTTGGGGTAGCATAACTACTTGAAGTTATAGCATTTGGTTGACCATCAGATAAAACGTTAACGACGTCTCTTTTACTTTTCAATGATAATGTGGAAGTGGCAGTATCAGTGGATAATTTTGAAGCAACTTCGACTGTTTCGATTTGAAAACCAAAACTTTTTGTATAATCGGTAGAGGCACCAGAAGGAGCAGTTGCTGTTGGTGTTAAGGTTGAGTAGTTTGAAGCTGGTAAAGCAGCTCCAAAAGTAGTAGATAATACTGAAGCAATGGCAACGAATGTAGAATATTTCATGGTTAAAAGTCTGTATTCAATGAGGTTGGTAGATTAGGAATTACAATCCTTTATATACTTTTCATTTTCACAATAAGAGATGAAGAATTGTTTGGATCAATGAACTTATAGCCCCCCTTTTTCCATGCAAAAATAACTAAAAATAAATTGTATTCTTTACATCAACAAATCAGAGTAATGGAAAGCAAATGTGAATTTGACCTTGTGCATCGATTCAAATCATATCAAAGTACAAAATAGAATTGTGTGACTGAAAAAACTTGATTTGTGCTGGCTGATTTGTGCTGGTTGATTTGTGCTGGCTTGAATCAACGATTATCGAGTTATAAACTATGCTTTTCATATGTTTGGTATACAATATGTTTCTAAAAATAAATAAGATTATTATGAGAAAGATTAATGTTTTAAACCAACCGACATAATCAAGGCATTCCGAAAGGAGTTATTTAATGACGTTTGTTTACAATATGTTCTATTTAAAATAAATTGCCAGCAGATTTGAGCAAAAGTAGTGTATTGTAGAAAATTCTATTATAAGTGTAGTTTTGCGTTTAAATCGATTGCTAATGTTTAATAGACAAGAAAAAATTGCTGATGTAAGGGGTCAGATACATCTTTGATCGTGCCAATGAAAAGATCAACTTAAGTAAGGTTAGGAGATACTAGATTGATCAACGTAGATTGTCAATACTCAATCGAATCAAAAGTGAAAATTAAAAGGTGTAAACAGTAAAAATAGTGTTCTGAAACAGCATACGATGTCATCAACAGTTGTCAAGCCCCCCAGACTGCCATCTAACTATTAGTGCCCAAAAATACTTAAACATTACATAATTTAATCAAAACTATTACGTAATGAACTTATTTTTGGCCCGCTGCGGACCGGCGACGTTGACTTACTGGAAAATCAAGCATTGGAGTAAGTTTCATGCACAGTACGGTGGTCAACTGTCTAAAGAAGTTTATTTTATAATTCTCATTACCTCACGAAACTCTATTAATCAAAATGTATGATATATTTGGTATTTACGATGAAGAGTGTTAATAACAGCCTTCGATAGTGAAAGATAAATTTTTGCAGGATTCGTTGATCTTACACTAGGAGTAAGGGAGATGAATCCAACTGCATCAGAATAAAACAGAGCTCTCTAATAAGACACTTCGACGAATTTGGTTGCATAAGTAAAGATCTAGATGACTTATGATATGTTTAGTATAGCCAGATTTACCAGCACAAACATTTTTTTCATTGCTAACAATAATGATCGACATTGATCATTAGAGCGAAACAAATGTACTATAAAACTTAGTCACTTACTAATACAACACTACCCACAGATCACGTAACTGATTAAGCTCAACAACCACTTTACAATGCTTTCCATTTTCAACTATAATTTGGTCAATCTCATGCCACTCTCAGTAAGATCTAAATTTTCAATCGATTAAGATCAACAATCAAAAATCAACGATGAATTATAGATTTTTTGACATTAGAAAATCTAACAACTTGGCCATGGTTACATTATTTGAGGTAATACTCGACAAATAAATACTTGAAGATACTTCGAGAATAGGTTATGAGTATAACTTTTATTGGACCAGAACTTAGGTAAAAGTACCTTGCATTGGTGAGTTTGGAATGTCGATCAATTTTTCCCAAATTTGTTACTATTATTTGACTAATCTGAAATATTATAATATGATTTCAAATTTCAAACTAAGTACGTCACTTTGCAAGTAACGCAAATTATAGATTAACTATTAGTTTAGAGTCTAATTCTGTAAACATTAAGGTTTATTTTTGAATCTTGTGGATGATAGTATGATCATTTATGAGGCTAGTGAATCTAGGTCACAATTTTGAAGAAATCGGAAAAGTTTAAGAGACCCGGATTTAACATTGGTTTTGTGTTTAGTATAATAATTAAAGTTCGACGATCCTTAATTTTGTGTCTCTGATTTTTTCTTTTTTTTCTTTTTTTTTTTTTCACAATTTCTTTCCATTTGACTCTACTCGCCGAAACGATTCTACGATCATCAAACATAGTAGGCCCATTTACAATGTGACATTACAAAAACAATTGGACTTTTAGAAACAATTCAGATAGATGCTCTAATTTGAAGCTCGATGTTGAGCATCATTAGATCGAGTCCATTAAATTATGAGGTATTGTTGTTTCGGAAATTTATTTAACCGGATATTGTTCAATGAAAATTAATTTGAGATAGAAGGTGCAAACATCGAAGAAAAAAAAGAAAGAACAAACAAACGGCATTCTATAGAGTTCAAAACTATTGTCAATGTCAACAAGCAAGGCAGAATAAACAAAACATTTCCAATTATAAGTTCACTACAGATTCCCAAGAAATGGAATGTGAAACATTTCACAAAACAAGTAAACTTTTCTAATTTTTGTTTTTGTGATGAGTGAGTTTGTATGTTGGGATCTAAAAGTGAGCATGTTTCATAACGTAAGTTGTAATATTTGGGTGACAAACCAAGTGAATGTATATTTGAAATTGTATGGAATTAATAAATCCGGGTTATGATTGACTCAATTATAAGCTTTTAAATATAAAATTCTTCGCTTACAATAAAATTACGAGACGGACATTCAAATCAATTCTGACCATGAGCATCTTGAAGAAGTTTAATTTAATAGGAAAAATCTTCATTGCACTTATGTATATCGCTATTATCGTGTGGATTAAGAAGGGTCTCTACTTTTGAGTATTAAGCATATATTAAAAATACATCGTGCAATCTTCTTCATCAATAACTACGATCAAGAAGATTTGAACTTATAACTTATACAAAGCTTACCTTTTTTTAACATCAGGTGAAATGATCAAGCTACAGACTCATTTTCAAAGTAGATTGAGTCTGATCTATAGGCGATGATACAATATCTTAATCACTTAAGCAGGTCTACCCATGATTACTATTAAGATCTACAGTAACAAATAGATGCAATACAGCGCCCTACAACTTAGCCCCAAAGTTCAATTGTTTAAATTTGCAATCGATAGGATCTAATTTGATACTAATTGTAATGAACATTGATTACATGCATGGAATGTACGTATGTATGTATTCCTCATGCACCGTAATAATACTAGCTACAGTACATACAAACTTTACCAATTACTCTATTTATTAAACTGCGATGCAAGTGATACTTTCAGATAAACCCTGATTCAGATTTACGGCTAAACACTCACGTTCCGACTTGTCTGTTTAGTATTGTACTTCTCTCTACATCCACTTCCAAAATCATTGAATCTTTCTTTTTAAGTTATAAATTTTGTTCTATTTTGTTTTTTATTATTTTTTATTTTTATTTTTATTTTTTTTTTTTATTTTATTTTTTATTTCCATTTCTTACTTTATTTTAATAATTAGAGAGATCTACGATATTAAATTCCTTTTCCATTTATATATAAATAATGAACAACACCCAAGCCTATCCACTTTTTGATGTTTGTAATGAAATTGTGCCATCTTTAATGTATACAAACATATTTATTTATTGTAAACTGAGCTAGAGATTTTAACGCCTAAGTCCATTTATCAACCCATACTCAAATTTCAAACCCAGATTTAAATATGTATATGTATTCCTTACCATGTCCCATAATCAAAAAAATCAACAAATCAATCATACGAGTGATATAACAACACCAAACACTGATGGGACTCACAATGTTCAAAAAGTCAACGTGGAGGATGAAAAACTCAACCTGTCTTACACCAACATCCAGCCTGGTCTAGATCATCAAACTCAACCCCAATCTATAATATACCCACATAATTACAACATCCAACCACATAATCCTCATCACCAACAACATCACCAACTACCGCCAAGTCAGCACAATTTCCAAACTTATCAACAACAGATGTTTCAACCACCACTAATACCCCAACAACACTTATTTCTGCAGCCTCCACCTCCGCCACCCCAAATACAAACTTTAAATTTGATTCCAAACTCAAATCAATTCATTTCATATCCTGCAAATACCATCAAACAACAACCATCATTAGAACATCAACAACAAATATCTCAAGGTCAAACCTATCACGACAATTTCTTGCATAATCCACTTCGAGGCTCTAGCCATGGATCTAGTCATTTCACCGGTGGTCAAAATCAAATAAGTCATGATACTAATTCTAAAGCTGATCTGACATTATTTAATCAAGAACAACTACAGTACCACAAAGCAGAAAACACACTTGCACACAAACCACCCACTGAAATACCGTCTAGAAACGAGGATGAGAATACACCCATTAACAAAGACAACAATCGAGCCGCTTATTATCAGTACCCAAGCCAAATTCCTCATCACCACCCTGTACCTCCGGGGTACATCAACCAAGATCCATACAACTACTTACTTCCCTCCATTCAACCAATGTCCTCAATCGGAGGAGAGTCTGACCGCAATATGGAATTTATTTCCAGTAGTGAATCGACAAATCCCACAGCATCGTCAAGCAATTATAATTTCAATGTTCCCAAAATACCCGAACTCAAAAGACCAACTTATTTCTCTACGAGTTCTGGGCCAACAAGATCTTCTGCATCTGATTCCTCTTCTGGGTCAATCTCGTCATCAACCTCAGGTCTTTTGGCACCGCAACTGAAGAAAACTAGAAAAAGAAAACATACAGCGACTGTGAGCGATATGACTCCAGAAACAGCAGAAAGAAACAGGTGTCGAATATGTAATAAACAATTCAAACGTCCTTCTTCATTACAAACCCATTACTATTCACACACTGGTGAAAAGATTTTTAAATGTGAATGGGAAGGATGTGGTAAATTATTTTCCGTCAAGTCAAACATGACACGGCATTACAGACTACACGAGCGAGACAATAATAAATTCAATGGGGACAGAATAAATCCAACTCAGTCATTGGATCCAAATGTACTACAACAAGAACAATATCACCAAAATCAGACTCTTGCAACATCACCACCAAATCATTTTATCACGCCTCAATCACTGCAACAACCAGCCTCAATGCATTATTTCCCTGCCCCTGAAGCTACTTCAGACAGCAATGATGTAAAAGATCGTTGAATATTGTTGGATCGAAATGTGAGTATAGAATATCGGCAAGTTGACTAGCACTTAATGCATAAATAGAATAATATTTAAATTTAAACTTCGTAAACGACAATTATACTTTGGAGAACAGGATAAGTAATACAGTACGATCTTAGTTGCTTCATCTCATTTTAAAGGAACCAAAATATTAATGTTATCGGTAGCTGCAATCCTACGCGTCTAATGTAAGTGTCAATATCCTTGTAATTATAAAAACATACAACGCATGCGGAACGCAAAACAAAAATAAATAATAAATAAATGAAAAATAATATAAATAAAAAAATAAAAAAATAATAGAAAATAAATAATTACTGCAAATCAAATTAACATTGACAACTATCACAGAATTTGAAAAGTAAATCTAAACTATTTTAACCCTCAACAAATACCACAATGTATTATACTCGTCATGCGACTATAAAATATATAACATCAATCCTATATCAATTAAAAAGAATTATTAGATTGTTGCAACCATTGAATTAATAGGATAAGTTGGTGTCAACTACACTGTGTATCGTTGAAGAATGAAATTGACCTCAACTAAACACCTACTGGTACTATCGTATATGCAAAATGATGATGAGGAATGCGGTTCCACTTAAGCACTACAATAGACTTTAAAAGTGGAGAATTGATCAATGAAATTCTCTCTTCTTTATTTATCGAATGTTCGAAATCTAATTGCAAATCTCTTAATTTTTGCTTCTCTTTTGTGGACTCAATTAAGTAAGCATGTGATGATGTTCGTTTTGCACCATAAATTAGCAATTTTGATAGCACAATATAAAAATCTAGACAATCATACTGAACATGTACATCGTACTAACGTCAACCTTCCGCAGCGGTCCAGTGCGCAGCGGACGTTTTATCTAGCACATAAATTCTCTGTATGCTTAAAACTTTTAGATTTATAAACTCTCTACAAAATTTACTATGGAAAACAATATATGCAGGAATAATTATTCACTGTGAATGATTGATTTTGATGAACAAAGGAATAAAGAAACAAACATTCGAATCAAAAAGTGCTTCGTACAGATCTATAGGAATACAAAAGCTATTTATAGTTTTTAACATCTGAAACAGAAAAATAAAATGCAGTAGAAGAAAAAATAAAAAACCAAGAAAAAAATAATTCCTGGACCCTTTGTTTCATGTGCTATGTTATTCCGCTGTTGATTACATATCAATAAATGTATTGTTATTGGGTTAGTTCATGTTCATAATTCAATCAACCAATCAATCTTGTTTGATTACAACTCTAACCATCCGATGCTATCACACCTCCCAGTAAAGTGAGTCAAGTGTTGAAGAGTTTCCACCTTCCTTTCGACTACCTATGTATGAGTGAAAAACTTTGAAAACTTCATGCAAAATTTTGAGAAAGTAGTTTAGTTGCTTATTGTTGGTGGTACTGTGTCTCAATACAATAAAACGCATTTCCTTCTCTGTTAAATTTGTCTTTTCAGCGACCGATACTTATGCAATTTACACCCAATTATTAAACGCTTTCGTCTAGATTAAGTTTAACTCATTCGTTGTAAAACGAAGTGACTCCTTATGAGATGCCAAATCAAATCAGATCAAATTCTTGGATAATTTGATCTAACTTTCGGATAATTCGATCTAACTTTCGAATTATCAATACGTTACCTTATACAATACGAGACAGTTCTATTTACACACATAAACTTCTGAGGTAAACAAATTTGGTATTTTTGGCAACCATTTGAGTTTCCGCAAGTGCAGAACTGTCATGAATGTATTGTACATAACAATCATATTGGATATTTTGATCATGACGACCTTACATAGAATTGACCCGCAGCTTTAAGGCTAAGCATCAGCTTATAGCTAAACTGTCAAATAACTGCAACGACTAGGAATAGTTTACAGCACGTAAGACTATCATAAAACAAATGAAGAGTGTGAATTGACCAAATGATCCATCTTTACCTTGAACCACAGCTCATGAATACAATACGCTAGCTCATACTTTAGTTAATTGACAAATTCGAGAATTTAATGTTAAAATCTAATAAATGTCGATTTGGACTTCAATAACGAGGGCCTCTATTTATACCTTTACTAATCAATTTTGAAGTCGGATCAAGATCAATTCTAATATGTAATTTCATACAGTAGTGTCTAAATCGTTAATTCTTTTGACCAACCAAATTTTCACCATTTGTGAGAAAAGAATCAGAAAAACAAAAACATTAGTGAAACAAAGAGTATGGCAGCTGCTCATATAGCAAAATACATCCGTCATGCTCCAGCAGCAAAACCACACGTTAGTCCTTTGATACACTGGGGATCCAAATTGATGGGTGCAACCATGTGGTTTTGGATAATGTTGAGAATCAAAGAAGAAGGTCCAGTCATGTTCGGTTTGAAGAAGCCTTTCGAAAGTCATTAATCGAGAAAATGATAAAAACCCTCGTTATACAAGAATTACAGGTACCATCATGAATAGTTGCGGATGTTATGAAAACGACCTAAAGTTATAATCAAATATATACAAAGTTTACTTTTTTGAATTTTGCTATGATTTTTATGTTCCTTGATCATCCAGTTAACAAGGTATGTTTCGCAGTTGCGGCATGTTAAATTGAAATTGTCTAATATTCAAGAAACACCCTGATGCAATTTAACTTTGCTCTTCGCCATACTATAGTTGACTTGACCACATAAATTTATACTTTGTACAAATTAAAGAATTGGCAACGCAACACTGTGTACACAAGATAGTAAACATGATAACTCTTGTTTAAAATTGTTAATTTTCATATCCTTCTATTTACAAGTCTAATCAAAATTACGAGAGAACTGCAGTAGCGTATATGAAAATTTCAACCTTTTCATGAAGAAGTCCTTGCAAGGTTCGTCATGGGTCAAAACTGCAATATTGACAATGTAAGCACATAGTTAAACAGGGTCAATTCTTATTTTAATACTTTTGTGCACCACCTTTCTTTTGCAGTAGTCAATTTTCAATTCAACGCATGATCTATCTAAATTTCAATATCTAATTTCGATTAAAAAAATAGGAATTTTTTAATTCTTTACATGATACTGTTAGTATGCTTTTGACCTGTAACCTTCTACAACGGAATACCACGCGGTCCAACAAACAACAATAGATCTCGAAATTTGACCGTTCTAAACGTTGCTGTTGAATTCAACCTGATTTACGCCTCTTTAGTTTATAATTTTTTTTAGTAAACAGTTGGGATTGTCACGCATTGAGATTAATTAAGAGGATGAAATTGTCACGCGTCTAATTTTTTTAACAATTCCATTTTGAAATTTGGATAATGCGCAAACTGAACTTTAGATTTTGTACCACTAGACCATCCCCTAAATATTCTTTCACTCCCATCACACTTTCATTTTCATTCCAACAAGAATCATTCCATCAAATTTCAACCATACACTGAAATTATTTCATTTCATTCGTATCAAACATTTATAGATTTTGTGCTTTGGATCCGAAAACCATCATAAGTTGCTACACTTTTTTTCTCCCCTACTTGATTCAATTAAAAGTGAAATTCCCATCATTGTACTTTTGAATTTGACTCCAAACAGATGATCATAATAATATGCTAGACCCTTCTACACGCTTGAGGAATGCAGTCATAAAGGGAGCGCTTCCCATTGTAGAACGAATATTGTCTCGGTTTCCGGAACTATGGTTGAATGTTGATTCAAATCATCAAGGATGGACAAATATCCATTATGCATCTTATTACGGACACTACTTGGTGTGTTCTTTCCTAATAACATTCATCAAGAACGATCCGGATTTCAACAATGAGAACGGTGATAATTTTTCCACGTTGGATTTATTAACTTTTGATAATAAATCAGTTCTACATCTTTGTATGGAGAAACACCATTCACAAACATTGCATTATTTATTACAAGAGTTTCCTGGGAAATTGTGGTTAAATCACAAATGCGCAAAGTCGAATCAGACCCCATTACACCATAGTTGCATGTATAATTTCAATCAAGGTACTAGACTATTATTGGATTTCGGTGCTGATTATTCAATCACTGATTCTGATGGAAATACTTGTTTGCACTTGTGTTTTCAATTTGGCAGCATTGACTGTATAAAGGAGATTCTTCAGCACATTTTAAAAATTAATAAATTCGATAAGGAGAGATCACGAATAGAAATTGATAAATTTCAAAATATAAAAAATTACTCCGGTTGGTTGGCCAAAGATTTCTCCTCCAGTTTTGAAATGATAAACCAATATGAAGATTTGAAACTTTGTTTGTTATCGTTTGATTTGCCTGAATCTACACCTTCTGACTATGATGATTTATACTCGAATACTTCAGCAATTACCCAACAAAATTCACGACCCTCATTGGATGAGAACAAAGTATTAACGTCTCCAATTGTATCAATGTCGTCTTCTCAATCACAATCGGAATCTCAACCAGTACAGACAAGAAAGACAAAATCACAATCGTTATCAAATGGAGATCAAACCAATCAGTTAAAATCAATCAATTTGAGAAAAAGATCAAACACTTCATATTCATATAAGATATCTTCTCTGTCACTACCGCCACCCATGATCTTGAACAACGAACATAATCATTTGCTATCTCGTTCGTCGAGTAATTCCATAGCGCCATTGACACCATTGACACCACAAATGAATCAAACACCTTCTTTGAAATCGGTTACCATATCTCCATCATGTAGGAGCTTAAACACTTTGAATAATAATTATTATAATTTGGCAATTGATGATGAACCAAATTCACCCCTGTCATTTACATCAACCACATCTTCATCTTTCACATTCTCACCAAATCACAAAAGTTCCAACCCGGAAGAACAACGCAAAAAGTCGTTTTCAAAATCCGCGGCTTTACCTCCAATCAACTCCGAAAATGAGTCATGGCCATCGATTAAACCAATTAGTCCGTTGACACAAGAACATCAGGAAAAAGCGGGGTCTAAGCCCAAATCAACCTCGTCTGCTTCTTCAATAGCAGCAAAAGTTGCATTCAATTCAAGCAGAGCCTCGTTGAATCAATTGGATAGCCCAACGAAATCATTGCAGCCGTCACAAAGATCTATTGAAAAATCCAATAGTTTTATGAGTACTTCTTCCAATTGCAGTAGTGATTCTAGTAGCAGTGTGATCAACAATGACTTGATTAGTACTCAAAACACGATTGTGATTGGAAATAGCGACGATAGTAATACCACTTTCAATTATATCACAAATGAAGAAAAATTAAGAAGATCAAGGTCGTCTGGTACGCTACCTTTTTCAACTACAAACAGTAGATCTAACCTGAACAACAATAATGAAATGATATTTGACAGGAAAGCAAACAGCAGCATGCACTCTTTAAGTAGCACAGGTTCAGATAAGTATAAGAAAATGAGTGTCAATAGTATTAATTTCAGTAGAGTTCGTTAAAATTACTTAAGTAGTGCTAGGTTTATTCAACGGTTTGAAAATGTACGTGTTGCAAATGTGTTATAAATAATTGAATAGTTGTTGTTATTGTTACATTCTTAAGACTTGCAGATGCTACCAAATTCAAATGACGTAATTGGCAGGTAATTTAAATCTATAAATTTTTTTTTTTCGTCCTAGATTTGCGGTCCAAATGCAACTGGATCTTGAGTGTTAAGAATATTCAAAGAGTTAGTCAATGTCGATTGTTGATTTATTCGCGATTTGCTGAATGTCAAGAGAGAAGCTAAGTATGGTTGAAGTATTTGTGTGTGTAGGTGAGCAATTGTAATGTTGCACTCAGCAATTTAAAATGTAAAAGAGATTTTGTGTGTTTTTATTTTTGCATCTGTTTTGAAAGTTAAGTAACAAGACGAAATGAGAGTTTATATAATTGGTGTACGCCATGAAGAAACGCCATAGTAAATTGAAGAAATAAACGAAATAGTATTATCAGGTACTGCTGATGCCGCTGAAAAATAATGTAAACAATCATGGAACCTGCTTCCCTAACAATAGAGGAATACTATTGTCGTCATATCGCTATTGATACAGATGTTGTCGATGGTGATTGTGGTGGTAATTTTGTGGTGGGTTCAAAGTAAGAGAAAGTTTGAATTGGATAGTTAAAATTGCTGTAATAAAATATATCAATGTTTGTTAATAGTGTATTTTTATTTTTAGGTCACACTCTATAATTTTGTACGTTGCCCCTCCAATTCTTATGATTCAACCCACCACCATATTTCCACCGTATAAATAAACTTTTAATTCCCTCCTTCTTTCCACTTTTTTCCAACATTCATATCAATTGAACAATTTTTTCAAATAATCACATAATATAATGACCAATTCTCCTCATAAATTATTCTACAAAGGTAAAGAAACCGATTTCGTCATATTCATAGATGATAAAAACCTATTAGACAAATATCAAGGCGGTGATAACACTATTCCAATCATCGACATAGTATCAATTTTCAAAGTATTTGTTAATAGAACAGGTGGTGTCGAAGGTGTATTAGACGAAGCGTCAAACTTGGACTTGGAGAACGAATTTGGTACAAAGAATGCCGATGAAGCTATAAAAACCATTTTGAAAAAAGGCTCCGACAAAGCTAATGCTTCTGTTTCCAATGATCCAGGCTCCCATAATGACTCAATTGGTGCTGGTAACACTGGTAATTGAATCTAGTATATAATGATATTCAAAGTGACCAAAATATAAAAAGATAATCATCACGCATCGATTAGTACTACTTTCATCTGTTGTGACTCTTTTGAACAACTGTTTGCCCTCATTCAGGATTGTAAGGCTATGTAGTATGATGGCTGCAAAAACCAGCTTAAAAAATGATATGTACAATTGTACAAGAGTAAATTAACAGCAAAGTATAGAGTTCATAGTATATCACCTAATCAAGAACATCATAATTCAACGTTTAGATGAAATCTCGAACGGTTAAATTGTACATATTTGATTAAACTCTAGAATTTGACTAAAGTAAAAAATTTTTAGTATTACCAAGATATCTACAGCCCATAAAGTAATGAAGGCTTTATTGCTTGTATTAGTCTTAAGCATTATATTTTTAATGGCATGACTATTCTCCTCAAAACACAGCAATACTTAAAAACCATCTTATTACTGATAGAGCATTCCCAAATATTCACAACAGAACTAATATCTTCTGTTTGAATAACAGACTTTTTCGCTAAACCTGGTTGGGACCAATTTTTTTAATGCGACACATATGTATATTTGCACATTTGACAGCTTTCGAAAAGTATTGTTACCCAAAAGTCGTTTAGGGTGATACCAAATTCTGTTGTACTTGGAATATCATATGGTATAAGGTACTAAAACTCTAAGCTCTGCTAATTTTTAACGCTCCTGAATTTACTTGTGCCAAAAATCGCGTAGGATGTTGCATAATTTTGGTGTGATTGCAACTACTCTTATTGCAAAGTATAGAATCCTCAAGTTTTGCAAATATTAAACATCCTTATATTACCTTGTGTAAAGTGGTATAAAGATTGCAAAACTTTTATGTGTTTGAGATAACATAGAGTCGAAGGTACAGGACTTTTCAATTGTGCAAATCCTTGACATTCCTGAATTACCTTGTGTTGAAAAATTGGAAAAACTGTTCCATAGTTTGGTTTATCTAAAATTATTATCGATGCAAAGTATAGAAACCTTAAGTTTTGCAAAACTTTAACATTCTCATGTTAGCTTTTGTCAAAATCAAGTGTTGCAAAATTTTGGTATAGTTGGAACTACTTTTGTTGCAACAGTTCGATTATTGCTAACTTTATATCACATTTGGGCTGTTTTTCGGTTAACTTAGCTTAATAATATAAGAGGTCTTCTTTAATACTATTACTGCACTTAGACGATTCAAGGAAGATTTCAATATTTGAATAGCAATACTTCTTTTTCAAAATTTGGTACTGTTATGGAGACGAGAAAAAAAAACTAATTTGATTAGTTGCAAAGTGAAAAATATGAGTGCAAGAGCTTTAAAGAGACTTGAACGACAAAAGTTAGAACAAGAACAATCATTGAAATTAAGCAATGATGCTATAGAAAGCGATGACCCTGATGACAATCATAGCTCAATCAAACAACAATCCAAATTCAATGCATTTGATTTATTAGAGGATAGTGACCAGCAAGAAAGTGATGATTATGTCTCAGAGGACGAACCTCCTCAAAAAATTGAACAAAAACAGAATCCTGAGCCCATAAAGAGTACGAAGAAACTGAAGAAAAAGAAGAACCAAAAAGCAAAATTGAAGACTCCAGAAGTTGATAGTGATGAAGAATTAGATAAGATTTTACGTGACTTGAAATTAAAGGATGAACGAGAATCTACCCCTACGGGTGATGAGCCTTTAGAATTGTTTGATTTTGAACAAGAATACGATCTAACTGAAAAACCAATACCTCTTTATGATTCAAATTTCAAGTACTTTACCTCGAAACAGCTCAAACAATCATTACCATTACTATCCATCGAGTCGATATCTAACCTAGATCAAGACAATGAATATAAGAATCTATTTGGAAATTCATTGTCGTTAGATACGATTGAGGATGCCAATTCAACTACATCGCTAGCGATATCTCCAGAACTATTGCAGCAGTTTAAAAAATTAGCAAAGTTGACAAGGGGTTGGGGAGGAAAAGACAGAAGAAATGTTCCTGGGACTACCAAAAAACTATTGCTATCCAGAATTAGAGATGACTGGTTACCAACTCAAATAAAACCTATGGGTATGGAAGAAATAAAGAATGATGATGAAATACTAGAATTCTACTTATATAAAGAAGAAGATTTGGAAGAAGAGCAATTGAAAATCAAAGTTCAACATGAAAAAAAATTGGGTGTAAAGTACTTTAAATTCAACAAATTGAATAATATGACTGATCGAGCAGCAAACACAAGGTTTTACGCCAGTGTTGTCATGACTCCCGACCCAGAATCATTAATGCAATTGCTTCAACAACATCCATATCATACCGAAACTTTACTTCAAGATGCCATGGTTCTATTGCGACAAGGAGATAATAAAGCTACTTCCAATGCTTTGATAGAAAAAGCAATATTTACATTTGACAGATCTTTACATAAGACATTCCACGAACTATTGCAAAACTCACAAAATGGTTTACTTAGATTGCCTTATGAAAGATTCATGAATCGTCAATTCTACTTATGTTTGTTCCGATATATCATTGCCCTTGGTGAAAGATCTACATTTTTTACCGCTTTATCATATTGTAAATTGTTATTATCTTTATCCCCAGCAGAAGATCCTTTGGGTGTGAGGTATTTCATTGATTTTTATTGCATAATGAGTGAAGAATATCAATATTTGATTCGAATGAGTCAGTCTCCATTAGTCTCAACTTATGAAAAATGGTTCACTCCAGGAATCGCTTTTTCGACTGTTTTAGCTTACTTGAAGCTTAACAAAGTAGACAAAGCAGAGCAAGCACTACACCAAGCATTCGAAGCACATCCTTACACTGCATTCAAGTTATACCAATTATTAAATTTATCCACTGATGGATTAAACGTGAAAGAAAAAGATTTCAAGATAACTGCGGAAATACAAATATCGGCAGAATCATACTTGATCAGGGCCAACATTTTATGGAAGGATTCATCAGATAGACAATTTTTGAAAGAACAAATCTTTAAACTTTTCAACAATTTCAAACCAGAAGAAGGAGGGTATAGAAACTCAATATTCAAATTCTTGGGTTTTGCATCAACAAATGAGGATGAACCAGACAACGAGATTCCATTGAATTTGATCAGATTCACAATTCTATCAGGAGAACCCAAACTTATGGGTAAATTACCACAAAAGGTATGGTCAAGTAATGATACATTTGAGTATGATGTTTTACCACCAAAAGATGATCACTCAGGCGAAAGTTCGGGAATTTTTCAAACTTCGAACATCACTGATTCAATGATAAACTATGTAGACCAAAATCTATTAGGAACCATCATACAAAATAGAACTGCAGATTCAGGGTTTGAAGAAATATTGCGTCAACTTGAACTTGAACATGCAGATAATGAGGAAGAAACTTAAGTAGCTTTTAAATAAGATCTCGCAGATTTATATTTTTTTTTTTTTTTTTTTTTTTTGCTTCTCTGTCAGTTCCAAATTCTATACGTATACGAATAATTTTTCAATCATTCTAGAATGATTGCAATTGACCTTGAATTTCGACAATGGCAATGGCAATATCAAATTTCAACCACCTTTTTTATAAGTGTGATACTACCAGCACTATACTATGTTTACTGTAAATACATCACCAAGTCTCCAAACAGTTATAATAAGATAGAAGCACCTATTAAATTACAAATCTCAATACCGGAAGAAGCAAGACCCCATTGGAAAGGCAAAAGATTATATCCGCCATCGATTGTGATACCGAATGAACCAAATAAACTTCAAAGTTATTGCCCTGCTACTGGACAATACTTGGGGACATTCGATGTAACATCAAAAGAAGAAATGGACATTGCAATCGCAGCTGCAAAAGAAGCTCAAATCGAATGGTCTAAATCCTCTTTCAATATCAGAAGGAAATTACTCAAGTCAATGACGAGATTCATTTTGGAAAATCAAGAAAATCTAGCTAGAATTGCATGTCGAGATTCAGGTAAAACTAAACTTGATGCATCAATGGGAGAGATCATGGTGACACTAGAAAAGTTGAATTGGATAATCAACAATGGAGAACGGGTTTTGAGACCAAGTCAAAGACCTGGACCGTCTAATTTTTTATTGAGCTTTATGAAGAACGCCGAAGTGAGGTACGAACCATTGGGGGTAGTGAGCTCGATCGTTTCATGGAATTACCCATTTCATAATCTTATGGGTCCTGTGATTGCTGCTTTGTTTACTGGAAATGCCATAGTGGTCAAATGTTCCGAACAAGTAGTTTGGTCGTCTAAATGGTTTATTAAGATGATAAAGGAAAGTTTAAAACTGTTGAATTTAAGCGAGGATTTAGTCCAGTTGGTATATTGTTTCCCAAATGATGCTGATTACTTCACATCTCATCCTAGTTTGAGTCACATCACTTTCATTGGGTCAAAACCGGTAGCTCATCATGTTGTCACTAGTGCATCGAAACAGTTGACTCCTTGTGTGGTGGAACTTGGAGGAAAAGATTCTGTGATTGTTTTAGATGACGTAAAAGATATTAAAGCATTATCATCGGTGATACTAAGAGGTACTTTTCAAAGTGCAGGACAGAATTGTATTGGTATCGAAAGAGTGATATGTTTACCAAAATCATACGACAACTTGGTAAGTATATTCACTGATCGAATTAAATCCTTGAGATTGGGCTCAGATATAGACCAATTAGATGAAATAGACATGGGTGCGATGATCTCAAATAATAACATGGATCGATTAGAAGGTCTAATACAAGATGCGGTTTCAAAAGGCGCAAAACTAGTACATGGAGGTAAACAATTCCATCATCCAAACTACCCCCAAGGACATTATTTTGAGCCTACTTTGTTGATTGACGTGGACTCATCAATGAGGATATTTAATGAGGAGGTCTTTGGTCCTGTTTTAACTTTAATAAAAGCAAAAGATGTCGAAACAGCAATAGAGCTTGCAAATGCGACGGAATACGGGTTGGGAAATTCGGTATTTGGATCCAACTTCCAACAGATCAATGCTATTGCCAACAGATTAACCAGTGGTAATGTAGCAATCAATGACTTCGCAACGTATTACGTTGCCCAATTACCATTTGGTGGAATTAAAAAGTCGGGATATGGGAAATTTGGCGGCGAAGAAGGTTTGACTGGACTATGTAATGCTAAATCAATTATAATGGACAAACCATATCTAAGGATCTTTGGAGTTCAAACCGCAATACCTCCGCCAATAGATTATCCAATCGAAGACGATAAGAAAGCATGGAATTTTGTAAGAAGTTTGAACGTCGCTGGTTATGATGGGAGAATTTGGGCCAAAATCAATGCGATAAAAACTTTAGCCAAAGCAGGAAATTAAAAAGGTTTAATGTATATATTGTGCTATTGAAAAAAAGGAGAACTGAATGTCATGTTAATTTGTAGTTGCATTTATATGCAATTGAGGATTAGGCTTGATTGTAGCATCTACTAATAATTTCACAACTTGACTCTTTTTATCTTCAAACTTAGCTTTCAACTCTTTGATCTCCTTTTCAACTTGTTGCTCAGCCTCCTTATCAATCTTTTCGTTCAATCCATCATGGTCTTTTTCATACTTTTGTAATTCTTGTTCTTTAGAAGTTTTATATTCATCAATTTCTTTTTGAGCATCCTGTTTAGCCAATTTCAATTTGTTAGTTCTATATTTTCTTGCTTCATTGACAATCTCAGCAGCTTCTTTTTCTGTTTTCAACAAAGACTGGATCCCAGATGACATATTTTATTGTATTATAAGTGTAGTTGGAATTGGAATTAGATAAAGTTTCACTAAATTGTTGATTTTTTTTTGCGAACGCTTTAGAGTAATTTTGCAATTCTTACATAATAGTTAATATTACACTTTAATATCTATTTGCTTTGGCTTTATTAGAACTGGAAGAAATAGTTTATAGATTTTCAATGACAAACCAATCAAATTGCCCAAACAGATAAACATTAGGCTTACCCCAAAAACGGCACTCATCACTTTGAAGAACTTCAATTCGTGGCCCTCGATTGCAACTTTTCCAATTTCACCATTGATCAACGACATGGTACCTATGGGGAAAGTCAATGTCCAAAATCCTTTATTCCATTTTATCAATCCATACTTTGTTTGATGAAGATCGATATTCTTAGCAAAAGGTTTGATTTTCGAAATCGTTGAGATTATAGCAATGAATAAGTAAATGTAGCCACCAGATAGAAAAAACACCGAGATAAAACCGCTCGTCACTAAAAACGAATTGCCCAATGATTTGTCAGGAATGAAATTGTGCATGTTTCTACCAAATAACATAATACTATAACCAGACTGGCCAGTGAATCCTATAGGTAAGTATGAAGTAAAGACATTTTGTGTGTTTGGGATCTTGCATAGAACCAACCTGGCTATGTATAGAGCTCCCACGCCGTGGAATAGTATCAATGAGATGAATAGTAACATCAATGATAATATTTCCGTTATGATTTTGTATTGAGTATGCGGCAATACAGGGGCTATTAGATGACCCGTGGATGAAATCACACATGGACAAACTATAGGCATCAATATACTAGCATGAATAGACTCAATTGAATGATTATTGATTTTGGCTAAAAATGAAAGAAAGAACATAATTGTGGAGTTGTAAACAGCAATGATCACTCCAATCCACCATAAAACCCAAAGTAGAATAGGAAATCGGTCCTCAACTAGTAGATGAATTGCATTCACTATTGTGGTATACCCCATCGAATAAACGGCAAAATAGATTGAATACGCGGGATCGCAATTGTATGAATATATACGTTTGGGATACCTAATGCAACTCCAGATCAACATGACATTGGTTGAAAGAAATAGTATTATCGTTAGCACAAACATTATTGTGCCCAATACCTCTAACCACTTAGCTTTATATGGGAAATTGCGAAGTATGTTAGCTGTGATACCTGTGCCTAAAAACCCTAGAAAGTATACGGGATGAAAATTGTCTATCGATTCATATTTGAGCTTTTGCATAAATGTTAGTTGTAGATTGTAATCAGAACTCCTATCATTGACCACATCAAGCTCAAAATTAGAACTTGTGGAATCTGTCATCGATGAAACTCATTGACAGCTATAATATGTTTCAATATATATAAGATGATGAATGAAATATTTTCTTATGATTCATATAAATCAGCCCCACGAAACCTAAAAAAAGAGTCAATTATTACCGCTAATAATTACTCCTTTTGTCAACCATTGAATTCGCGCGATTGAGTTTACGCGAGTGGAGCATGGAGTGCTAACCAGCTTTTAATCAATTTTGTTACCCTAGGATGAGTTTCTCCATTCAATTACTCTATATCGTCTATATCGCATTATTTTTGTAAATTCTTAATTGTAATAGTAAAATGATCCTCTGTTGAGCTACTTGTGTTTATGGTAGATTATTCCACTTAACATAATAGTTTCGGATATGCAAAATAACTACACCATCAATGGTTAGTTAATACAGCGCCTTTGTCATAATTAACATTAGTGATGATATTACTATATACTGAAGAGTGTAATACTTATATTGTTGGCGAAGTAGACAAAAGTTTCCTGAAGATCCCTATTCCCACTCGCTACATTTCTACGCAATAAAATGTCGTTTATGTCGTAATGAAAACATCTTTATACAAACATTGATGTTTGAGTGAATTCAATCGAAATATTAGATATGCAGAAATAGATAAACACTATTTTTAATGAACGATTACCATATTTCTGTTTATTGACTTATAAAGCGCTCCCCTTGTTAGGAATTTTTAAAATAAGCTAAAGGCACTTTTTTTTTTCCCATTAATACTGTACTTTATTTCAAGACTCAACTACTTTAGAGCCCGTACAGTTGTTGACTGTCTTTCTAAAATTCATGAGGCATCTGTTATAATTGGTCCTTGTACTCCCCAACTTTTGACAGTTTTTTGCTACAATTTTGACAGTTTTTTACGGCTCAACCAATTTTGATTTAAATAAAAATAAGAGAATTTGATCAACTTAACAAATGTAGTTTATATTTTCTTTCAATCATCCAAAGAGCATACGCATGTAGCTTTTGTAATGCGAATGATCTTTTGAACATGAATGAAAAGTCTAAAACTGTCATTTGATACCAGCTAATGACTCACTCACTGTTCTTATGTAGAGATCCTCAGTCCATAGAATTTCTTGAATATCATCATGGTTTGAATCTTAATGGTTTGAGTGAATCAGATTCTCTATTAGTCGCATCCAGACAGTATTTACTTGCTGGTGGTTTAGCTACATTTAATATAAAATCTAATACAATCATTTATAAAGATGACTTTGATATTCATTAAAATAGAGAAGTTGGCTAGGAAATAAAATGAATTGCAGAAATATTAAACTGTATTTTAAAAGGGGGTTGAAATAGCCGCGCGTAAGCAAACAAGGGCAAGAATTTGTTAGTCTATAAATTAAATCATTAGTTATTGTAATAGCCGTCTGAAATAAACCTGATCATATACTCGTCAATATGTCCAATTCCTTCTTCGAAATCTACATCCATATTCTCGTCATCGTCAAACATGGTGCTTTGAGACTTTTTAATCAAGTCAGTGGTAGACCTCGTATTGTCATCAACAAAATCTTCTTCGTCCACTTGTACTTCCTGCAATGCAGCACCTGCTGCTTTTCGATCCTCTTCGTCTTCAGCTTGTGCAAAGACTTTAGACATTTTGGCATCACCAGAAAAGTCAATCGTACGATCTGCTATTTCACCACCAACATTGGCGTCACTAACCAAATCTTTGACAGAAAATTTACCAAAATAGTCTGTTGTGAACTCACCTTCTTGAATAACCACATTATCTAATTGTCGCTTTTGATTCGCCTTTTTGATAATATTAGATTCAATGGTGAATTCAGATACAAATCTGTAAATGTGAACGTCTCTAACTTGACCAATCCTATGACAACGATCTTGACATTGCTTATCCATTGCTGGATTCCAATCAGAGTCGTAGAAGATAACTGTATCAGCACCAGTCAAATTGATACCCAACCCACCTGATCTAGTAGACAATATAAATACAGGTATTTTTGGATCACGATTAAACTTTTCGGTTAATAATTGTCTATCTTCTATTTTCGTAGCCCCATCTAGCCTCATATATCTATAACCATGGATATTTAAGAATTGTTCTAAAATATCCAAAACTTTGGTCATTTGAGTGAAAATTAATGCTCGATGTCCTTCTGAGGTCAATTTCTGTAGTAATTTTGCCAACTTTTGCAATTTACCACAATCAAATTGTAGCAATGATTTGTCAGGAAAAGCAATAGACAATTTCACTTGAGATTTATGATACGGATTAGTTATCTGATTAGAAGCAACTTCGTTTCGTATCTTATTTTGTGTTTTTATAGGTATCAACTGATCTTTCATATCCAATGCCACAACCGACGGAGTGATTATTGAAAATTTCTCGATGATATCACCCATTTCTTCCACCCTCTTGGGAATGGTCATAACAAATTTACTTGTTGCAACATCATTTAAAGGTTCCAGCTTTTGTTCTGAGAATTTCATCATTTTCAAAAAGGTGTCACCATATATTGGCTCTCTACTACATCTGAGATTGTTGATATACAATCTTTGTTTCAATTTCTCTTTCAACTCTAATTGTTGTTCAAATTTCAAATGTTGATGATATGTTACGTAGTCAGTCAAGTCGTTTTTACCTAGACCATCCTCTAGTGATTGTAATAGCTCAATTTGCTTTTCCAAATCCATTGATGATTTCAAATTTTGACGAGATCTCGCTACAAAATAATTGGTGTTTTCACAATTAACAATATCTAAATTTAGGACGTTGTAACTGATTTTTGACCCAATGGCGTCATTAAATTTGCTTACAATCGAATTATTTACCTGTTGATAACTTGACGAAGCCAGTCTTGGTAAAGCAAACGAGGTGACAACAGGTCTTATCTCAAACAAGTCTGGATGATTACACACTTTACGCAATTGCATCAAGCAATTGATAATTGATAAAAAGTTACCCGATGCCAAAGTTTCCTTAGTTTTTGCTCTAGACATAAAATCATCGTACAAAAATCTTTGTCTTTTGGATAAACGACAATATACTATGTGTTCATATTTTCCAGGCATTTGCTTCTCCACATCTTTTTTCAAACGACGTAATAGATACGGCCTCAAGACTTGGTGTAATCTTGCAACTGTGTTTTTCGTCTCGTCATCCATTTTTGAAGTCGTCTTTTCGTTCTCATCAATTAAATCTGAATTGTTGCCTAAAGTTGTTTGCTCTAATATCTTATCAACGGGTCGACCGAACCATTGTTGAAAATTTTCTAAATTGGCAAAGCCCTCCGGCATAGCCTGATTTACTTTAGATGACGGCATCAAGAAATATAATAAAGACCACAACTCCATCAAATTGTTTTGCAAAGGCGTACCCGTCAATAACAATCTATTCTCTGTGTTGAAGTTCAACAAAGCTCTCCATCTTGTTGACCTAAAATTTTTGATATTGTGAGCTTCATCCAAAATCATATATCTCCATCTTCTTCTTTTAAACGATTGTTGATCTTGAACAACTAGTTGATAGGAAGTAATACAAACATGAAATGCATCTGGTTTATTCCAACCTTTTCGTTTTTGTGCCCTTTGTTGAGGAGACCCATAATATGTCAAAACTTTGAATCCTGGTGCAAATTTTTTGAATTCCATATCCCAATTTAGCATAACAGAAGTTGGTACAACGATCAAATGAGGACCCCAAATATGTTTTTCACAGGCTAAGTAAGCCAATAAGGATATAGTTTGGATAGTTTTACCCAAACCCATTTCATCTGCTAATATACCATTGGTGCTGTTATTATACAAACTTGCCAACCAATTCAAACCTTGTTTTTGATACGGTCTCAATGTCCCTCTAAGAAGTGATGGCACTGGAACGTCTTTAACTTTGGCACCGTTTATAACCTCGACATTACTTTCATCCTCTGTGTCCAATTCTGTGTTTCTATCATCGGTTTTAATATCCATTGCTGATTCCTGCTCTTCGCCAGCACTTTTCATTGTAGAATCAGATTCATACTCCTCATTGTCATCTTCCATAAACTCATCATCTTCATCATCATGATCATTTGAAAACAAACTTGCCAATTTACCATTCGAATGTTGTTCACTACTTTTATCTTGCTCTTCCCCTAATGCACCTTCATCCTCAGATTCACTCTCAGACATCGAGTCACTTTCAGACATTGATTCACTTTCGTCGGAGTTAAGTAAAGAATTCTTGGCTGTATCAGAGTCCTCATTTAATTTGTCAATCAATGACTTTTGTTCTTCCGTATAGTCTAGTGAGAGATTGGATAATTTTGAACTAGGTATTTCCAAGACATCTCCATACAATGTAGACAATGCACTTTTGTTTGTAGAATCTTCCAAATCATTTTCAGCATCCTTCTCAGTTTCGATCACAGGTGGGGACTGCGGCTCAGAAGAAGACTCCAAATTTGCATATTTCTTCCTCAATTCATCCACCGACAATTCAATATCTTTATCATCATTTTTCTTATTTGTTTCGATTTCAATTTCCTCTTCAGCTGAGCTAGAGGAGAAGTTTTCAGAGTCACTTCCTTCAAGATCTGAATTATCATCATCAGAGTCACTTTCAATGTCCTCTGTTGCTTCTCTTGATGATGTAAGTTGTGCTTCCAACAACTGTGTTGAGTGCTCTAACATTTGACTCAAATGTTCCCTACCTTGAATCTTTTTCAACTCTTCATTTTTTTCATTTTGTATGATTTGGTAAACCTTGAAAGCCTGATTCCACCTTTTCTTGACTGCTTGCATCGCGAGACGACTTACTTTTCTCAAATTCTGTTCTCTCTCTTTAATCAATCTTTCTTTCTCACCGGCTTTTTTCTTGAAATGTTGCTCAATCATCGACGAGACTTTTCGAGTTCTCAATTGATGCTGCCTTCTCATTTGCTGATGTATTTTTGAAAATGCAATACCTTGAGCTATTAAATGATCTTGGTGAGTCAAATTATTTACAAAAGCTTGGACTTTTGGCGTGACCGTTGAAGTAAGACGAAATGGGTCCGTGGCTTTAGTGTTCGTTTGTGGTAATACAATTTTTCTTCTCTCAATTCGATCCTCCACTAGTTCGAGACTATTATCAATATTTATTTTATCCCGAATCTTTTTGAGCATGATTTCTTGTTGATTGACGATTTTGTCATACTCTTCTTTGGAATAGTCAAAATCTGGCATTATGCTTTCGTCAATAATTGGCGTTTTACAATTTTCATTCAAGAAAGAGTCTAGATTTCGTGACAATTCAGGTGCAATTATGGTTGAATCTTGATTTCGTAGTATGGTCAAAGGGGTTGGATCAAATTGAATGATGTTATCCTCGTTGCTATCATTTTCACCTGTAATGTCTATAATTTTATCACCCAAATTCATTTTTTCCACAGGTTGCGCCCTCCATAGAGGTATATGGGATGGGTGGGTGACGATTGGAATTGGAATAGTCAGTTTCACACTTTTAACTCTAGGATTTCTGAAATTCTCTGGTGCGGACTCCTCCTCGTCCAAATCTTCGATATCATCCACTTTGCTTTCTTCTTCATCGTCCGAGAATACATCCTCCTCATCTTCGACTTCTTCTATATCACTGTCAATTGTAGTTAAGTGTTTCTTCATTTTTGACTTTTTACTTTCCGGTCGATTTTTATTTATCAGGACTAATTTAGGTGATGACAGTGGTTTCTTATTACGATTAGATTTGCCACTACTTGCTTTGAGAAATCGTACATCCTCTTTGAAGCTTGATTCTACATTCAAATCTCTCATTATATCTTGTTCAATTTGATTACTTTTTTCTATGATATCTTGTCTAAAGGGGTATTTTTCATTCAAGGCATTCTCTATATCATTAAGTTTCTTTTTTTGAAATCTCATTGGCAAATTTCGTATTTCAGACATATCTTCGATTTCATCATCCCACTTCAATTTGAAATTAGCATTTTCATCTTGGAAATTTTGAAATGATTCGGGTAAGTGGTTGTTCATCACTGAGCTAAACTCTTGGGGATCCCAATATACTATTGATTTGAAATGCTGTAATTGAAATAATTCATTTATAAGGATTCTAAATTCTGCCATTATTCTGCTTAGTTTTTCTTCTTTGGTTTCGATTTTTCGCCTTTTCCCATTAGATTGATTTCGTCCGGTTTGTTTTGAACGTTTTTGCAAAGTTGTTGAGGGTTTATGGTGTGTACCATTTTGATTGTAGTCTAAATTTGAAGACCCATTTTGATTTAGTCTTTTTGAAACTCTTCGACTTCCTCTACCATTCTCAGGCATATTGATTGATTGGAATGAATTAGTTTTTGATTCAAAAAAATTAAAACACGATAAAAGTAATGGAAAAAAAAAATATAAGCTCAAGAGAAAAATACACTCGAATGTTGAGAGATGAAGATGGAGACAAGTTTGATGCTTACCATAATCAATTTGAACTAACATTGATCTATTTTAAATTCTTACCAGTATTTATGTACAGATCATTTTCTTTCAAGTAGCTTGATCTATTGTTTTCAATCGTTTCATCAGCTGGCAAAATACCACACTCTTTCTCTGCGGTTGTGTCTGGTTGAGCTTGATATAAGTAGTTTTTTGAGTCTGACGGAGAGCCTAATTCAGCAGCTAATCCATTGTAAGGATATGATTTGATGTTACCTGGTTTTTCAGGGTTCAATTGAAAATAGTATATGATGCTAGCGAAACCAATTATCAGACCGAAGAATAAACCAATTTGTTTTAAAGCCGTTGAGTTGGATCTGAAGTCGTAAACATCTGGTGACCATATGTCATACATATCTTCATCCATACTCACGGGATCATTTCTGTTTCTTCTATTTTGTTGGTCATCGTATTTTAAATATGGGTCTTTCTTTTGGGCGAACACAGGAGTAATGTCTTTATAATCAGCATATTCTGGATGTTGTGGATCAGCTAACACAATTGTTTCTCCTGTGGTTTGATCGTAGATTGTAGCTGTTTCTTTGTTAGTCGCATAGTTTCTCAAACAATTGATGGTTGTGCTTTTGAGTAATGGAGTAGATCTATGGTTGATAGAGCGTTTTAATGAGCTCAATCCTAATCTTGATATCATGGTGGGAAATTGAATTTGACAAGATGTTGTTCAAGGTGCTGGCCTAGGATCTAATGAGGTTGTCTAAAACTTTGGTGGTAAAATTCAACCAATAAAATTAAATGAGAAAAAAATTATACATTGTAAAAACAAACGAAACTAAGTGCACACTACCAAGTGATATCAAAGAAATCAGATAGACATCAGTCAATTACATAGAAATTGTAAATCTAGTTAATAAATATGAATGTTTGATTACGAATTGTATACTCGTGAAACCATGCTTTAACTTTATGTAAATCGCTAAATAGGAATAATAACGAAACTGAGCAATTGGTGCAATTCATTAGCATTCACAGGAAGCCCACTTACTTCTACTCTTTTCTAGATTGTGATTCTCCAAATGTTATCTTTTTCAATGGTGATTTTTCATTTTCAGAGAATTGTCTCATGGATGAAAAGTTGTAATCTAAGTTGGTGACCATGTATTTTGTTACATATCCAACAGTTAAAAACAATGGAATGAATGCCCACAAAACACTTGTATTGTAAAAGTTCCAGTATTCATGAACAGGAGGAGGATTCAAATTGAAATTGTATTTATTATTGAATGTAGCCACGGGTGTTGATTCCGCTTTGACGTGTTGAAATCTTCTAAGTATCACTTTTGGATTCTGTCTTATTAATCTGCTGAACATGGCTATTATGTTGTAGGGTGTATGATTATTTAAAGAAACTGATGTTTCGCTTGTTTCTGGAAGAAGAAGATAATTTTGGTAGTGAAAAATGCAATTGTAACTGTATTTAATTTTTTCCTACACGACTGGAGTTGATCTTTATACCATAAGAACAAGTAACTAACTACTAAGTTTACTACTCCAGAGCTATCGTTAATTGAAACTATTAACAATCCAGTTTCACACTTTTCAAATTCAATAATCATCAATTGCAATCCATTAATTAACTCACTACCAACTCATTGGGCACATTGAATTCTTCCAGGATACGAGTTGAGAAAGTGGAATGCGACAACAGTACAGAAAACCGTATTTTCCAAATTCATCTAATTCATCACATCGAGCAAAATTATACAACAATGCTTCTACCAGGAAGGAAAACTCACTTCAAGTATGGATGGGTGATTTGAGTCCAACTTGGACAGAAGAATTTATCTTCAATCTATGGACCAAACTAGTTTCGAGACCGGTTCAGGTTAAAATAATCAAAGATAGATTTAATCCGCTGAAACCTAGCTATTGTTTTGTCACATTTGACTCTCAAGAATCACTCGAGCTTGCTGTACAAAGAAATGGACAAAGAATACCCGATACCAATAAAACTTTCAAATTGAATCATGCTACTGGTAACAAGCTGCTTGATAGCAATGGTACCGAACAACAGCAGCAACAATTCACATTGTTTGCTGGAGATTTGGCAATGGAGGTCAATGAAGCTACCTTATTTGCAAAATTTAATCTCAAATATCCAAATCAAATAAGCCTGGCCAAAGTTATAACCGATCCAAATACACGCAAATCAAGAGGTTTTGGGTTTGTGAAATTCAACACGGCTGAATTCATGAACAAGGCTTTGAACGAAATGCAAGGGATGATAATTGGATCGAAAGCAATAAGATTGGGCATCGCAGCTGGATCAGACACCTCAACAACTACTCAACAACCAAGCACTAAAACAGATTATCACAAAATTAGTTTACCACAACATCAGCCAGAACTAAACAAATGGACTGACGGAAGAAATACAAACATCATACTCACTGGATTGTCTTCAAAGTTTACAAGAAGCGAACTTGAAATTTTATTGTTACCTTTTGGTGATATAATATACTTGAATTTGAATCAGTCTTTTGAAAATTGTTATTGCAAATACTTGTATCGAGAGTCTGCAGAACAAGCTTACTTACACTTGAATGGGTTGTTTATAAATGGTAGTAGAATCAAGGTTTTATGGGGAAGTTCTGTCGCAGTGAAGAATGGTGAAACCAATTTCAAACCAAAATTGAACGAATCAAAATACGAACCCGACACCAATACTCCGATGACATACATAGCCAACTACTACGATAATAGTAGACTAGATTTATTGGATGAAAAAGAAAAGGGAGAATATTTCAAAAGACTAGATGGAAGCGAACCAAGATCTGTAAATCAAATCAATAGTGTTTACCTCAAACAAAAGTCGAGGCAACACGAATTGCTTAATAGTTCCTTATTTTAATATAAATGCATATCACGACCAACACCAGGACAGTGAAATTTTAAGTCCTCAATGTTTTCAAATGAGACTCCACAGTACCAGCAAAACTTATGCTTTTCTCTTAAGTACAATACTAATTTAGTTATTAGCTTTGTAGGATCTTCGACTTGGACCTTTAAAGCAAATTGTTCTTGTAAAGTGTCGTATTTTGACTCCACTGACTGGAGTTTCTTTGATTTTTCAATTGAGTCTTTTTCCACTACAAACGGCCTCCATAACATGCTGACCTCATTGATATCCTGAGATTCGTAATATTCATCAGCTTCACCACTAAGTTCAAAACAAAATTTCATTAAGTTTCTTAGCTCTCTGAATTCACTAACTTTCCTTGCGTTATCGATTTTTCCTGAAGTCAATTTTTCGATTTCTTTTTCGGTATAGGTATTTTCATTTTGCAATTTTTTGCCAAATGTAGTTCTCAATTGAATTGGTTCCTTGATAGCGTGTGAGTTTTTTGTTGCCCCTAATGAGTTGCCCACAACGAAACCCATTTTTTCCATCATACTTAAACCTATAGATTTATTTGGATTTTCAAACAAAGATTTGTCAACATGATATCTATCGTCACTTTGATCCTCTTCATTTTTACTGTTTGCCGCGTCATTGATTTCGAGAGTCATATAATCCTCTTCATCGTTATCAAAGTCAATGATTTTTTCTTCAACGGGAGGTTTAAAGATTTTCTTTTTAGACACTTTTGGTTTCACTTGTTCCTCATCATTAATGTTCTCAAATTCTAGAATGTTTATTCTTCTTTTCATAAAACAAGAACAATCAGTATTAATTTTTTTTTTTCTGATCCACAAGTACAATAAAACAGTTTAAGCTAAAAATACGTAATGCTACCTCATAGACCCACTTCACCGTATAAGTCCAATTCAGTATCAAGAGTGGGGTCATACTCCAGAATGAATTATTTAAGTCAAGGAAATAATACTAGCACTCCAGCTCAAACACCAACTTATGTGACTTCATCATTAAATCCAATCAAAAACCTACCAACAACATCCAATAATGTAAAGAGTAAAATACGGACAAAGGAAGAGCTAGAAAAGTTTGAAAAATTGCCAATTGTCGAATGTATCAACCATTACGAACAGCTACTAGACGAACTATCCAACGATATAACCAGTTTCAAAAGTCAATCGATTTATGACAAAACGGAAAAGATAATAAGTAACAACCAGAAGTTGATGGAATGGTTAGATGATTTAAATCATCACAAAAGTCTCAGTATAAAAAATGATAAGTACAGTGAGAGAAACAAAGGATTGGAAACAATGTCTAAGGACATGTTAAAAGAATTGGTCAAATATAGAAATGAATTAAAGTCATTACCAAGATTACCTCATGAGCACGACAGCGTACCTGATTTAGATATAGATGAGATCTTGAGGTATGCTATGAAATTGGCCAAATTTACAAAAGCCCCTGTCGCTATTGGAAATTTACAATATCAATTGCATCCAAATAATTTTATATGGCCAGCTGAGGATAGTTTGCGAAAAGGAATGCTAGCTTTAGCCTCTTTGAAAGCAGACAAAATAATCAAGCATGAATTACAAGGAGATGCCGAAAACGATGTTGCACATGAAATAGATCAAGTCGACCAGGAGCTAAACGAGAATGCCAGTCCTGATCAGCATGAGAGTTCTTGGAAATCAGAAAGTAAAATTAATCATAAAGTACCGCAGCAAGCACCACAACAACCAGTGCAGCCTGAAAATCTTAATTTGGACTTATTTGACCCAGAGGATGAATATTCTGATTGATAAAGATTATGTCTATTGTTAAATATTTACAGAAAAAAATTCATTATGCGATTTTATTGACCAAATAACTCTTTTGGATGTTTGAAGGTATTTTGAGCTCTTTCACCACCCAATATGCAATCTAGTTCTAACTGTTTTGAGTATTTTTTGCCACTTTGTAAGTGTTCTTGAACTAAGTTTGCTAAACCTTGGATAAAGATTTCATTACCATTTAATGATTCTGCTCTCTTGATTTTCTCAGGATTTTTGGCATCTTCCATAATTTCAATATCCAATTCATGCAAGGTTTCAATATGATCTGAAGTAAATGCAACTGGAACCAATACCAACCCTTTGATATCGTCCCTTTTTTCTAATTTATCAATAATTTTGGCTGTTTGTCCACCTAACCATGGTTTAGGACCTACTTGTGATTGCCAAACTAATCTATAAGGATTAGAAAAGTTCAAATTTTCCATTATTTTATAAACAGTGGCTGCAACTTCAGCTGGATATGAATCACCCAAGTTTACTATTTCCATTGGTAAAGAATGAGCTGAAAATAAAACAACCACTTCGTCACGAATTTCAGGTGGAAATTCTGCCAATTTCTCTTTAATGTTATTAGAAAAGGCCTCGATTAATCCTGATTGTTGAGGCCATCTATCTATCATTGACCATTCTATCGACCTGTTTGGATCAAACTTGAGAGTTTGTCTATATAATTCATTGATAGATGAACCAGTGGTTGAGTATGAAAATTGTGGATATTGAGAGAAAGCAACGGCTCTTTTGATCCCGTCTTTTTGCATTTGAACCAAGGTTTCTTCAGTTAATGGTTTAGCGTATCTGAATGCAACGTATGGCTTATGAGGAGCTGTTTCAGGATTCAATTTGTCTAAAATTTCACAAACTTTCCCGCATTGGTACTCGGACCATTTTCTTATTGGAGAGCCACCTCCAATTTCTTTATAGTGTTCCTCGATAGTTGGAGTTCTTCTCCAAGCAATAAATTTTGCCAATGGTTTTTGTAAGTATTTACCAAATGGAATTAAATCACCATCTGAGAACAAATTTAATAAGAAATCATATGTTTCTTCTACTTTAGAAGGACCACCCATATTCATAAACACAATACCAGTTGGTGATTTTTGATTCGAGGTGCCAACAGCCGTAGAGTTGAACCTGATGGAACATTTTAATGGGGAGACCCTTATTAGATTTCGTGATATCATTGTTGTTGTTATAGACTTAGTATAAAGTCAATGCTGGTTTAAAAAGGGGTAGGAATGGATTTAGTCAATGGTGAATACTGATGAAAAAGATTAAATGAGAAAATCAATGGGAAGAAATATGATCATATAATTTATGGAAATTTCGTACACAGAAAAAACAGCAATCTTTTTCAGTTCCACTCTCTGTTTTTTACGTTCTTTCTTAGCGAAAAAAGTGGCAGTACATTTTTCTAATCAGTCAAGATCTAGATCTTCATTCTGCATCACTTCTTAAAATGTGAGATCCATAAAGAACAACTATTTTAGATATGTCATTTATATATTCACTGTGACTTTCTATCTTTATCAAGTGCTTCAACTCTATTCTTTCTGTCCATCTCCCTTTCAAATTCCTTCTTCTTATCTGTGATTATCTCATTTATCTCATTAGCAAAATTATTATACGCATCTTTCAATCCTTCAAAATCATCATCTAGACGAGAATGTCTACGGCTTTTGAAACTATTCCAAGCCTTACGCCAATCATTGAAATCATTATCAATTTCTTCCTTATCGATTTTTTGAAGCACATCAATCGATGGTAATCCTAAGGTAGGCGATTCGAAATTTCTTTCTAAACTTTGATTGATTGCTGAGTGTACTATATCCGATTCTTCAGCGTTTAATTTAAATCTGTTCTCGCTTGCATCGGAAGTTCCTATCTTCTTCTCTTTTAGTAACGCAGATGCATTGTATGATTTGAAAAATTTCGATACTTGTTTCTTGAACGGGCCTGTGAATGCAAAAAATGAGATAAATATCACCCATACCAACCAAAAATGAACTGTTTTCCAACACTGCAAAGATTTTCCAAGACCCAAAAGAACAAACGGTTGGACAAAAAAGCCAAAAGCCAATTGGGTATTGATCCAACACACTAAATCATACAATTTCTTACTTGGTTTTGGGGTTTTCCCATCAGCTTCCAAAAAGATGGGTCTGAAGTTTCTTCTGTAGAATTTAGCTACAGTTTGCAATAAAGCACCAACAATAAAAGTTAAATAATACCCTGGTCTGGTACCATGCCAAAATGCGCTGGTTGCAAATGTAAACATAGTGCTTTTAAAGCCCGGTTTCTTACCTGGTTTTGCCACTCTCAAGTACACATAATATTTCAACCACTTGTTTGTATTTTGATTCCAAGCTTCCAAACATGCATGAACATTCTGACCCAATTCAAAAGCCCACGGATCAATGTTTTGTACTCTATTCCATTTTATTTCACCAGTGCTTTCATCATATCCGTTATAGCCAATACCACAAAGTATACATGCTCCTTCTGCTATGGTCCATATAGTATAATATTTCAATCTGTAATTGAAACCCAAAATCCACATATATATAATCCTATACCCTAAGTTGTGTTTCTGCACGAAATCGCTTGTAAACATGTAGTCGCTAGTAACCAACTTTGGTAGTTGAAACAACAAGAACGCCCAGAAAAATCCCATACAAACTTTCTTAAATGCTTGTACACCACTTTTAGGTATCTTTCTTTTACGCTTTCTACCTGGTCTTTTTTCCTCTGGTAAATCATCAAACAAAGTTGAATGAATGAATTTATCATAATCGATGTAATCAAAAGCTGGACCCGTTAATAACGAGGCGTAAAAAAATACATAACCAATAAATGGTAAAATGTTAGGATGCCTTTTTATGGCTCTGGATTTATTATATTCACTCAATGACTCTTGTGGTTGTTTTCCATCATGTATATTCCATCCAAACGCTGATAATTTCATCACCAATATCATCTGGGCTCCCGTGATATCAATAACTGTGGGATCATATTCAACAAAAAACTGTAAGTGAAAATGAGAGTATGCCATGTGGGTCATTAAAAACAAGAAATTGACCCATGGCATGCTTGAGGTACGCAAATACCTTGTTATGAAATATGATCCTGAACTAGATATCAACAATGTCACAAGGCCACCTCGTAAAGCGCATATACCAAAAATATAGAATGCTGAAACAGCAACGTTGTATAAGTTCTTCAATAAATAATTCTGATCTGGCAATCTCTTAAATATTATGCCAAATGGAAATGAAAGCAAGGTACATAGTAAAATCTTCAAACTTGCTTCATCTAAGCCAACGTTGCTCGACAATTGACTTATTTGATTTTGAATTATGCTCATAACAAGGCGTGAATTAGTCAACTTGTTATCTTGCAATACAAGATACTGTAGTGTAGGAGTACTTTTTTTTTTAAATGAGAGTATTAATTTTGTGCCACATAATATTCTATGGTTATGATCGTGTATTAATATTCACTAATATTCAACTTCAATCTTTAGATGCAACCATTTTGTATCCATTCTCTAAAGCTGTAGAAATGTTCTCATTTTTGAATGGTATCGTACTTAAAACAAAGGCCACATCATTCCATTGTTGCTCCAGTTGACATTTACTCAATCTGACCATCAATTTTTCACTTAATTGTTTTTGATGTTTCTCTTTATCTATAAAACCAATCAAGAATTTTATAATTCGTTTCATTTCATCCTTGGATAATGATTCGTCTGTGGAAAGACCACTAAATATATCAATGAATCCATTATAAATAGCGTTGTCTTTAGTAGCCAATTCTGCAAAAAATAACTTACACATGTCGCTGATTCCACGATCTGGATTTTCTAAGCATTTTGCCATGGAGGACAACTGACCTTTAACTTTAACTTGTCCTGCTAAGATCAAAAACGTGACTGTCATCAAACAGGTTCTTTGTACCATTATCGACTCATCAGTTAATCGTCTATAGATGAAGTCAGTATTTTCATCAACAATGTTATTGAAACAAACTGCCATGTCACCTAATCCGAGAACACAATTGCATCTAATGATTGGATCTTGATGTTTTTCCATGATTTTTAATAATAAAGGTAAATTCTCCTCACAATAGATGGATGAAATACACATCAATTTGACCATGCAAAGAACAGCCGACCTTTGTAAGTTTATATCACTATAAGTTTCAGGTTTCAAACATATTTCTCTGACTAATGGTCCAAACCTCGATAACAAAGAATTTTGTCCATACAATAATTCTCTATCTTTGACGTGTACCACTGCATCTGCAAAATCATCCTCTGTCGTACCACCAATCATCTCTAACTCATTGTCACCAGTGGGATCTGCTTTTTGACTTGTTGACTCAGCGGCATGTTTCTTTTTCTTAAATTGACCTTCTAGTTCTTCAAGATACACTATCATTTTTATAGCTACATGACCAACAATAAATAATAATTGAGATAAACCTTTGGATTGACTATTCAGATCATTTTCAAATACGGCTATTGCCTTTGCTTTGATTATATCCGAACAAGTTTTTTCAGGATTTGAACAAGATTGATAGATTGCACTAATTGCTTGCTCTGCTACAGTGTACCACTCGGGATCGTCAACAAAATCTACTAGTATAGATTTCAATTTGTCCATTATTTGGGACTCTCGTCCGCTAAGCGAGTAAGCGCTGTTTATGATAGACTTTTTCTTGGTAGGGACGACCCTTTGCAACGCAATACAAGTGTAGCCGCACAAATTTAAGTCAGTTTTGCCCATATCACCCAACCCTATCTTTAACAACATATCAATCTTATCTAGTACAATCGTATTGTCTTCAAGGGCGAGCATTCCCAAAATAATGATTGAGCCTCGTCTTTGTTTAATAAATTTCTCCTTATCCATGAGCTGATTTTCATCAGGATTGAGTGAGTATATTTGCCATAATATATTTATGATCTCACTGTTGATATAATGGCCAGTATACATCAACCCTAAAAGTTTTTCCAATGAAGCTATGTCAGCGACCGAAGCATCATATGTCAATGTTATCAAGTTTTTTGCAATAAATGTGGCTTTTTCAACATTGCTATATGAGTTAGGTGCAATCAAATACAAGGACTTATAACAGTCAAGCAAATGCGAAGCCACTGACTTACCTTCGTCTGAAGAACCTTTCATCCAAACAAGGTGTAACATTTTTCTGATCCCAACTGGAGCATTTGCAATACCGTATGCATCTGCTAAAACGAGAAAGTCCATTGAATCGATGGCTTCGTTTCTATTTTTTGAGAATAGCAATCTGGAGACAATTTCCGTTCCATGTTCTATCGATTCTATAAATTCGACTGCATCACGATAGTATTGAGCTGTCAACTGTTTTCTTATTAGATCACTTCTGTCCGGTAGATCCGGAGTCTGTAACGAAGTGGCTAGATGACCATTTTTATCACTCTCAGGTTCTTCAATAGGTTCATTCATGTCTACATCTGCATCTTCTTCGACATTTTTTAAGCCTCCATCTTCATCAATATCCATAGAATTTTGATTTGACTCGTCCTCCTCCGTATCCCTCTTTGCATTAACAATTTCTTTGATCTGACTCTCCACCACGGGTAAAGATTGCAACAAGTCCTTTTCCGCTTCATCTAGATTCTCTTCCCAGTTTTTGATATTTAGTAGACCATCATGAAGCGTTCGAAACTGATGATTCACTATCAATTTAGATAACAACTTTATTGAATTTCGCCTCACCAAAGTACTTTTATCATCTAAATATTTCACTGCTAACGTAGTGATATTTTGTCTTCTTTTCGTGAGCTTCATCTTCAAATCCACCACTTTGGTCATGGCTTGAATTGCTTTGGTTCTAACGTACGGATTCTGATCCAAGAATCTTTCTTCAAGAAGATCAAGTAATTTATCTACTTGCTGGTCATGATTATGAGTCTCCTCATCTTCACTCGCTGTATTGGATTGTTTCAAAACATCAACCACAATATTCCCACATGTCTCTACAACTGAGCAACGCAAAGTCTGATTACTATTATCTAGTAATTGGGAAATACTGGTCATTTGTCTCAAGACCAATCTCGGGCTAAGTTCCGATAATTTGATTAAAAACTCTGATATCGCTTTTGGACCATTTGTGTCGTTTGAGTTGAAATGTGTTTGAGAAATTTCTCTCAAAACTTCTTCTGCCAAAGCTTTATAATCATACTTATCTGTTATTGTATGTAAAAGTGCTGCCATATACTGAGGTAGGTGGGCATAGTAAGTTAGACACTGAATTATTGAATGCTGAATCATCGCGCCATGACCGTGTTGTGTCACTGCCAAACTAAGTATTTTAAATATCATTATTCTTATCGGCTGTAGTTTCATCCTTTCAGGAGATTCCATTAAATTTATTATGGGTCTCGAAAATAATTCAAGAAAGGCGTTTCTTTCCGGAGTTGTGATAAATACCTTGTTGAGATCAATTTTCAATATTGTCAAAATAGACGTTAAAGCGTTTTCAACCTCAATGCAGTTGCTATTCCATTTTGTAATGACGTCCCTAGGTACGGTTTTTTGGGACCTTGAATTGCCTATTATTGAAAAATCCTCTTTACTCAAGTATTTTAGAAGAACGAAAATTAAATAACCATATTTCTCCAACACGTTTTTATACAGATCAACGTATTCCAAAAAGTCTTGGGCTTGAACTTGATTTATCATCAGATGACCAATAGTGTTATATGAAGACGTTATTAAGTATATTAGTTGTTTTTGCTGTTTGGAATTCAATAATTTATATCCTTGAGTAAGATCGATCAAATCTTCTAAGAGTTCATCATTTTGAGTTACTGACTCAGGATTGTTGGCTAGTAGCTCTGTTATACTTTCAAGTTTATTGCTTATGTGAGTGAGTTCTAATTCATAATCTTTATCAACATCAAACGTGTTGAAGTAAGTATTGAGATTGAAATCCATTATACGTGTGGATCAAAATGATTTTGTTTGTTTACATTTTCTCTCTATTTCAATTTTGCAACAAATTATCAACACTACTAAACATTAATTTGGATTTATCACTACTGACCGCAACTCCATTATTTGATATAAAGGTAGGTTTGAACAGAGATAGGGGAAAATTAGAATTTGCAGAATTCAATCAAGACTGGATCACTAACAAAAAGCTAATATAGTAAAAGTAAAGTTATGTCGGTGTTTATGAGATCATCGACAGAAATTTGAATCTCAGTATATATTTGATATATAGATATTAGTCCTTCAATTTTGCATACCCTTTTATAGTAGCTTTTTTCGTTCCTTTCTTTTCGTTTTCAATTGCGCCTAGCAAGTCCTTCAAAACAATTGAATTCGCCGACCTTATTTCTCTAAACCTTAGTCCGTTATCACCTCTTATGGATACTATTGGGCTTTGTTTATTTTTGTCTTTGTCTCCAGTTGCTCCACCTTTCGGTCCACCTGAATCTCCGCCAGAAGCGTTGGTAGTCATCCAACTGTACTTCTTTTTCGGGTTTGATGTCATCATAGCAGCAGTCGCATTTGCTGCTCTATGTAATGTCTCTTCGGCACCTGCTCTATTACTTTCATCATCTCCTTCATTACCTTTTTCTAGACCCAACATAATTCTTTTTTGCACTCTTTTATCCTCGAGTTCTTTTTGTTTTTGAGCAAGATTTTTCAATTCTTTAGAAACTTCAGCTCTAGGTAAATTTCCCAAGAATTTTTTATTCAAATTAGGTATACCTCTTCTCCTATGTTTTGATAGTATTATTGTTTTAGTAGCAATATTTGCTATCCAATTTTCGCAAGCTGCACTCATCAATTCCAAAAGTTCACCATCTTGTAGAAAGTTTTGATGAACTCCACTTTCTTTAGCAACTTTTCCTAGAAAAGCAGCTAAATGATAGCTATTTAGAAATGAAGGAGGTTTTGATACTCTCAACAATGAAGCAATGCCGTCCCCACCTTGTGCTCTTCTGCTCATTTGCTGTTGTATTAACAAATCTTCTTCATGTTGGATATCCACCCCCGCTGCAGCCAATGCATCATTAAGTTTAGAAGTGTCGTTTTGATCATATTGTTTTTGCGATGGATGAGAAGATATATCTGACGAGCTAGACTGGATACCATGATCATGTGAAGGTAGATTATCCTTTGCGTCGAATTGTTGTGATCCATATATATTTTCTATTCTCATTCGTTTATTATTATCATTTTCCATTGAGCTATTGGATCGTTTCAAATTGGATTTATCTTGATAATTCATTCTATTATACAGTTGTTTTATGAGTTTAATGAACAAGTAGTAAATGAGTGGAAACAAAATAAAAACTGAAAAGTCGTGTGTTCAAGTCTATGGAATTTATTTTTTCGATTGAATGCGCATCTTCTGTTTTGACTGAAAAATCTATGATGATCTTCTCAAAATTAATTTGAAAAATACATCATTCAATCAATTCTCAATGTCATCGAAACAGACTAAGATAATAACATTTGAAGGTCAAAAAAACTTCAGACTTAGACTAATACTATCACTTCTAAGCGGCAAACCGATCAAAATTGTCAAAATTAGGTCTGATGACTTAAATCCTGGGTTGAAAGATTATGAGGTTTCATTCTTGAGATTATTAGAAAGTATCACTAATGGCTCACATATCGAGATATCATACACCGGTACCACAATCATATTCAGACCAGGTATTATTATAGGAGGAGACATAACTCATACTTGCCCCAATACAAAACCAATAGGGTATTTCATCGAGTTTATCATAATGCTAGCACCATTCTCCAAAAAGAAATTTAATATCATATTCAAAGGTTTAACAAATTCTCACGATACAAAAGATTCAGGAATCGATTTGGTGAAATGGGGTCTCTTGCCAGTATTGGAGAAGTTTGGTGTCAGAGAAACAAATTTGCATATTTTAAAAAGAGGAAGTTTTCCTTTAGGTGGAGGTGAGGTACATTTTCAATGCAACTCTTTGATTCCACAAGTTTTGACGTTGCATTCCATAGACATACCCAAATTTTCCGTCATAAGAGGAGTGGCGTACTGTACAAGAGTTTCACCTTCTGTTGTGAATAGGATGATAGACACATCAAGAAAAATCTTAAAGGGAACTGGATGTGAAGTCAACATCACGGCGGATGTTTGGAGAGGTGAGAACTCAGGTAAGTCTCCTGGTTTTGGATTGACTTTAATAGCCGAAAACAAAAGAGGCTGGAGAGTTTTGAGTGATAACACAGGTAAAGCCACAGAGTTGCCAGAAGAAGTGAGTGAAATAACGACATATCAATTATTGGATCAAATAACAAGAAGTGGGTGTGTTGGTGACTATCAATTATTATTATGTCTAGTTTTTATGAGTATCGGTAAAGAAGACATTGGTAGACTTTTGATTCACAAAGATCAAGTCGATGACAACTTTATTGACAATTTGAGAGATTTAAAACAAATTATAGGTGTAGAAGCATTTTTGAAAGAAGATGATGAAGATGACAATTTTTTGATTGTGAATATTAAAGGTTGTGGATTCACTAATATATCGAAGAAAGTAGCGTGATTATGTACATAATATATTTTTTGAAATCTACTAAATCTACCAAAAGGAGCACCAACCAATGTAGTGCTGACACAAATTTTCAACGCTTGTTGCTTGCTGTATCAATTTATCAACTTGCGTAGGCACGTCTAAACCTCGAAGTCTTTTTATATCATTACCGGTCAATTTATCTGTTATTCTCTTTAAAACCAAAGCTGCTCTTGCGTTTCTAATTTCCAATTCATTTTGTTTTTGCAATCTCAATGCTTCTTGTTCATCAATTTGATTTCTTTTAAGTAATTCTTGGACATTTATTTGTGGAACTTTGATGCCTGTTGCTTCGGCAACAGCTTTTGTAGGAAAATCGAAACCCCAATTTATCAAAGGATCGTAAGCAAATGCTTCTAAAATTGCCATCAATGATTCTTTATTATCTCGAAGAACTCTCATGACATGCTCGCATGTTATTCTGAATGAACCTTCAATTCCACTTACTTCCATTGCATAGTTCAACATTCTCGTCAATCTAAATGGCACTTTTTCTGGATATTTTTCTCTCAAGATTGCAGCCTCAAAACAGTCACCAAAATCAATGTGAATAACCTTACCAGTAGATCTATTCAACATCAAATTTGAAGGATGTCTGTCACCCAATCCCAAGATATAACCCACCATCGACATGACAGCTAAAGACCTAGTATATGTTGTTCTTCTATCCAACCATGCTTCCGAAGACTTGGATTTTAGCCACAAAACCTTATACAAATCTTGTCCTCTGGTATTGTCCAACGCACTTGTAAAGACCTCAACTTTTTGTAATAGCGTTAAAATGTCATAATCAGGAGCCATTTGCAATAGTAATCTATGCTCAATGTTCAACATGATGCTTCTAGATTCTCTATAAGCTTTGATCAATACATGGAATGTATCACTATTTTGCACCCAACTCAATAAACCAACCTTGGGTGATAATGGAATAGCATTGTATCTTTGAATGTCCAAATGTCTTTTGAAACATTCAGGATCATTCACCAACAAAGTATTGACTAAACCAAACAATTGCATAACTAAATTATCCTGCCTTATGTCCTCATGACCTTTCAAGACATATGCATAATCTTTACCGTCACTTCCTCTACACTTTAGCTCTCTTGGTCTTTGTTTAGATGAAATGACTGATATTATGGGGTCAAATTTCATTATTCTAATAACAGGTTTACCAGCTTCATAAGTAGCAGGAACTGCTAATTCCAAATCGTAAGCTTTTTCCAAACTTGGAGAAACGTATTGTAGCTCTAAAATGCTCAATTGTGGTAATTGTCTAGTAATTCTTCTGAAAACATTATAATAGATATCCCATGCTTGATTCAAATTTGTAATGTCCCTGGTTCTTTTGAAGTTTAGAACCCATTCAAAGGCATCCGCCAACTCTCGACCATAGGTGTTTGCAAATGCTTGCTCTCGCATAGTCTCTGGTCCCTTTTGCAACATTTGATGAAGTGGCTCCAATACTTCAAACATTTTATCAGTATTATGCTCTCCGAAAAATAATCTTGAGGCATCTTCAAGGCCCTCATACCAAATCTCATGCCATAACACAGCGACTCGTATCAATTCTCTACTGACTAACTCTGCTTGATCGACCAAACTTGAGGAGTGCAATCTCATCTTCTCTATAATTGACTGAGCTGCTTTTTTTCTCAGTGCCGACTCTGAAGTGATAGCAACTGCTAATGGGTAAACTAACGCTTGAGGGTGTACTTTTCCTAGCTCTGTTAACAATCCAAATAATGATGAACTGACTATTGGATTTGGTTGATGAATTCTTGATATCAATTGTGGAATTACCTCTAGCCAATTATCGATCTTCACCATATTGAAGCCTTCAGACATAGCTTGAGCTGCCTCAGGAATACCACCAAACTTAAACCACAATGTCAACAACCTCAACATATCTTGTAAAGAATTTGAGTTGGACAATGCAATAGAATGAAAGAAACCTCTGATCGATGGTATCACATGTCTTTGGATAGCTTCTATTGGTATAATGTTAGCTTGCTGTTGCTTATGCATTTGGTGCTGTGGTAAGTTACTTTCATCTCCATTGACTTTTTCATCAACTACTTCAATCTTATTGTTTTTGTTGGTATTTTGACTCGTATACAAAGAAATGACTTCGAAATTAGCCAATGCCCAATTATGCCATGCCTTGTACCATTTGTCATCGAAATGTGTAGCTAATAAATATGCACCTAAGATGATCTCTGACGTTTCTGATCTCCAATTATTATTCAATGCAATTTGCCATTCTCCTTGTTTCAAAAAACATCTTGCTAATAATTTTGTGTATTCTTGAACGTGCTTAGGAATACCTGGCCCTTCGGAAGGTAGAGGTTGCGTTATCAAATCATTAGGATTCAATCCCAAATCTTGTGACATTCTGGTCGTGAAATCAACCAAGTGTCTTAATGCTTCTGGCCTTTGACCTTTAGCCCACATATATTTCAATTGAGCATAAACAACTTGTGGGGGAGCTCTGGATGGGTTTTCAGGAGAGCCTTCCTCCAATAATAGATTCAAAGATTTTTCAGCTAGATTCAATCTTCCTGATTTTCGGCATAAATTGGCAAACTTGATCCACATATCCATATCCTGTTTTGGTTTGATAACTAGTGCTCGGACCTTCAACATTCTTTGCCAAATGTCAACATTTCTTTGACAACCCAACAATCTAGTATTCCAAGTTTTTCTCATTGTTGCTCTCTTCTCGGAATTATGAGGCAAACACTTATATTTGACAATTTCTTCCAATTCAGCTAGCATTTGTACTCTTACAACAACACCATAAGCTCTGTTATAACTTTCACTGACTAATGCTGTAACTTCAGTCACTAAAAGGTCTCTGGCTTTCACAATATGAGCTGAAGCTTCTTCAAAGTTGTTCCTGTGTAAGCTCAAAATTGCGTCAAAGAATGATTTATCAGGTGAATCAGCCTTCATAACTTTTATACAGGTGTCCATTCTGTCCCATTGACCAAGTCCCCAAGATGCAGCGGCAGCCAATGGTGCAACACTCTTCTTAATTTCATTTGAAGAATTGTTCCACTTACTTCTGGCTAACTCCGACAATTGTTCCCATTCACCTAAAGCATGCAAACATCTCATTTTACCCATGGTAATATCGATATTATTGGGTTCAAGTTTTTCTCTTTCATTGTAAGCTTTCAATGCGTCATCCCAACGTTGTAATTTTTCATACCAAGTCTCCTTCAATTGTAGATCATGATGTAGTTGAGCGTGTTTTAAAATACCTATGGCTGCATCTGATTGTTGTAATTGATTGTTTATGCTGATTAATGATTCGATGGTTGGTGTCGTTGGCTCTTCGTAAAATTCTAGCTCCTTATAATGAAGTGCTTTTGCAAACGCATGACACCTTTGCGCATATTGGCCAAGTGTGGGTATAGCAATCGGTAATGCCTTATCGTCATGTTCCATGAATTCTGCCAAGTTCAATAGAATTTGATGAATCTCAGGTGGATTTGTAGGAGAACTTAATGCAATACAAAATGATTGAACTAATTCTTCTTTATGTTGCGAATATAGTTCACTCCAACAACTTGCGAAGCTTGCATTGAATAAATCCTTTGCTAAAGGATGATAATCTGACGCTAAACCAGCGCATGCTCTAATGGCATGAGAGGGACTTTGCAATATCAATTCTTTACTTAGTCTGCCTATCCATTCTTGCCAATCCTCTTTGGTTCGACGCTGCGACGCATCCCAAGAAGCTCTTAGAGCAGCTTGATTGACGGGTAATTTTTTTGACGGCATATCCAGATCTGTAAAGTCAAATGAATGAAACTCGTAATCTTTATAATAGCCCAAACTTACTGGTAAGGGGTCTCCACTTAATAGCTTTTCTATTAGTTGCTCAAATTTAACCGCATGGATATTGTGTTGGCTTAATGTCTTTTTGATTATTGGGATAAAAACAATAAATTCTGAGCCTAGTTGAATCAACAAGTAGCTTAATGTGTGTAAGCTGGTTTCCTTTAATTCGTCCAAATCAGATCTTAGAATCCTTAAAAGGGGGTGTATTATTCTCGAGGCCATGTCATTGAGCATCACAGTTTTTGACAATCTACCAATAGTTTCAATAGCCTGCTTTCTTAATTCTATGGGACCAGATTCAAACATGTTGACAATTGTGGGTATTACGATATCAACAAATTCCTCTATATTACTTCCAAAAATAACAAAACTTCTCAAAACATGAATTGATGCCGGTCTTTTCACAGCTTTCTCTTCCTCAAAAACTCCTAAGAGTAATGTTAAAACCTCTGGCAAGTACAACTTAAATTCACCTTCTAACGATCTTGAAACTGATTGTATGACACCGATGATAGTGACTTGGAATTGTTGATTTACATAGAAAAATTCCTTGACAACATCAAATATGTTTGATAAAAATGGTCTTATATGTTGTTTCACAATCAAAATGATGTCTCCTAGTTGTTGGAAATAGAATTTTAGCATTGATTGCTCACATGTATGCATCACATTGATAATACCAGGTATTATCTGAGGTAGAAACGAGACACATTTCAATCCTAGAGTCTGAAAAATATACATGATAGCTTGTATAACTTTTGTGTGATGGATACTCAAAGACGAGTCTTTCAATATTTTCATTAAGTTTGTTATGGCAACTGTGGGGTAGTATTCCTCATTTGAAGGTGACATACCGTTCATCAATAATGCAACATCCACAGGAGGAGCATTTTGTTCGGCAGGAATGTTTTTTGAATTCTGTTCAACCTCTCTATGTTTGTATGGATCTAGAGCTCCTAAAATTCCCAACAATCTCACGACTTCTCTTCTGATATCAGCCGAGCTGTCAGACTTTAAAATTGCTGTGAGCATACCTAGAAGCTGAGGATAATCAAGTAATGGCTGGATCACATAACCTGAGGAAGAGGCTATTTGACCTAAAGTCTTCAAAGCCGCATCTCTTTTGAACGAGGAGCTTTGATCTTGAAAAGTGTCTAACAATATAGGCATCAAATCGGGTATGAATGGTTTAAGGTCTTCACCGACTACGACAGCCAACTCTCCTATACATTGAATGGCACTAGATGCAACAGATGAGCTAACATCTTTGGTTTTTGGTATCAAAGTCTCAATTATAGGTTTCACATATGGTTTTGCTAGATCCTTTGAATTACTGATCAATAGTGAAAGCAATGTCGCGCTTTCCTCTTTCTTTCTGCTTGTAGTTGAATATTCCAATTTTGACAAAAACTGAATTAGAATTTTTCTCAATGATGGAACTATATAAGCTGGATTGATTGATGAAAGCTTGCTTAGTATTTTAATAGCCACTTTTTTGACTGCAAAAATCTCGTCATTCAAAGCAATAAACAATAACCTTACATTATCTGCTTGCGATAACTGCGGGTCAAAACTTCCAGCTTCGTATAAGCAAACAAGTCCATTGAGTCTTATTTCAGCTTTAGGATCGGTTATGGAAGCTGACAACAAACGAGCTAAAACCTCGTTGACAGCATTTAAAGCATTCACACTAGTTTGTTGGCAGATTGGATCTTTTACAAATAGTTTACAGGAGGTAACCGTAGCAGTCAATCTGACTTTGGGATTATCATGTTCAATGTAGCAGATTGTGCAATACCTCACAAATTCATTCAAATGATAATTTTCAAACTTAAAAAATGCTAGCATTTCTAATGCTTGTATCAAAATTTTGCTATCTTGTCTATCATATTGTTGTTGGTTGGAAAGGATATTGTTGATCCCGACTCCTGTATCACGAGAAATCATAATTAGCCTACAGTCTCTCGCAGAGACTTGATTTAATTTCATTATTCCATATGGTGATCCTGGAGGTTGAAAAATTTTTCCTGATAGTACCAAGCTTAGTAAGTTTAAAAGCTTTTCATTGATCAACTTTGTCAATGTTGGAATGTTTGTTATCAATGTTTGTAGCACATGTTGCATATGCATAGACAATGAACAATTAGCAAACATCATATCTAGAATATCTCTTTGTAAATGTTTTGTTAAGGCTGGTCCAACCGCAATGGACAATTTTCCAATGCAATCAAATATTGCCGGCTCGGTCTCTTTAATGCTAGCTGTGTGTTTAGAACCAGCAGCTAAATTTGCAATGTTGGATGTGTTAAATGCACTAGCATTATCCTGACCATTTGTCGCCGAGGAATTCACTACATTTGCTAATATCAGTTGAGCTCCAGAGTTCGTTGCATAGGACAACCCCTCTCGTATGTTATCTAGTATTGCATCCAAATATGTAGCCATTTGGCTCCCGACTTCTAAAGAAATCAAACCAATACTTTTAAAAATACAACTCTTGTCGGCATTTGCAATTTCATTGTGACTATTCTTGTACTTCTTCAACTGAGATAAATAATAATATAATGTTCTATGCAAGTATTTTTCTACCATCAAGTCGACATTCACCTTACACAAGAGTGGAAAAATTTTGGTCAATTCTTGTCTTACAACTGCTAGCTTGTGTTGTTTGTACAAGATTGTATTTTCATAAATTTGATCAAACTTCGAAATTATATAAGGATCTTGGTAATATACTAACAATTCTCTATAGACCAATAAAGAACCGTGAATGTTTTCGCTGGTTTGAGAAATCGATGGTAGTAGGTTGTAAGATGAAGATGTTACACTCTCTTGGTCATTGTTTTCATTCAAGACTTTGGAAGCCAAGTCAATTAGTTTTTTTATCCAATAGCATTTTGCATTTTGATCTCGATCCTTTAATATTTTCATACATTTTTGTAATGCTAATGCTGTGTCGAGCCGTATAATTATCCTGCTATCCCGTAATGGAGACCACAAACTTTCCAATATTTGATTTACTAACGGGTATAGCAAACTAGGAGCATTATCTGCTAGTGCCGCGACTATTAGAATAGCTGCATGTCTTCGGTTTTCATGTTGTTTAGAGTTTTTGTTATCATTTTGTAGCCATTCAATGGCTCTTCGACCTTCGTAGTCGACAAAATCTCCAGTCAAAGTTCCTCCTATTGTAGCAAGTTTTCCTAATGTTTTCGTGGCGTGTTTCATAATCACAATATCATTAGATAAAATTAATGACCCTAAATAGTTTGAAAATCTAGCTGTTTTACTTGCATTTTCCTTTCCTACGCCGTAATTGAAATCTATCAAGGCATTGAGTGCTGCTATACCTCCAAGAACTTCGCTTGTTTTATCTCCATGTAATAGATCAAAAACTGTTTTGTTAATTTCGTTATTGTACCTATTGAATTGTTCCAATGATAAATCTCTGGCTATTGATGACAAGTAATTGAGTAATTCCTGAGCATATTTGTTTCTTTCTTCCTCGTTATTTGATATTAGACCCTTAAATATCTCGTTCACAGCAACTCCATCAACAACTTGTAGTTGAGCGGATGCTTGTGTTGACATTTGTTCTTGACCTGGGTAAAATTAGGACCTTTATCTGGTTTTATTGATTATTTCGCGAGACAAAAGCACACTACTAACTACAACGAAAAAAATACCAACTTCAATATATTGAAACTATACAAATTATTGATGAGTTGGAGCTGACTTTTTAATCTATGGTACGGAGAATAAAGAAAAGTTTCTAACTATGCTTGGTCCGTATTCATCATAGTCTTTCTTTGTATAGCAATAACTTTTGAATTCTGAGGTTTGAGCTAATAATGACCCTCCAAACCAAACCGCGTTTCTCTGTTTCTTATGAGAAATGACTTGAACGTCAACACCAGTGGATCTGGCACCACTTAATTTTTCACTTGCCTCCACTCTTTCATTTACAATACCTTTCAAATCTCTTTGCAATCTTTTACCAAAATCTTTAAACATAGTGGAACCACCACTCAAGACGATGTTTTTATATAATTTCTTCCTGACATCAATTGGAGATGCTTGTATGACTTGATCAACAACTATTGGTAATGGAGTCAAGAAATCGGATGAGCATATTTCAGGATTGAAAAATATTTCAGGAGCTAAAAATCTTTCATAACCAACGTCAACAATGTTATTCTTGTTTTTGTCGGCATATTCTACAATGTACTGAGCAAATTTTTCCTGAGGATATTGGTCAAATCTGCTAAATTCCTGTACGATATCTGGACAGACATAACAGAATTGTTGTTTTATTTTCTCTGCTGTTTGCAAACTTGTATCACTTTCGCCTCTATCTCTTAATAATTGTTGAATGAATAAAGTAATGTCTCTTCCAGCCAAGGGAATGTTTTTTATAGCAGCACCAATAACATAACCTTCGGCCACTGGAATTACGTGGGTGACCCCGTCACCTGAATCAATAACTGTACCACTCAAAGACCTGTCTTGTACTTTCGGTGATGTCCAAGAAGCTGCCAATGCCAAAACAGCTTGAACGGCTATGTATAAACCAGCACAATTGAAACTTTCAAACATAATCTCAGCAGTGCTTTCTCTGTTTTCTGGAGGGTTCAATGGAGGTTCAGTTAATAAGAAGTAATGATCCTCTGGCTCACATCTTAAGTATTTGAAAATAGAACTCTCCCAAAATCTTTCCATTTGATCCCAATCTTCAATTTGACCATGTTTTATAGGATAATGTAAATTATATTGTGAACCTTGAGAAGCTTCGATAGCTTCATCACCGATATAAAAGTCTAAGTCTTCTAAACCTCTTTTGGAAGATAAAGTTGTCGAACGTCCTTTGGCAGTACAAATTGCTGTAGGAAAGACAAAAGATGGTGAATCGTTACCTGCGAAACCCAATTTGGTCAACCCTGTACCGTTGTCCATGACAACTGCGGGAGTTCCCATACTCATGTTTTCTGTAGTGCTATTTGTGGTATATAAATTCGATTAAAACAATGGGCTAGTTGACAACTATACACCTCAATTGATTGAATTAGTATTAAATAGCGTTCCAATTCGGAAGTAAGAATTGGAGATTTCAATTCTTTGAGTGCGAACAATAAAATCTACATTTTCTCTACATTCAAAAATTTGATATCAACACACGAAAAAACATTTAGTCAAGAATACCAACAATACTTTGTATATTGATCTCTCGACCTACGTTAATAGTCATCTTTACCACTAATAATCACATCGTTAATCTTTAATATCATTCTAGTCAATTGTGTAGCTAATAACAATTGCTGCTTCTTACCGATTAATGGATCAATCACAAACAGCTCTTTCATATCGCTAGTTCCTTTACCCAAACAATCTACCCCAAGTTGACTATTATTCTCATTGATTTGCTTAGCTTTTAAATTGGATAATGTCTCAATTGGATCCAATCCTGAATTTTCAGCCAAAATCATAGGTATCTGATCCAATGCGTTGGCAAAAGACCTAAAAGCATATTGATCTATACCTTTTTGCTTGTCAGCAGCTTCTGTTACAGCCAAAGAACAAGTCAACTCTGCCGCACCACCACCATAAACGACACGATTATCTCTTACCAAGTTACGCACTACGCATAAAGAATCGTGCAAAGCCCTTACTCCTTCAGCAATAATCATTTCATTTGATCCTCTGATGAAACAAGTAACGGCTTTTGTATTTGAACAATCCTCAATTACCAACATACGATCTCTGGTAGTACCAAACTCCAATTCTTTTATTGTACCTGCATGACCTAATTTTTCTGAGGATAAATCTTCGAATCTTGGAACTATTCTACCATTGGTGGCTATAGCCAAGAGTTCCAACTCGGACCCACCGATCCATCTGATGGCATTCAAACCATTCAGTAATAACAAATGATTTGCTTCATCATCAAAACCCCATTGACATGCTACTATATTTGCACCTGAGTCCTTCACAAGATCTATCATCTCTTTAAATTTTTGTTGCTCATATTCTTGTAATTCTTTGAACTCTTCGACATTAGCTATGTCCAATTTATGTTTGGTCTTTGGTTTAGGTGGTTCGAATGGACAAGTTAAAATTGCAATCTTACAATCTTTAACTTCTTTAGGCATTTGCGGGTGGGAAAATTCTTTGTCGATTAAAACTCCTTTTATTAATTTTGAATTTTCAATTGCTCCACCAACTTTCTTTTCAATTTTGATTAATTCAAAATCTACATCTTTTCTTTCCAAATCAGCAACGTCCAAAACAGCATCAACAGCCATGTTTGCAAAGTGATCATGAGCTTTAGACACAATTTTTGATCCCAAAGAAGTTTTGGCAGCTTTAACAAGATTTTCTTTGTGATCAATTAATATGGTATCTGCAACTTTGTCTAACTGGCTAACAGCTATCTTACAAGCTTCATCAAAACCATTTGCAATTTTTATAGGATGGATCCCCTTTTCTATCAACTCCAAAGCCTGATCTAATAACGCACTTGCTAAAATTACAACACCAGTAGTTCCGTCACCAATTTCATCATCTTGAGATTTAGATAACTCGACTAATAATTTGGCGATTTGATTTTCCAAATCCATTTGAGATAAAATTGTTGCACCATCGTTAGTTATGGTGATATCTCCATCTTGACTTATAAGAATTTTGTCCAAACCTCTTGGTCCTAAGGAAGTTTTGACTATGGAAGCTACAGACCTTGCGGCTAAAATGTGTGATTTTGTTGCATCGATTCCATGTTTTCTCTGTTTTTGACCTTGATCTCTAACTATGATGAAAGGTCTGCCCATTTCATCTTGAGCGACAATTGCGTTTGACAAGTCGGGCATAGCTTGAGGTGCAGCCATCTTTGATTTTTTTGATTAATGGGTTATGTACAAATAAATCGAAGTGTAAGAGATTTGATTGAAAAAATTTATTTTGATTAAGTTTTGTTCTACCAAAATCCACTACAATTCCCCTTTTGAATGGCATATAGATGACAAGGAAAATTATTGTTAGACTGACTGTAAGCAAATGCTTATCAGAATGGGAAACCGTAATAAAACGAACAAGGCATACATTGTGTTGGAGAATTGCAGTGTAGGATCACGTTCATTTTAACTTCATCGCCCATACTACGAAGAATTCTATTTAATAATGAGGTCAATTAAAATACCTTGATTCTTCGAATCATTATACAAATTGTACAACGTTATTCATTGCATTGTAGTGTAAAATTTCTCACAACTACTTAACCTTTTCTGAGTAGTTGCCTCATCTCTGTCATAACTGATTAACTGAAAAAAAAATATAATAAATTCATCTTTAACCAAACTCAAATAGATAAACCCAGTAAATAATGTCCGTCGTTGGTTCTTTGATATTTTGCAATTATTGCGGAAATTTACTTAACTCACATTCATCATCATCACATATAGAGTGTGACCTTTGTCGACAACAATACCCCAAATCATCATTTGAAAATTTGAAAGTTGTAACAAAAAGTTCAGAGGATGCGTTCCCATCAAAATTAAAATCAAATAGGTCCTTGGTGAAAACGTCGCTAAAAAACGATGAATTAGATGAAGGTGCTACTATAAAAGAAAAATGTCCCAAATGTGGTAATGAAGAAATGCAATATCATACTTTACAATTAAGAAGTGCAGATGAAGGTGCCACTGTATTTTACACATGTGCAAAATGTAACTATCGTTTCAGAACTAATAATTAAATATTTCAATTTACAACATTTGTGGTACTTATTTATTTAACTGTTGCGTATTCCAAATCATTTGAATTCTCATACTCATACATATCCAACGCAACGATAGCTGATTCTCTAACAACTTGAACATCATCATTTAAGAATGATTTTAACACAGGCAAAACTTCATCGGTTGCTATTGAGCCTAAAGCTTCTGCAGCTTCGTGCCTCACCATTCCTGCCTCCCGTTCATCTTTCAAAACTTTGATTAATGAAGGAACAGTGACAGGGTTGGACATTTGTCCGAACACATAAGCAATTTCATGTTTAAACAAAGCACTTGGATCATCAAAACCGCTAGCCAATGCTAAACAAGCTTCGTCTGTTCCGATATCTCTCAATCTAAACATCGCTCTATATCTTTCAAACAATGGCTTGGCTTGATCATTCAATATCTCTTGTAATTTGGCTATTTTCGCAGGTGATTTGTCTGTTGCCAATGGAGGAGCAGGATCTATGGAAGTGTATAGTGATTTTTCTAAAACTTCAGTTTTAGATAAGTCTGACTGTTCCCATTTTATTCTCTCTATAGCTAACTCACAAGTTTGTCTTATTTCAATAGATGGGTCGTTCTTATAGTAATCTTCCAAAAGTTCTAGACTGTCTTTATCACCCAAAGCACCCAAAGCTTCGGCAGCTTCGTGTCTAACCATGACTTGTTGATCTACATTGGTCAAACAATCTCTCAAGAATGGAGCTGCATGAAGATCCTTTGTTTGGCCCAAAACGTATGCAACTTCGTGTTTTAATAGCTCTGAGTCGTCGCGGAAACAATCAGCAATATACTCTATAGCTTTATGAGCTTCTTCTTTGTTTTCTGATTCTGCACCAATCGATTTCAAATTAAATAAAGCTCTGAATCTGTTGGATAATTTTTCATTTCTGGATATATTACATAAAATGTTCCTTAACTGTTCCAATGAAGCAGAATCTACGTCGATTTCGTTACTCATAGTTGAATCAAATGATTATTGAATTATTGAAACTTTATTAGATTGAAATTTTTTTAGATGAGTTTGGAACACAAAAGCCGATTTTTTTAATTTTTATTTTTCTATTTTTCTTCATTTTGCAACCAAATTATGTACATACAAGAGAAACGATTTCAGCAGCTCACACTCTAATCTATATTTAATACTTCTATGGCTTTACTTATTTCTCCATTGATTACAATAGACTCATTAGCAATCTCCATTGGGATCGTACTTGAAGGTCCTTTTCCTACACGTATTAAAGTGAATATATTGGGATATTTAGAAACCTTATCTTCATTTGGCCATCGTAATACTGATGGAGTATTTAAACCAACCCCTAATTCTAGTATCACTGCTTTTTTACCACTGTTTAGAATCTCCTGAAGAAACTTTTTATAATTGGCTCTCTCATTTTTGACAATCAATTCATTGAACGGGCTACCCATTCTCAAAAACATTGTCATCTCATTACCACATCGTTCACATCTAGGTATATCATCTGCTTTGGTAATGGGGTATCTTTCAGCTATGCCATCAATTGATTTATAAGACTCATCCGTGCATTTGATGGAACATTGGATTTTAGAATAATTACCTTGGGGTGTAAGGACCTTGTTTGGGTCAAATCCATTCTTGACAAAAAAACCATCAGCATTGGATGTCATAACGAACCAATTTTTGTTCTTTACCAACCTGAGCAAATCTCCATATATGGATGTTTTTGGCCACTTTCTCGTATTATTATAATGATACAAAAAGAAATTCCACATCTCTATTTTGCTGGGCCATGGAAAGCCAATAGTTCCATATAAGGTCTTAATACCATACTTCAAAAACGGCTTATATTCTGATTCAAACAATGTTTTTGAAGTATAGTCAAAACCAACGCTTGCTGATAGGCCTGCTCCAGCACTAATTATCAAATAGTCTGCGTCGGCTATAGTTGTTTTTGCTTTTTCAATTTGCGGATTTATTGTGCAAGTTGTTTTACAAACGGCTGAATCAAAAGTTTGCTTTAAATTTCGACAATAGATCTCTTCATCGTTATCTAAAAATACATTGAATATTACATGCTTGATAGAGCTCGAAGGATGATCATCAAAATATGTGTTTATCGCATCAATGGCGATCTTGCTTGCCATTTCATTTGGAAATGCGAATAATCCTGTTGAAATGCAACAAAATGCAATACTCTTGTGTTCTTCAACTAGATCCTCCAACAATTGCAAAGACGATAAGTAGCAGCTTCTAAGCTCATCAATTTGTCTATTTGAGACTTTGTCTCGTATTGTTGGTCCAATGGTATGAATCACATACTTGCTATCTAAATTAAAACCAGGCGTCAACTTAGCGTTCCCTACTTTCTCATCATGCCCTTGTTGTTTAATGATCTCGAAACACGCTTGTCTTAAATCTGGTCCCGCTGCAGTGTGTATCACATTATCGATACATTTATGATTTGGCTGAAAGCATCCTAACAATGCGGTGTTTGCAGCATTTACAATTGCAGTGACATCGGTTAAGGTAGTAATGTCTCCTTTCCACAAAGATATGACTGTGTCATTTTTCCTGAAATTATCTACAATTGAATTGATAGACGTCTTGATTTTACACAGTTGTTGAAAATTGATGAATTTAGTAATTTCCAGGTTGATAGGTTCTGGGATGGGTTCTGTTGGATATCTTTGACATAGTAAGATTCTAATTAACTCATATAGATTATAGGTCTCCATGTATTGCACATTTGGTAGATGTTCCTTCAAATGATCGTCTTTTGATTCATTGATCAAATACTCAAGAATTCTGATCAAGTCTACCATTTTGCAATAATCGTAATACTGTAATAATGAATTTCATTATCGCTTAAATATAAGTGCAAAAAAAAAAATTGCTAATCAAAGTTTACTAATCTTACTAATTTCTGTGTCACGTGATGCGGACATTAATAATCGAGAGTTCACAATAATAAGACTTGACCAATGCCCTTTTCTTCAAAGTACCATAAATGTTAGCTCTCTCCATAGCAACATGTTAGCATTCTTTTTGATAATGCCATAATATTTCAAATTCTTCAGGCTTGTAACTTTTAAGTTATTATAATTATTATTGAACATTGCATGATTGTGAAAACAATTGACATCCACTGATAGTTGAGTACAAACAGAGACAAAGAGTAGTGAGTCATTTTATTTAATGGTTGTTGCTATGGTGAGTATATCTCTCTATTTTGCAAATGGCTTTGCAAGAGTGGTTTAATTGAAAAATAGAATGTAAATTTAACGCGTCATCATAATGAAGTGTACAGTCATCGATTGTTTCAAAACAAAAGACATTTATAACCAGAGATTGAGTTTTGAGCTTCCATTGGATCATTCAAAGCCTTTGAATAATAACAAAATCTCGGTGTTTGTCAATATCACCCAAAAATATGATAGTTATATTGAAGACTTGGATGGGAATTACGATTTAGTGTTACCTGAGAAACCAAAATTAATTGCTTACCTACAAGGAGGACCAGGTTTTCCATGTGATACCCCAACTTCCAACTCAGGTATTACAAAGGTGTTGCTTGAAAGAAATTATCAAATAGTTTGGTTAGACCAAAGAGGAACAGGATATTCAACTCCGATTGAAGCCAAGACTTTCGAACAATTGGTTCGTAAAGCCTATGGAAGTTTTGAAATAGACCATCAGTTGAAATACATTTTGAACTTTAGAGCTGACTCCATTATTAAAGATTTAGAACTCATCAGGGAATATTTAATCAAAAAAGAAAAGATATCAATTCTAGGTCAAAGTTTCGGTGGATTTTCAGCTTTCACATATTTGAGTCTATATCCAAAGTCAATAAAAGAAGTGTTGGTCACGGGTGGGATTCCGCCTATTGGATATCATGTTGACGATGTCTATCGGGCCACCTACAAACAAACTAGAGAAAGAAATCGCCACTACTATGAAAAATACCCTGAGGACCACGATAAAGTTTATCAAATTTTAAGTTATCTTCAAAACAATAGAGTATTATTGCCTAATGGAAGTCATTTAATTTCTGAGAGATTTTTGCAATTGGGCTTGAATTTTGGTGCCACTGGAGGGACAGATAGCATCCATTTGATTGTGGACAAATTTCACAACGATCTAAAACTATTAGGCTCTCCAACATACTCAATATTGAATAAAGTCGCACAATCATTGGGTTTTGAAACCAATGTTCTTTATGCCTTGTTTCAAGAGGCTATATATTGTGATGGAGAAGGAATGATATCTAATTGGAGTGCTGATAGATTAAGAGATCTGGACGTTGATGCTATAAGCAAGAACCCAGATTTTACAGGTGAAATGGTGTATAAATTTATGTTTGAAGACAATACGTACACTGAATTGTCTGGCTTCAAAGAATTAGCTCATGTATTACATTCCTACAATCACTGGACAAAGTTATATGACACTAAAGTTTTGAGTCAAATCACCTGGAACGACGTGCCCATAGTAGCAGCTACCTATGTGAACGACCAGTACGTTGATTTCAATTTATGCAGCAAAGTCAAAGAAAAGTATATTGCAAAGGGTAATTTAAAACAATATATTACCTCCGAATTTTTTCATAACGGATTAAGGGCAGATCCTGAAAAAGTATTAAACTCATTATTCACCCTATTAGAACAAAACGATATAGATTGAAAATTCTATGCCATATAATTATTAGGGACAAAGCCTATCCTATCATTAATTTTTCCAATGGACCAATTTGGCTGGTCTTGACTGTACAAAGTATTAGTATCCTGACAATTGAGTAAAATTTCGATCTCTTCTCCTTGTTTGAAAGATAAGTTTCCTGATTCTTCCTCATTGAAATCACTTATTGCAGTTTTGTATGACTCCGTAAATAAGGGTAGTTTATTAAAAAATGCTTGCAATAAGTATAGTTTATGACTTAAGCTCGACAAATTTAAATCCGCCTTCTTAAAATCGAGTGAAAATTCGGTCGTCACTGGACATTCCTGAATTTCGTTTTTCGCATTATTATAAATTCTGACTAGTTTTGTATCAAACGAGTCGATATTACTCTCATTTTTGTAGATTGAACCATTTTGAGTAGCAAACGAGCTCACGGATGATCCGCTTTTGATCGAAATCAAATCATCATCTTCATCATCCTCTGAAAGAGACAACAGATTCGAGGAATCGTTGAAGGATAAACTATAATTTTGAGTGTTTTGAGTGTGTGTGATTTTGTCAACCACTTGATCTGGTGCTATTTTGATATCTTTAAGAATAGTTGTGTTGGTTCTTGGTGGTAATGTTGGTGGATTAACTTTGTTTGATTCAGGAATGTTGTTTGTAACCTTTGCAGGACGTTTTTTGGCCAGGTAACAGTTTAAAATATTCAAATCAGGATTTAAAAAAGTCACTGGATCAGATTTCAATATCTGTTCAAAAACACCTAGATTATTTTTTGATTTCACCAAATGTTTTTTATCATGAAGAATCTTTGTATTCCATTTGGTAAAAAATTTATCGAACCCCAGAGTATGATCAATGTCGTCTATATCTTGGTCGAGCTTGTTTGGATCTTTATCATATACTGCACCTATGGTCGATTCAATCGTCAATTTTGTTGCTGTTGAGTCTGTCTCCCACAGTTCAATGATTTCTTGATATTCTGGAATTTTAGTCATAACCAAGCCATAAAATGTTGAAAAGTATAGAAATGTATCTTTCATCTTTTTGTAGGTGGTGATTTGATTCAATATTATTGTTTTAGTCAAGGTTTCCACGAATTCTTCAAGAAATAGCATTATATGCGGCAATACAGCCAAACATTTCTTATTTAAGAATTCAAACATTTTACTAACATTCCTTAATTCTTTTTCGTACTTCTCAAGCTGAGATTTATCCTTTTCCAGTAATGGAGGAGATCTCGAGTTTATCTTTTGGATATGATGGTCGAACTTATTCGTTTCTAATTTCTTTTTGTTTCTCTTCTTGATTAGTTTTAAAGTATCTTTTAAATATTTGTTCATCTGCTGTGTTCTTAACTTGAGTGATTCATCATAGAATGACAAATCTTGTTTCGAATTGTATTTTAACGATTCGAGAGAATGAAGATAATTCAATAACTGCGAATTGATAGTGTCAACTAAATACTCTTGTTCCTTAGGATGAACGTGAGGTATTTCTTGCGTAGATTGAAACAAATCAAAATCATGAAAATATTCTTCAATGCCATCAAAATGTAAAGACCCAGGACCAATTAAAGTGATTAAGGATTTAACAATTTTGGTGTTTAACGATAACAATGATGGGATTAGTTTCTTACTGAGTACATGATTTTGATTGATAACGAAATTCAATCCTTTTATTGACTGCTTAATATTGTAACTATATTCCTCGATTATTTCATTATCTTGATCAAACCCATCTTTACGTGTGAATGGTAGATGTGTCTTGAAATTGTATGATAAATTTGACAACTCGTTTCCCGTGGTTTGATAAGCATCTTTTATGTGTGAGCCAATGTTGGAAGATAGATGAAGGATGTTAGATGACAACTTATCGCCCATAATCTATTTCGTGAATGATTGATTATAGTGTATGAGTGGATTCGATTGTTTTATGATTGTATGAAAAAGTAAGGACAAATCGGATTTAAATGCTCTATTTTTACACCGACTACTTAAATGGGTGCAAATTATAAAATTTTGAGCCACTAATTATAGAAAGCTATCCCTCTGTGATTAAACTAGAATAGAACACGATGTGTGCTCTTAAGCATGTTGAAAGTCATACTGAGTATGCAAACAGGAGTTTTGGAATTGTCGTCAAATGATAGTTTTTGGCAAGTAAAATACAGGAACTATTACTACTACTGAAGAAAAACCCTTTACTAGTGTGCAATGAGCGCATTCTTTTGGCTTGATAACATTCAATCACGAAACCGAAATTAAGGTGTTGTTTTTTGTCAGGTTTTTATTACGGAAGCTGTCAAAATCAAAAAAGCTTTCATTTTCATTGAAGTTAAGATTCCTTTGAATTAATATGAAGTTACAGGTTTGTTCATCGAATGCAACTTGACTCTAGGAATTTGGTGAGTGAAAACTTGCTTACAAAGATAGAATACTATAATAGACTATTGTAAGTCCAAGCGTTCAAGAATAAATATAGATGACTGAGAATATTCGAAATAACTAATAACAATCTAGAGTACATTTTCAAAAGTGAATTTTTTCAACTTTTACTGGAGCATATATTATGTAGGTTTTTAAGTTGTGCTTTCACTATGATATTCTTTTGCATGATGCAAACTTGGATCACACAATTGGTAGCACTTTTTATTCTCAAACGCGTTTCTCGCGTAAATATTATTTTGAAACAGATCAGATTTGAGTGTTTACCATGACAAAATCAACAAAAGGAACTTCGCTGGTGTTCTTTGATAAGCCTCTAATATCAACGATTGAAAAAGGAATACCCACTAAGGAGTTGATTAATAGATTATCGGAATTACAGGAGAAATTATCGATTTTGGACGATGATCAGATAAATCTATCTGACTTATCGAGTATTAAAACTGAATTAATAAATTCAAAGCTACTTCACAATACTAATTTATCAGTACAAATAATTGCCTCGTGCTGTGTGGCAGACATTCTAAGGCTATATGCTCCCAATGCTCCATACTCTGATACAGAGCTATCAGATATCTTCAAAGTATTTTTTAAACAATTCTCAAGATTAACGATCAACTCAAAAGACAAAACAAGCTTGTATCCAAGGTACCTATACTTATTGAAACGTATAGCCGAAACGAAATCAATTGTTTTGATCACTGAACTACCTGACTCTGAGGATCTAATTCATTTATTATTCAAAACCATGTATACGTTGTCTACAAGGCATGACTTTCCACGCGAACTCGAAATCATCGTCACAGATATTTTATCGGAAGTTATAGCTGAAGCAGAAATAATTCCTCACCAGGTAATAGAATTGATCTTACACAAATTTGAAAATCACACTGAAACTAATTTGGTTGGCAATAACATCACAAGTCCAGAGTTTAAATTTAGTTTGATCGTTTGTGAAAATAATATAGATAAACTATCTCGGATAGTGGCCCAATACTTTTCGGAGATTTTGTATCGCAGTACAGAGAGTGAGGATGACGAGGAAATGAAGAAGAAAACGACGGATGCATTGGACACGTTGGTCTCAATTCATAAATTATCTATTCAGCTATGGAAATATGTGCCACAACTTTTGTCCTCGGTTATGGCTTTGCTAGATGATGAGTTGAATGCCGATAACGATACGGTTAGGGTATTAGCGACTGAAACTGTCGGGCAAATAATTGGTTCAGCAAACTACTCATCCTCACTGCAATTCAAGTTGAATTTCTTCGCTAACCACAAGTCTACTTGGCAAACATGGATCAAGAAAGTTTACGATATCAATAATTCAGTGAGAGTTAAATGGATTGGACAAATTCCACACATCATAATCAATAATCAGTATTTGACAAGTGAAATCAACGAAATTTTAGCTTCGAGTATCCACAAATGTTTGATAGATTCAGACGACAAAGTACGTGAGGCTACTTGTGTCTCGATACAAAAAATCCCTTTTAGTGACTTCATGATAAAATTAGTCAATAGCCAAATTATTTTAGCATTTTTTCAACTAATCAGAGAGAAACATGTCAATATAAGACTGACATCAATAGAGTTCATAAGCTCTTTATATTCATATTTCATGGAACATGAACATATTAATTTTAAACTAGACTGTGCTGAAACCGAGAAGCTCATATTGTCCATTCCGAATCAGATTTTATCTTTGATTTATATAAATAACAACAATATTTCCGCCCTTGTTGACATATCATTATTTGAAGAATTGCTTCCGATTGCAGAAACTGACGACTCAAGAAGGGTTGATCGTTTGTTGAAATTGTATCTGAATTTAGACAAGAGGGGCAAGGAGGCATTTACTGCAATTAATAAAAGACAACAACAAGTTTCAAAAGTGATAATAACTTATTTGGAAACAATTCAAGTATACAATCAAAGTGAAAGCGAGAAGGAAAATGAAGAAAATGATAGAAAAACCTTGTTAATGAAGATGGATAAAATAATAAACTGGTTTTGTACTTCATTTCCGGATGATCGCAATACCTACAATTGTTTAGAGAGATTCTACAAAATGAATCGAGCCAGACTCTGCAATTTAATAAAAATTTGTACCTCATCCGAAAGTGATTATAGCACAATTAAAAATTCAATGAAAGAATTATTCAGAAAATTATCCGATCCTGCAAGCATCAAGATTAGTGAAAATACGAAGAGCGTGAGCTCAGCAGATATGTTGTTTAACACCAAGCTTCTAGTGTATCGAGGATCTCCAATTGTATTCAATAAATCTAACGTTGAAGAGCTCCTAAATCGTTCAAAGAATTCCGAAAGCATAGTTGTGGATGAAATTTTAGAGCAAATCTCCTTGATAAACCCAGACGTGTTCAAGTTTCACGTTAGATCATTGATTGGTTTGATTAGTGGTTCCGATAAAAGCGTCGAATCTATAGCCAACTTGTTGAAGACAATTTATCACTTCATTAAGAAATATCCCGAGTTATACCCTCAAGAAATATCGTTCAACGAAAAGTTAAAGGATTTAGCAAAAAGTGGAAGTCCCAAAGAGGCAAAGTATTCTATAAAGATTATTGGGTTGAGTGAAAAGAAAGAAATTTTAATTGCATCGATAATTAATTCCATTTATCCATTGAGTACAGATGACTCCAAATTTGCAACTCACCTTAGCTCTTTAGCTGAAATTTTCTTAGTTGATAGATTGGCGATACAAGATAAAGAGTTCGAGTTGACTCCATTTATCATCAAAGAGATTTTCCTTCAAAATAGATCATTTGATAGAGAAAAACTCAGTGATATATCTGACTGGATTACAGATGAAGAGCTAGAAGAGAATGAAGCATACGCAATATTGTACGAAAAACTTATATCCATTAGGTTATGTGTGAACAATTTAATAGGTTTTGTGCAAAACAATGAGAACTTCGATCCAGAAGAAGCCAAGCACAAAGCTTCACCAGTTGTTAGATTATTGATATCCCTCATTGGCAATAGTGGTGAAATTATAAGCGAAAATCACGAAACATTCCCAACGCCAAATCTTTTTAAACTGAAGTTAAGACTAGCTGCGGGTGAGTACTTATTGAAATTAGCAAAATATCCTGTTTACAACGAAACCATGTTGTCAGCAAGTGTTCGAAGATTAACTTTCTTGGTAAATGACGCAAATTTTCAAGTTAGATCAAGGTTTCTAAACAATCTACAAAGAAAATTGAACAACGAATTTATAAGTGATAAATTTATACCCTTGATGTTCTTCAGTGCAATAGAACCTAACCATGAGTTGCGAAATAATGTAACCATGTGGTTGCAGTCGATGTTCAAACGAGCGGAAACAAAACAAAACATTAAGTTTGAGAAGTCTTTGGTAAGACTCATTCATATCCTTTCTCATCATGAACAATTCATATCTTTGAATGAGTCTGGCGAAGAATCAGGAAGCCCCGTAATTGATGGCTACATTTTTGCAACACAATTTTTAATTTACTATGTCAGTTTGGTAGCCAAAGTAGATAATGTGTCATTATTGTACTACTTGGCAAGTAGAATCAAACAGTTTAGAGATGCTACAATTGCTAGCTCAGAATATGATATAGAAGATTATGAAAATTTACCCAACAAACTTGCAAGGTTATATCAAGTGTCCGAATTAAGTCAATTGATAATCAAAGATTACAGTGATTCTAAAAGTTGGATCATACAAACGTGGCCGGGAAAGATAACATTGCCTATTGATATTTTTGCTCCAATGGCCTCTTCCAAAGAAGCTCAACTGATTGTTGGTAAGATCTTCATTCCTGAAAATATCCAAATTGAATTAACAACAAGTATACGAAAAAGAATCAGTTCCGATTATAAGAGAAAAGCGGGTTTTGATACAGGCTCGTCTTCTACCAAAAAACAAAAGCGAAATGTTACAAAAAAGTCATCAAACACAGCAAATAGCTCAAAAAGGATTAAGAAAGCATATAAAGTGGATCAACCCGTTGAGCCGACCAGAAAAAGCTCAAGATCTGTAAACAAGATCGACTACAAGGATCAGCTTGAGTCCGACGAGGAGGATGATTGAAAAAACATTCGACCATTCATTAGCAGAGGAATAAATTGCTAGTTTGATCTATATTTGCTAATACTCCATTGGCTTTAGTGACTCTATCTTGTTACTCTTGAGCCAGTCTTCTCCCATGATTCGTAGCCTAGCAGCAGACGGATAACGTCTATTTTGTACAACGTCAGGCAATTCGTTGACTAAGGATCTGCATATCTTTTGCCCTTGTGACTTATAAGTACTCATAAATTCTCTAGCTGTAGCCTCCCACCAATTACCCAAGATTGCAAAGTGCGTATTGGTCAATAGTTCCGCCGGTAGATTCAATATTCTAGCTAAAAATTTCCAGCTGGACTCAAATGAATAAAAACCGATTTGACTTCCTGAATTTAAATTTGTCATCACTGACCAAACACTTATGATCCCACTCATTCGCTCATCATATTTCACACTACTTTCCCATTTGTCATCATCTTTACTTCTTTTATAGCCCATGTTGGCTCGTCCTTGCTCACTGTCAAGCGAACTAGTATAACCAATTATATAGGGACACTTTTTTATGAACCTTGCACTCAAATAATATTCGAATTCTGGAAATTTCAACAAAATATGATATGATAAATGAGCCAATGGTAAAGCGGCAAAAGATCGGACAATGACTTCGGTCTCTGCTTGATCTATTATGGCTTTAGCGATAAAGTTTAAAATCCATTGATATATTAGATCGTTTGATTTGGTCATTTCAATCATTGAGATCACCTCCTGACTAATTTTGTTCAATTGTGATGTAGAGTTTGATAACTGACCAAACTTGGGATTCAACTTTCGTTTAAATTGCATGACTTGTTTCTTTAACTCCTTGTTCTCACTCAAACGCGTCACAACATTAGCCTTTATGTCTGCTATATCTTGTTTGTATTTGTTGAACTGCTTATTTATTGCATCATAGTCTGTGAAGTTTTGTTTTCTAGCTTTTTCGAGTTTTTTCTTATTTTCCAAGTCTTGTTTCTTTCGTGCCTCTTCTTGTTCCTTGATTTTTTGTCTTTCAAGCTGTTCTTTGTGCACTCTTTCCTGTTTCTCTTTCATTCTTCTCGCTTCTTCTTCTTTCCTCTTTTGCTCTTCTTCTTTCTTTCTCTTCTCTAATTCAATCTGTCTTTGTTTTTCTTCTTCAAGTCTTCTCCTTTCTTCCTCTTGACGTTGTTTCAATTCTTTTTCAAGTCTTATTCGTTCCTTCTCTTTGACTACCAAATTATTCACTTCCACATTTTGTAGATTCAACCTGTTTGTAAATGAGGCGATCAATGCTTGAACATTCAGATCTTCTAAAATTTGATTTCGATCTAGTCTAACTCGTACTTTATCTATCTCATTTTGAGCTATTTTTTGTATCTGATTGAGATACTCGGCATTATACGTTTCAATTGAGGTGTAGAATTTCCGCAGTGGAGATTCAACGATCTGACCCTTTATTTGATATGGTTGTAAAGATTTCATATTGGTTGGCATAAGCTTCTTTTCATGAGATGGTACAACCGCAATGCTTTGATTTACGATAGGCTCCACAGCTACCACCCTACTTTCAGTATCCACTTCCAAATTGAAATTGCAAGGTAGACCGAATCTCATACTTCTCTCTTTGTATTTTCAATTCACCTGGTTATTTTTCGCTATCAACAGATTGAAATCAAGTAAACTAAAAAAAAAAAAAATTTTCAATCTCATAATTAATACCTGTTTACATACCCATGAATAGACAATTCGTTCGTCAATTCTCACTGACAGGAGTATCTTTAAAACCAGGGTACAGTACCGTTTTACCCGTACATCATTTGGTTAAGGTTGAAAAAGCTAAATTGAAACCATGTTACTCAGAAGTGGTGATACCAGCAGATGATATCAGGTCCAATAAGTTCAAACCTACAGAAATTGGACAAGACAGAGTACAAGATCATTATCACAATAGTCTAGAATCTGATTTGTTATTGAAATTTTACAATCATGATGCCAAAATAATACCAGGTTTACGTAAAAGAGAATGGGGTAATGATTCTCCATTCAAGGTATTTCGAAAAGGAAAGAAAAAACCAAAAGGTTCACATACAGAAACACCAGATGTTGTTCCAATCAGTTTTAACAACATACCAAGATTACAAAGTATCGTCATAAATTCATATAATAAACACGCATTAGACAGACCCTGGATGAACATTTGTACAAGGTTACAGCTTGCTACAATCACCAACAAAAAGCCAAAAATTGTCTATAATAAATCCAATATATTACCTTGGAAAGTGAGAAGAGGTAAAGAATGTGGTGCCAAAGTGGAATTATTCGATAGAGACATGACTCAATTCATCACAACTATGACTGAGGTGGTGTTACCAAGAATAAGAGCTTTTGAGGGTATAAAGTTGACCTCTGGTGATTCCAACGGTAATATTACTTTTGGTTTATCTGCCGATGATTGTTTATTGTTTCCAGAGATTGAAAATTATCAAGAATTGTTCCCTAATTTGAATGGGATGGATATCACGTTTAAAACCACTGCTAAAACAGATTCACAAGCAAAGACTTTGGTAAGCAGCTTTGGATTCCCATTCTATAGACCAGTGAAGAACACTGATTGATTAATGTAAATAGTGTAATTAGTATTCTCACGTTTTGAAATTTATTTTGCAGCGAGATTTTTCTTATTGAATCATACTTTAAATAAATGAATGTCTCAAATCTCCATAATCCATGAATACGAGATTTTATATTCAAATCGTATATATCAAAAGGATAAGAAATGGAGTGATGGAAAGCTAAAATTTTACGAATTTAACAACAAACTAGAAATATTTAACCTCAATAATGTTTTGATACAAACTGATTTTTTAAGAGATAAACCAATTGCAACAATTCTAACAAAATGGCTAGAGACAGGGAATGAATTCAAATTACCAAATAATAAATTGATTATTCAAGTACAGGAGTATATTGGTTTGTTTGAGAAAGATCTCACAAATGCATTTAAGAATACTAATCCAGATGCCGTACCTCCTATTGCAAAGAAAAGAAAATTGCAAAATGGAGAAGATTTTTTGAATAAAGGAGACTCGAACACCCCTTTGAAAATTGGTTTGATAGGCGAGGCTGATAATCTGAAAAAACTACTACGAGGACCATCGAGACCCTCGAGATTTCAAAGTGAGAGGTTTCCACAAAAGAAGAGTCAAAATCAAGCTTCAATTTCTAATCGAGAACATATTGATTTAGATTCAAAAACAGCTCCCGATTTTGAAAGGGAACTTAAAAAGGAAACAACAGCAAAAAGCACAAACGCGACCTCCATATTTCATCTCCAAAATTTGAGAGTTCTGCAACGAAAACCAATACGAATAATGCCAAAGTCTTCCACACACTTTCAACACCTAAAAGTAGAAACAGAGGATAACGAATTCAAGCCTTTGTGTAAAGGCACAAATAGCTTTCAAATTACTCCACTAAATTCTCAAATATCAGTTCAGTCACAAGCAAAAAACCATCCAGAATTTATACCTAGTAAACTCGATCATCTGAGCGGATCACGCAGAATTGAAACTGACATACCGGAATTCATATATCATATGTCGGATTTTGATGAAAGTGATGCTTCGCAAAACCTCAGGAACGACAATGTCAATCACAATATTTTTAATATTAAAAATGATATGATATACGATTTAGACTTTGACGATTTCACAGATTCGAACTAAAGAATTGCTATTCAATTTGAAATAAATGAATCACTATGAGCTTGACGTTGACCGTCACAGTGTATAGATTATCAATATTAGAGTTGAGCCTTTGGTATTGTAAAGGCGGTGCTTTAGTATAACTTCATTAGTATTTCTGACACAGAGTCATTTCATACCTATTCCTAGTACTTTAAATATTTATCTATCTTTACAATCATGTCTTCAAACATCAGACTCTTTAGCAGTTTTGACAACAAGATCAATTTCCAAAACATCTTAGCGGAGTTTTGCTCAGCTAGATTTTCCTTAATTTTTATTCTGATCAATTTATTAGAGTCAATTATTCTACCCATAAAATTCAAAGCATTGTCTACCGCCTGTCTAAAAACCACCCTTGAGTCATAATTATAAGAATATCTTTCTTGAATATTAATAAAATGATCCCAATTGTTTTCCTTCTTTCCTTGTTCGAAAAACCCAAAATTGAATCGTTTTGAATCTATTCCTGGAGTGGTTAAGATCGGTACGTGGTAAACTAATTGCAACTTATAATTCATCTCCAACCAGTTGTTTAGAATATTAGAGGCCAACAAAGGTATTGATCTGGTATGATAAGTTGAGTTGAGTAAATGTACTTGCTCAAATTCAGATCCATGGAATAAAGAGCCAACTAAAGTATTAGGTAGGTAAATTGGAAGATTTCTCAATGCAAATGATTTTCTTCTTGCCATAATAACCACGCGTGCGTCTAATAGTTGGTCATTAGTTTGCTTTTGAACATCGTAGTAATCGATAGATTTTGTCCAAGGAATCGAATCATTGAGATTCGTATCATAAATCAACTTGTTGTCGTGACAGTATAACAAATGGTACGATCCATTCCACTGTTGAATGTTCAATTGATATTCGACTTTGTATCCTGTAAAAGGTATGTTCTTATTTGAAATACAAGACTGTGATTGATCCGGAAGCCCAGAAACGAATGCATAAATCATTAATAAAATCATTAACATTGTTACACAAATGTGAAAAAAAATGAAATCATACACTTTCGAGACTTTCATAGCCTACTGCTAAAGTCAAGCCTAACACAAGATTAAACATGGCTTTATTTTCGAAACCTCCAAAAATCTCGAGATCCTCGTGTATGGTGATCCATCCAAGCTTATTCTCATTGGGGTATTCATCATCAACATTGTAGTGCACAAAGCTACTATCACGTCCCTCTTCAGCGTCTAATGAACGTGTTCCCTCAAATACGGAAACTCGTGACTTTGACTTGTTTGTGGTAGTTTTTAGCTTTTCCAATATATTGTATTTACGACAGGGTTTGAATATGCTCAAAACTGGAGGAGTCTCTGAGCTTGAATTTTGATTGTAAAGCTTAGTCAAATCTTTCTGCTTGTATTTGGCAGTCGAAGCATTTGTATAGTTTTGATGAAAGTAGATATTTCTTTTTTCAACTAATTTATACTCCTCTTCTTTGAAGTTATTTAGTCTACTAAGTCTTACCTTTGGTATAGAACCAATGTTCCAATTTCTTTTCAAACAATCGCTAGTTTCAAAATTCTTGAAATATCTTTGATTTTTTAGTCGAATCGAACTAAATGGAAAGTACTTTCTTTGTATTGGTTGCAGAAATACTGTTCCTTTGACTGGGCTCGTATTATCGTGATTCATAAATGTATTTGTTTCAAGATAAAATTCTCTATTCAATTCATAGTAAAATGAAACACCATCGTCCATGGAATATTTTTCAACTGTCATAATAGTCTCTAAATTAAGTGGATCCCTAAATTTCAACTTAAAGTCTCTCAGGAATTGTTGTTCTGAGCAACTTGTTAAATTTTCTACCGTGACATAGTAACTAGGACCTTGTCGGCATGTAATATGTTTTTTATCCGGATTGGTGGATAAATATAAATCTTTACCAAATTTTAGAACGTGATACTTGAATGAACAAAGAGGTTGTACTATTGGCACATCCTCTGCGTCATCAAGTGGATAAGAATCACCCGAGGCCCTTTGATAATTATCTTTGAAAGTAGAGATACTTTTCCTCACATTGCGACGAAGATTTTTGACTGAATTGGTGACTTTATTGGAAAGTTGAGACTTTCTTCTTTGTTCAGAGCTGTCCTCGAGAGTTCCTAGCGGCGGAGGTTTCCTTCTTGGAGTATGATTTACATCATCTATGGTTTTCGTAGTAGATCCTTCGGCTATATCTGTTGAGTTGTTGAATGTTTGATTGTCTCTATTTGAATCGGACATTTGAGAAAGGCCAATGGGACACCCCACTGCATTTTCCCTTATATGAGTATCCTCTTCGACATCTTCAGAACTCTTCTCCTTTGAACTTTCCATTAGTAGTTACACATAGACATTTATGGCTTGTTCTCAACTGCTGTTTAACATGTAGTTGGACAATCAGTTACGCGAGGCTTGAATGAAATTCCACGCACGGATTTGTGATGATTTTTTTTCTCGTGAAACCATTTTTGTGGTTTGAGTTGGTCCAAACTCATACAGAAGCAATTTTACAATTCCGCAAAAAAAAAAGGGTAAATTGTTAATCAATGAGTGATCTTGAGGAGAATAATCCTTTGTTACCTGTACCTGAGGACCATGAAGGCTCAATCTATGGACATGAGGACGAGGGATGGCAATACTGTCCTAACCCACGTCAAACGTTTCGTATTTGCACCAATTTGAAATTATTGATAGATAAAGTGATTCCAATTGTATTTGACAAGAGTGAATTATTTGCAGCTGATTCATCGATATTGAATGAAAAAGTCATTGATTTGGTTTATAAAGCTGCTGGAGGTGAAGGAGATGGTAAGAAAGGCACCAGTTCATATAAATATCAAGCAAGCTTGGTATTTTGTTTATTGAAAGTATGTGATTGGTATTGGCAACAAGCAGAGTTTGAGTTGAGTGATAATGAATTGTATGATTTAAGAGCTTTGTCGGCACAAACATTGGCATCAATCATCATAGAACGAGAGAAAGATGATGAATATTTGTTTTTAAGAATGATGTGTCATAGGTATACCATATACTTGAATGGTTCAGATTCTACACCCACAAATGCATTGGAAATGGCAGTTGACATGCATTCTACAGTTGTTATTGGATCGTCTGGATATCAAAGATGTATCAAATGGCTATGGAGAGGCTGGATCGTTCAATCTTCCCATGATCCTCATTCGTATGTCTTATACAGGGGTGCAGCTTCTCATTCAGTAAGAACGCACTTCGATCCGGCAAGAATCAAAACACCATTATACCAAAACATTTTGGAAATATTTTTTAGTATCATTTACTTGTCATTCTTCACGATAATATTAAATACTCATTCCACCACTTTTTCAAACCTAGATTTTTTTGAAATTGTGTTTTATTTATTTACAATTGGGTCTATTTTAGATGAGATTGTCAAATTTTATCATGTTGGATTGAATTATCTTGGATTCTGGAATGTGTTCAACGATTCAATGTATTCCATTATCACAACGGCCATTGTGTTTAGATTCTTAAGTCTTAATTCACATGGGGCGCTTAGAGAAAGATACGACGAGATAAGTTACAGAGTGTTATCTTGTGCCTCGCCATTGATGTGGTCCAGACTTTTATTATACTTAGATGCTCAGAAATTTGTTGGCGCAATGATTGTGGTTTTGAAAGTGATGATGAAGGAGTCATTATTATTCTTTGTGTTATTAGGTGTTGTCATTATTGGATTCTTGCAAGGGTTTCTTGGACTAGATGCATCTGATGGGGAAAGTGACGCAACTAAGAAGATATTGATCTCACTACTTAAAACCGTTATCGGTGGTTCATCATTTGACGATATGGGTAAATTGGTGCCTCCTTATGCATCAGTGTTATACTACATGTACTCTTTCTTATTAAGTGTTATTTTGATGAACATACTTATTGCTTTATATTCAACTGCTTATGCTGCCGTGGTTGAAAATGCCACAAATGAATATTTTGCATTGGTTGCTGAGAAAACTTTGAGGTATATCAGAGCACCAGATCAAAATATTTATGTGCCACCATTCAACTTGATTGAATTGTTCATTATCCCATTCCAGTATGTGATATCTGAAAAGGCATTTAGAACTTTAAACTACTATGTCATGTTGATCATCTATTCACCTTTACTATTATACATCGCTACCGATGAATTATCCAACGCTAGAAGAATACAGTATAATAGATTCAAGGGATTACCAGATGATGCAAATGAGAATGATACAGAGTGGGATTTAACTGATGGGTATTCTGAGGATGGGAATACTGATAGTGTTCAAGAAGGTATACGAGAGAGAAACTCCGAAGTCTATAGGGAATTGAGAGATCAAAGAGAAGGAGAGCGTCAAGACCCAGAGTTTATGATAAATATTCATGATTTTGAAAAGGAAATTGATCAAATAGTCAAGCCAATAAAACCAGCGAGTGAAAAGGGAATGAATTGGCAATTCTATGAACTATATGAGAAGATTGATAAATTGACTAGTTTGGTTGAAACAGTAATAACAGAGAACAAAGAGTTGAAGAAGAAATTGGATAGTAATTGAAGAGGGTCAATTGGGGTTGGTTCAAAAGTGGATAGAGTTTTGAATATTGACGATACACGTAAAAAAAATTAATATTAGTTCATAACATTTGTTAGTGAAATTTTCCAAGTTTAAAGACATGAATTAACTGAAGCTTCACCATTTCTTCTAATGAACAATTGACTAATTCAATGACTCCTCTATCTCTCAATCTATCTATACATCTTTTCCTATTCCATATCTCTCAGCTTCTAACATATTTATTGTCTGAAACTCAAACTCGAAATCTTTACATCAATAATAATTTGCATGTCTGAAAAAAAAAATTTTGAGGAAAAAGTTTAATTAACTTTAACTACTATTATTATACATTACCAATTTATTCATACATTGTTCATAAATCAGAGATGAACAATCAGTCAAAGTTCAAATTAGGTGACGATATACACTTTGAGCTATCTGGTGGAAATACAAATAATACATCAAGAGAGTCAAATGTGAAGAATACCTCCAATAATAATAAAATGCAACCACCATTACCACCACCACCACCACAACAACAACAATCGATAAATCTGGAAAATGTGTCGAGAAAGAAGAAATCGAAGAAGAAAAAGAGGAACTCAAACTTAGCACAAGCACATTTGAATAACCCCGATGAAGATTATCCGGAATCAAGAATTATTAAACAAGCACCCAATGGAGATGTCATTGTTGAAAGTATAGAGGATGAAGAGGAAGAGGACGACGAGGAAGAGGAATACGAGTACGATCATGACCATGAGCACCATACACATAATCATGATCACCAGCAGTACAACCATGAAGATCATCATGATAACAATACGAATCGTAATTTATCTCATTCCAATATAGCAAACCATCGAAAGCATAGCCATGCACCACACAATAGTTTATGGGAATCTGCTTCTCTTGAGGAACAACAAAAATTGAAAGAATTCTGGGAGTCGTTGGGCGATGAACAAAAATTGGAATTGGTCAAAATTGACAAACAATCTATAATGAAAATGTTCAAGAATGAAACTAGACAGCATTTGCAACAACTACTGCAACAACTGAACGGAAACGTGCAGAATAATTCAGTCAATCAGCCAAATGGTTGTGCATGTAAATATTGTGGAAGAAGAAATAATATAATTGAAGAAGAATTGGAAAGTATTTATGACAATCATTTCGACGACATTATTGATTTCATTCATGAAGTACGAGATATCAACGATTTGAATGCCTTGCCTGGCTTATTGTTTGGTGGATTCCACATGTTGGAAGAAGAAAGAAGACTACAAAAACGACAACAACAATTAAGAGAGAAATTCGAACTAGCTGCTCAAAAGCAAAAGGAGTATCAAATTGCTAAAAAAAATTACGAAGAATTTACAAAGGCAGAACAACATGACAAAGGATCTGACGTACAACCAAGAAAAGAACAACCGGTGGAAACAATTTCTAATGCAACTCATTTGCCTCAAAAAACTACCCCCGAAGTATATCACAAAGTTGTATCTCAAGAAATAAAGCTATCAGATAACCAGTTATTTAATAAATTACTCGATCCGAAATTATTTGATGCTTTGGAGAGTATGGATATCCAAAGAATGAAAGAAGTTGCAAATTATGACCCCAAAAATGCCACTCACATTACCATGTTGGAGAAAGCTGGCTCTTTGAGAGAGATAGTTCGAGATTTAAATAACGTTGATCGATCGCAGTTGGAAAAAAGTATGTCTTATGTTCAGAATATGGGGAAAATTTTTTCCAACTTTGCTGCTTTAAATGCTACAAATTCAGAGGATGGGGAAAAATTTGCAACTCCAAATGGTATCAATGATCAAATAACTCAAGGATTGTCATCTTTTGCAGAAGACCTATTGAAAAATGATGGAAACTCTTTCATTAGTATGATGGAAACTTTATCTGAATCGAGAACTGCTAGAGAAGAGCTATTAAAAGAAAAACCAGAGATTCTTTCGCAAATCTATGAGCATGCACAACTGCAACAGCAAAAGCAAATACAAGAATTGAAACAACAAGAGTTGGAGCATACTAAAAACTTGGCTTGGGTCGATGAAGATGATCATAAAAACCACCATCATCATCACAGTCAATGTTGTACTCACCATGATTTTGATGAAGAGCTTGATGACGAAGAAGACGAAGAAGAATATGATGACGAAGAGGACGATGAAGAAGATGACGACGAACCAAATGAAGAAGACGAAGAGGACGAAGAGGATGAAGAGGGGGCAAGCGATACCGAGTCAGAAATATCAGAGGAGGAGAAAATGCAAGAAATTCGTCGTCTATTCCTAATTCAGGTCATCAAACTATTTCAAGAAAGATTGAAAAGTGCTTACAAAGAAAAGCTTTCTCAAGATAGAACCCAAAAATTGATTGAAGAATTGGAGGCGGAAGAAAATGCCAAAAAGGAACGAGAATTGAAAAAGACTAAACAAAAGGAAAAAGCCAAGGAAAAGAAACGGTTACAACAACAAGCAAAAGAAGAGGAGCGTAAACGGAAAGAAGAGGAGGCAAAGGCAAAGGAAGAAGAATTGAAGATGCTAAAAGAATTACAAAAGGTTGAGCAAAAGAAGAGAAAAGAAGAAGCAAGATTGAAACGTGAAGAAGAGAAGAAGAAAAAACTAGAGGAGACCAAGAGAAAAGAAGAAGATCATAGGAAAAAAGTTGAGGCTCAACAAAAACGTGAAGAAGAGGCTAAGAGGGTCAAAGAAGAGCGTAGGAAAAAGCTAGAAGAGGAAAGAAAGCTTAAGGAAGAGGAAAAGAAACAGAAGGAAATGTTGAAAAAACAAAAAGAAGAAGAAAGAGAAAGATTGAGACAAGCTAGAGAAGAGCAGTTGGCTGTTGAAGAAACGCAACGTCAAACACATCTGTCTTCCTTTATTCCTCCTTATGCGACTGAAGATTCAATTGCCAAATCACAGTCTGATGAGAGAAAACTGGTATCAGTAGAAGCACCTGCCAATCATATTTTGAATCAACTTTATCAAGTTAGATCTGGATCTGTATCAAGCAATCCTTCCTCTACTGGATTACCCACATTGCAAACAGCTCCAATTCAATCTTCGCATTCTCAACTCCCACTTCATAATCTGATTTCGCATCACGCACCTAATGAATTTATGCCTCAGACTTTGGATCAGAATAACAATAACCTCGCATCGCAGCCTCTTGCGTCTATTCAAACTGCTCCAATTAGTTTGACCAATGGAATGAATAATTCTAGTACCAATTTGAACGGCGCTAGTACTCTATCTCCTTGGTATAACAAATCAAGATTAAATTCCCTTAATTCAGCTCAACCGTTTTTGTCGCATAATCAGTTCGCTCCCACCAACTCAACGGCATCACCTGCCTCAGCTACAAATGTCAATGGAAGTAATGTCAATAATAATGTTGGCTCTGTTCAACCAAGCTCCAATTTCAGTCCCTTTAATTCTTTTGCTGACCCATTATCAAGTGACCCTTTCATCAATTCACAAGTGGGAAGTAATAGCAATATTTGGAATGCTACTAATTCCCCAGTTCCAAACAATTCAATCACAAGATCTAATTCAATATGGAATACATCAAAAATGGAGACCCAATCGTTGAATAACATTTCTTCAGCTAATACAAGCAATTTATGGAATAGTAATATTAACAGTGTGAATGGAGACCTGGATATAATCAAATCGTCAGCCTACAATTGCTTTCAAATCTTACAGAATTCAAATCAATTGGAGTTTGGAGTCGCACCGTTACTTAAATTATATCAAAATGTTGTATCAATCTTAAACAAACCGAGTCTCACAATCAACCAGTTTTTGAACAGTTGTCAGTCGAATTCAACATATCAATTTGACTTAATTTATGACGATTTTGGTAAAGTGACCCACATCAAAGTTGGTTTAGCTGGATATAATGCATCACCGACGCCAATGTCATCACAAATTTTGCCACAGCAACAAACACAACAATTGCAGCAACAAAACATAGCACCACCAGGATTCAACAATAAAACATCACCGTCGGGATTATTCAATGAACCGACCACATTTTTGAATCCGATAAATGAATTGAGTAGCAACGATGTTTCCACAAACAACGGGTTTGGTCGTAGGTTATGGAATTGAAGCTAATTTCTTAAGTTTGTATATCCTTGTATATCCTGAATTCATAGTATCGATATGATGATCCGAAACCGGTACGTTAGTATTCTTTTTCAGATTGAATAAATCTCTACGTAAGTTGCTGTAGGACACTTAACGCATTAGTATGATTCGCTAGCATTTAAACATTTTTTATTATGGCAAATCAATGAGTTGTTGTTAGTATAGCTCTAGTTTGACTAAAGACCCTCGCATGTAGTTGAATGCGACAAAAACATAGGTCCCCGCTCGATCGCGCACGGCCCCTCTACCAAATATAAGAATTCCAACTCATATCCATATATTTGCGATATGGCACAAAGATTTAGCTTCATTCTAAACACCCCAGTATAAAACTTGCATAATAGTCAATGTTAAGTCCAATAAGAGTGAAAAGTGAGCCCGTGGCATTCTTGACTAATGAAAACTCAGATAACAAAAAAAAAAATTGACGTAGGTTCCCCCACCAAAGTATGTGTCAAATTTTTTTGCAACCAAAAATAGATCCACACATCAAGACACAGGATTGACAATAATCAAAACTCGAGCTACGACAGAAATACAGGTAAAAAAAGTCAAAGATAAAAGAGAGTCTAGTTACTGCGAAAGCTTAAACTTGTAAAGAAGTATAATCGTGAGTCGATTTGAAGTTACGAAATTTACTCTACTTTGATCGATCTTAAATAGGCTGATTTGGAATAGCTTGATTTGTTTTAATTTCGTTTATGGAATCGCTCATGAAACAAAAATGAAGAGCTATGCGGATCAGTTTGAGCACCGAGAAATACAATATTTCAAAAATGCATAACATATGATAAGGTTCGCTTTGGGACGTTCACGAATAAATATGTAGGATAGTCTAACCGAAACAATGCTCAATTGTTCATTACAATATTCAAAACCTCTGTTTCTAATTGAATTCGGCCAAAGTATTGTGATAACGATAGGAATCAATCAAATTGAAAACAAAATTAATTATATAAGAAAGGGAGAACAAATGTTTAGGCTGTTTATAGCGAAAGGTTGAAGATATCTACATTGCTTTGGTTTACTCTTTTTGATTGTTGTTTAAGTCTGATATGTGAATTATTTGGTTGCAAAAAAACTTGTTGCAAAGAAAAAACTTATTGATCTCACATCCATCAATATAATATTTAGATTAATGATTTTTGTTATGCAGTTTTTACTCACCCCGACAATTTTCGCTTCTAACTCAATTGAAATATTCATTACTATCATGATAAAGTTCCAGTGTGTAACCAATTTGTATAATCATAAAAAAAGTAGTAATGCAGTTCTCTTTAGACGTTTGTAAATTTTTCTTTGCTTCAACACCTCACTACGATGAATGTAATAATTAGTTTCTTACGAGGATCTGTAGGAAGGGCTACCATAATGTAGACTTCGGAATTTCTTACCCACAGTAGTCTAGTGTCAAAGCTTTAACAAACTTTCTTTAATTTGTAAGGATTACTTCAGTTTTCTGTTACTAATCGCGTACAGAGGCCGCTTATTATAATGGAAACCATTTTTTGTTGGCTCACAGTTTAAAGTTTTTTTTCTATCTGTGTGTCTGGTGCAATAACCACGGTAATCACTGAGAGTATTAAGATTTCAATCAGAGTTTCGATTCAAAAATAGTCCAATCTCAAACCTAATCAGAAATAGCCTAACAACAAAAATTGCTTATCAAGATCACGTTTCCATGCAAGCGCCGATCAGTCCGTAGAAGACACGACAGTACCCAATAACAGCAAACAATCTCGATATTTTGTAGTGGACCCTTTGATGTATCACAAAATGAGAACCTTTCAATTAACATTTACAAGTTGATACATAAATGCAATTTATGAACTGACTACTCTACTATATATTCATCTTTATAACACCCAAACGATCTTTTAAAAAACTGGAGTGAAAAATGGGCTGAAAAATGGAGTGAAATAACAACGGTGCATGCGCTTAATCCTATTTAATCAAAATAAATCTGAACAAAAATTAAAAAAAAAAATCAAAATAGATTTATCAAAAGATCAGTCTACACTTTATCAAGTCATATAAATATTAAATAAAAAGGGTCATAATGGCTATTGATGTCATAAAACGAAAATTAGTCATTGTTGGGGATGGAGCATGTGGTAAAACATCTTTGCTTTATGTATTCACATTAGGAGAATTTCCAACGGAGTATCATCCGACAATCTTTGAGAACTATGTAACTGATTGCAGAATCGACGGAAAATCAATACAATTGGCATTATGGGATACGGCAGGACAAGAAGAGTATGAAAGATTAAGACCATTGAGTTACAACAGCTCACATGTTATACTAATTGCATTTAGTATTGATACACCCGACTCGTTGGATAATGCACGGACAAAATGGGTCAAGGAGGTCAAGAAATATTGTCCAAAGACGCCATACATTCTTTGTGGTTTGAAAAAAGATTTAAGAGTGAATACAAATGATAATAGGAGATTTGTTCAATTTGAAAAAGGAGAGATGGTGGCACAAGAAATCAATGCAAAGAAATATCTCGAGAGTTCAGCGCTCACTGGTGAAGGTGTAGATGACATATTTGAAAATGCCACTAGGATAAGTTTGTTGAATAATGAAAAGAGTTCCAGTGGATGTTGCATAGTTTTGTAAATAGAACATTTGATACATGATAATAATGATAAATTGAAACAGGTGATTGTTGAGCAAAAGTAATTATGAGATGGTTATAATGATAAAGTTTGGATCAGGTAGTTCAGTGGATAGGTCACACCGTGATCAAAATATGTGTATAACATCTCATTTGACTGCTAATTGTATTCAAGAAATTGTAAAAAAAAAAACAGGGTTTCCAATCGCAGCTTTATGCTGTGACTCCAATCTCATTTAAAAGCTACAGAGATCTGTCGTAAAATCTATATTGAAAATCTGAATAATCTAGAATAAAGCTGCAAAAGAAGTTGCATAAGTTATGAGATCTCGTTTGATTTAAACAATTTGTTTATGTAATATATTAATAGAAGCTAAGCTTAACCCACAGTGCATAAGCTTAGATTGATTAAATTACTATGGCTTCAATGTGTCGGGTTATTAGTCATAAATGATACCAAGTATTCCTTTCTACATTGATTGATGCTTGAATTGTTATACACTAACAAGCAATGAAGTTAATCAGCTTAATTTATATAATCAGAACATAAGTCGAGAAATAATTGATTCGGCTGTGAAGCAAAGGAACAAAAAGAGAAAAAAAAATAGAATAAAAATTTTAGTAAGATATTATGTAATATTGATAAATTTGATTACATGGAAATCTGATTTAGCTCTAATCTCTCTTTTTCAATCAGTTTTTTGACATTCAGTTTAAATTCTACTGAACTCATCCCCCTTTCACTACCATATCCTGTTCAGAGTTATTGCTACTATTATATGACAGCTGAATCAACCACCTCTACTTCAAATACTGTGCTAAGTAACCAACCATTAGTTCAAGACCCAATTATTCTATCAAACGGCAAAGATGAACCACTACAACCTCAATCTGTAAAACAAACCGATTCAAATCATTCAACCCCGCTAGCATTACCATCCAAACCTATCAGTCACAACCATAGCAGCAATGATTATAGTCAAATGTCCCACCCCTATTCCAAAAATTCCTTATCTTCATCCACGTCGATCAATTCGTTTTCACTAGATAATGAGGATTATGGAACTACCTTCAATAATACTAATACATTCCTGGCAAAAGTCAAAAATATCATTTTAACTTTGAAAGATAAATGGATCTTACCAAATGTGGGCATATCATTGTTGATTTTATCTCAATTTTTGAATTCTATTATGGTGACTACTTGTAAATTATTGGTTACAGATAAAGATTTCAACAAACCAATACATCCCTTACAAATATTGTTTGTAAGAATGTTCATAACCTATTTTTGTTGTCTTTTATACATGGGTATAACTAGATCGGTACCGCAAGCTCCATTTGGCCCTCCGAAAATACGTAAATTATTAATCATGAGAGGATTAGTTGGATTTTTTGGTGTTTTTGGATTGTACTACTCTTTGCAGTACCTAAGTTTATCAGACGCCGTTGCTATCACATTTTTGATACCAATGGTTACTGCCTTTTTAGCCTTTGTGATTTTGAGAGAACGATATTCTATTTTAGAGGGTGTTTGCTCTATTTTTTCATTGGCTGGTGTCATTCTTATTGCAAAACCTTCATTCATATTTGGTAAAATTTCAGATGATGAAACTAAATCGATTGATGAGTCTATTGAATCTGCAAGTACTGAAAAAAGAATTTTAGCAACAGTAGTTGGATTAATTGGAGCATGTGGAGCTTCTTCAGTTTATATTGTGTTGAGGAAAATTGGTATGAACGCCCATCCTTTGTTATCAGTAAGTTATTTTGCATTGATCTGTTGCATTGTTACATTTTTTTCAATCTTGGTCTTGCCAAATTTGTCATTCATTTTACCTTCGAACAATTATCAATGGTTTTTGTTTTGCGTCATTGGATTTTCGGGTTTCTTCATGCAATTTAGTTTGACTGCTGGAGTTCAACGAGTTAAAGCTAGTAGAGCTAGTTTAATGGCGTATTCTAGTATGATCTTTGCTATCGTGTGGGATTTGGCCATTTGGCAACATTTTCCAGGATTATTGAGTTTTTTGGGGATTTTGTTGATCATTGGTAATGCAATTATTATCTTGAAGTTTAAGCCTGAAAGTGTAGAGAATGAGAAGAGTAACGACTCGAAAGATGTTGAATCAAATGGGAAATACGATCATTTGAATACTGAAGTAGGTGATAATGATGATTCGATTGCCATGCAAGATTTTGTAATAACTGATGATGAAGATGAAGAACATTCAAGAGGGAATTGATAGAGCATTTATTATTATTTGGCTATCGCGTGTTTTGATAGTTTATAGATTTATACACATTATATTTCTTGGTGCCATTTTTTTTGCAGCCATCATTGATACTACAACCGAATATAATATAAAATTCTAGATTTTAGGATCAGCTTTTGATTTACAATCTGTGAGTGATTATTTTATTCAGTGGGTTTGTATATACGTGCAGGCTGCAAGATTCTTTTACTTGAGATTTGTTATCATGGGTTTGCTGAGATATAGAATATTCAAAAATCGGTAATAATTCTATAAACGAAAAGAAACACTTCTATAAAATCAAAGACAACTGTCTTATTTAGTCAACATTCCATTAACCAATCTATCATGTTTCCAAGACTTTAAAATGTCTATTGGCAAGTCATCTTTAGTTATGCTTTCCTCGTCTATATTCCAATTATCCAACTCTTTTAATAACTGACAGATGGGTGTAGTATACCATCGTCCTCCATTCCATGTGAACCAACCTAGATGACCGCCAATAGTGGTTGTAACCATTGTAATGTAAGGGTTTAATTTTGTTTCACTATAAGGTAATGATCTATATCCTGTAATTGGGTCGTCTTTTGAACTTATTATCAACAAAGGTACTCTTACTTTCAAAACTCTTTGAATTGGTGAAGCCAATCTATAATATTCATCGGCACAATTCAAACCGAACAATTTTGAGGTGAAGAAATCATCAAAATCTTTCAAAAACTTGATTTTATAATTCGATGGATTATTCTTGTATTCTTCCACAAATTGATTTGTTTGAAGTATACCATGTGAGTTCAATAATCTTAATAAATTGGAGCACATGGTGGGTGAGTATATTTTATGTCCAATGATACTTTCTCTCAAATGGATTGCACCATCGGGAAAGTCCCAGGGTGTTCCAAAACAACAAGCTCCTCTGATTTGCTTTGAAACGTGATTACTTTCTTGACCTAAATAATTTGCCAATATGGCACCGCCTAACGAGAAACCCATGAGGTAGACTCTTTTCTTGCTGTATTTTTTAGTAATGACCTCATTGATTAAATATCTTAGATCGTTGGTCCATAATCCGTTGTATAATTGTGGAGATGTAATTGTGTGTTTTGCACACCCTCTTGAGTTTAGTACAATAGCATCGAAATTGTAATCCTTAGTGATGATATCCTCTAGAACAGCTCTTATATACGCTTCATAAGATCCTCCACTTAAACCATGAAGAACTATCAATAATGGTTTTTCATCTGTGTTTTGAATGATTTCTTCATTTTCATCGGCAAATGCTGTTCTTGGAGGTAATTCATCCTGTTGAGAATCAGGTTTAAATCTCAAAGGATTTCCATCGTTTATAGTTTCAAATTGTTGTTGAGAAACTGCAAAGTCTAAAGCTACTGTACTTTCACCTTCCCATTGATCGTATTTCAATTGTTCATTAGTTCCCGGTATGCTATATGTTTTATTTTCAATTTGGAGAATCTTACGCTTGTAATAGACATGATGTTGCTTTTCAAATTTGTTTATCGCAGAATAAGCAGTTTGTGTATGACCAGAGGATAAGATTGGATTGATGTAAAATTGATAATTGGAGTGGAACTCTGGGATGGAGTTTTTGATGATATCGGGTAAAGTAGTTGATTGATCTGGGCGAGATCTCGATTTGAAACTAATCGGAGTTTTGGGTATGTAATTCTCAACTTTCGATATAAAAAAGCTACTCATTGAACTATATACTGAGATTTTGATCAATGTATGTTTATAGTAACTTTACAGCAAATTGAAAGCAAAAAATTTAATTTCGAGAATTACGCAAAATGAATAAACTTAAATCCGAATACGTATTGAACGGTGAATAACACTATTAAATGTGAGTTGATAGCTATGAAATAGTTCAAAATAGCAAGATTCAGGCAACTCAAGACTGTGTCAATTGAGAGCTCATCGATAAAGACAAAGTAATTCTTTTAACGAGCTATTCAGCTAAATACCATTAAACGATAGAAAAGCTACTTCAAACAGTTGAGACAGATAAATGGAGTTATTTGGTGTGTTTGAATCTATATCACCAATCGGGCTACAGAATTTATGACGTTTAAAACATACTAGTTGGTCGCATCTCAATTATGTTTATAATAGGTAAATCTGATCACTCAAATTGATCATTTTTTACTCTCGCCATTACCTTAACGTGATCGCAATATCATGGCAGCATCGACTTACACTAGACTTTTTTGTTGTATTCACTTCAAACTGCATCATGAGTTTGATATTTTTCAAGAGTAAGCTCATTATCGAAATCTCTTAAGAAAAACCATTACCTTTACTCCCAGCTATTTTCAAAATTAGTCCAAACTTACCAAAATAGATCCTCTTCATGATTCCACAATTCAATACTTTTAGAATGTATTTTTGCAACCTCAATATTTTATGTATTTCTGATGCTCAAACAATTACGGAAAGGACAATGACTAAGCATTTAGTATCTTTCGCAACTTTCTGACATCTTGCAAATTTCATGTTTTCTTACGAATAAGTTTCAACATTTGAGGTGCATTGACTTTAGTCTCAACTTCTTTGCAATCAGAAATAAATCCATCTCGGAGCTTCCTGAAATTGTTAGCAGTCAGCTAAATTTGTTGATAATTTAGTAGAAGAACCTCACTTTGAAAAATTATTCTTTTAAAACAAAGGATGAACATAAGATGGATTGAGTTGGTTGGTTCATAATTTTGGTCTAACACAATTTGCAAAGTGTTCTGATCTACTTTAATATTTGATGCCAATGAGAATCCCGCGGCTATTTCTTGGGTTGGAAGGTCCTACGAGCTATATTGAACATTAAAATATTTATTTTTATAATTAGGTACCGATTTTCAAATTTATAAATCTGAAGAGTGTCGCAAATCCTTGTTTCGTAGTTTTGATATAAAGATGTACCTAAAAGAATAAGATCATAAATTCTTTCTTTGACATTAGTACCTTGATATGATTTTTTTATATCCCCTCTATTAACCAATTGTTTTTAATTCTTCAATTGAGCAAATCCATGAAGTAGGGTACGAGTGAAATCGATGATTCATAAGAGTTCGGATTGCAGATATAACATATTGATACATTTATTCTCATCTATATATGGTGTACTAATTATAATGTGTAAAATAATAGTTCTGAATTAGACGACAAGATTTGATAGTCCAAATGTAGTAATACCAGATACGAATATGACAACTATTACTAAAATAATTATGTAATCTATTATGTAATAACCGAAATCTAAATATAGCTTGAAATGTTACCAAAACGGTAGCAATATTAGTAAAGTTACACTACTAACATAAGAAATATTATTAATGTGTTACATAATTAGTAGTTAACCCACACACATTAATACTACATAGTTAATACATTCTCTCCTTTCTTCATAACCAATTTTATATATCAATCACACATTTTCTTCTACTTTCTTCATTTACCACTCTTGATTTACCCACCTATATATATACAAATTACTATATTTATAAACCCACATCCTACTGCATTTCATCTCACCCATAACCACATTCACAACTTTCACCACCACTACTCATTATGCAATTATCATTATCTGTTTTATCAACAGTTGCCACCGCTTTATTAACTCTCACCAATTCAGTTGATGCTAAATCCTTCAACACTAAATTGACCAGATTATCCAATGATGAAACTTTGAACCCAACCATCTTTCAAGAATACACCACTGGTTTAACCAATAAATATATAAATATGTTTAATCACCAAGTTGGTAACCCTGTCATCCAAACTATCCTCAACCAGCAACCACAAGCCCAAATTCCATTTGTTGAACAAAATAACCATAAACCGTGTGCTGAAAGTAATGGAAAATTTGATGCTCCATTAACTAACTACTTAAATGCTCAATACTTTACTGAAATTCAATTGGGTACTCCTGGTCAACCATTTAAAGTCATTTTGGACACTGGTTCTTCTAATTTATGGGTTCCTTCCCAAGATTGTAGTTCATTGGCTTGTTATTTACACTCCAAATATGACCACGACTCAAGTTCCACTTATAAAGCCAATGGTAGTGAATTCTCCATACAATATGGCTCTGGATCAATGGAAGGATACATTTCACAAGATATCTTGGCTATTGGAGATTTAATTATACCTAAACAGGACTTTGCTGAAGCCACTAGTGAGCCAGGTTTAGCTTTTGCTTTTGGTAAATTTGATGGTATTTTAGGATTAGCTTATGACACTATTTCAGTTAATAAGATTGTTCCACCAATTTATAATGCCATCAATCAAGGTTTATTAGACTCACCTCAATTTGGGTTCTACCTTGGAGACACCAATAAGAATGAGGAAGAAGGCGGTGTTGCTACTTTTGGTGGTTATGATGGAAGTAAATTCCAAGGTAAACTCACTTGGTTACCAGTTAGAAGAAAAGCTTATTGGGAAGTCTCATTCGATGGTATCGGGTTAGGTGACGAATACGCCGAATTGACCAAGACTGGTGCTGCTATTGACACAGGTACTTCATTGATTACTTTGCCTTCAACTTTGGCTGAAATTATCAATGCCAAGATTGGTGCTACCAAATCCTGGTCAGGACAATACCAAGTTGATTGTGAAAAGAGAGATTCTTTACCTGATTTAACATTAAATTTCTCTGGCTACAATTTCACATTGACTGCTTATGATTATACTTTAGAAGTTGGTGGTTCTTGTATATCCGCATTTACCCCTATGGATTTCCCAGAACCAATTGGAGATTTGGCCATTGTTGGAGATGCATTTTTGAGAAAATATTACTCTGTGTATGACTTAAAGAGAAATGCAGTTGGTTTGGCCCCAGCTAAAATTTAGAATTAATCAGTCTATAGTGTATAGAAATTGAAAAGTTGTTTTTTTGAAATTCTTAGAACCAGCAAAAAAAAATATAAATTTTCTTACTCGTTTAATTTTGCAACCAGCCATTTTTGAATCATGCACAAGTAGAGATCAAATTGAACCGGGAACTCCAGTTGATCTGGTTTTCTTTTCTCACAACATCACTTCAATCACTTTACTCAATGTCTGCTCCACAATTTCCACCTCCTGATTTGAGATACGATGAGAATCACAGGATCATGAATAGACTAGAGGTTGAAACTACATCCACCAAGTCATTAACCATTTCATTCCCCACATATTATCCTGATTCGAAATCTTTAGACACTTTCAACTTGTTAGATACAAAATCACGCTCTTCGTCACCTCACAAGTCACAACAACAACAACAACAACAACAACAAGCACAACAATCTATGAATTACAATTCTATACCTAAACGGTTTTCTCAATTCATCACCGATCAACAAAACCCATACATGAGTCAGAAACAATCAGGGATAAGTCCGAATCTTGAGCCATTACGCGATATATCCAATTCTATGGGCTCCCAAGCTACTATATTTTCAACTAGACAGGATATGGAAAATAACCAAACCATCTCCAGTTTCAAGATGAAAAGATCGAAAACTCGGTGGTTGAAACGGAATTCAAAATCTTCGAGTGTTCAATTGACAAGACAATCCTCATTCAATTCTGGCTCGATTAAACGTACAAGAGCAATCAAAATCAAACAAGGATCGAAATGGTATAGAATGAAATTGGCATTGAAAAAATTGGTTTCTAAATTGACATATTTCATTGTTCCAAATAAAAGAAAGCCAAGCATGAAAAGAAAATCAAGTTTGAAAAGAGGAAGAACTTTGATTCGAAAACAAAGATTGAATCCTCAGAATAAAGATATACGGAATTTGATTTCAAGTCCAATAACGAATTCCAATCTTGGTAAGGAGCCAGTGTTTAAAGTCAATAAGATGGAGAATCTCAAACAACAACAAAGAGTCCAATCTCAACAACTGGAATTAATTGAGAAAAACCGTCAGTTATCGAATTATATCAAGGATCAAGAAAAGGAATTTGAAAAATCTCATTTACCAATAGCTTTGAAAGAGAATAGAAGTGAATTTGAAAGCTTGGCCCCCTCGGTGCCTCCACACGTTGACACCTCATTTCAACAAGAACAACAAAAGCAGCAAAAGAGACAACAAATTGAATTGCATCATTTATGGCAGTCATACTTGAGATTTGTCCTATTTAAACGTATTCAATTACGTCATGAAATCACATTGTTTCAGAATTACTTAATTGAAAACACAACACCCACTTTTGAACCAGTTCACGATAAAGAATCAGTTGTGACTTCTGTTGACGATATAGAATCCACATCATCAAATTATTCTTCAATGGAGTCAAAAAGTGTGGTATCTGCCAATGAAGAAGATGAGTTCTCAAATAAGGTCTTGCATAGAAGGTCGATGCTTGGTGAGATGTTAGAATACTCATCATCGGAAGATGAGGAAGATGAAAATGAAGTGGAGGAGCTATCAAGCAATTCAAACTCTGCTATTTCAAAGCAATACGGTACGGTGAAGTATCATAAGGGACGACCCATGAAGAAAAGTTTCGGAGTTTCACATAGTTTAAGCGAACTACTGACGACATAATAACAATTTTGAATTTACATTTCTCAAAATACACATATTCTTGACTAATTATACAATATATTTATTCTTTATAATAACTATTTACAGGAGTTAAAGAAATTATTCAGTTTTTGGTGGTTCTTCTTTGTAGACATCTTTGAACAAATTGATGGATTCGGTTTGAAGTTCTTCAGTCTTGGTTTTCAATTCCTCTGGGTCAACTTCTTCACCAGCTTGAGCTTTAACAATTATTTCTCTCAATTTAGTAATTTGTTCTTTGAGTTTTTCAACGGCAGCGGTATCCAATTTGTCTTTGAATTCATTCAATGATGATTCGGTATCGTTACAGAGAGAATCAGCTCTGTTGGCACCTTCGATAGCTTCTCTTCTAGCTTTATCGGATTCAGAGAATTTTTCAGCTTCTTTGATCATAGCATCAATTTCAGAATCGGAGAGACCAGATGAACCAGCAACAGTGATGGAAGCATCTTTGTTGGTGGCTTTGTCTTTAGCCAGAACTTTGATAATACCATCGGAATCCAAATCGAAAGTAACTTCAATTTGTGGAACACCTTTTGGAGCTGGTGGAATACCAGAAAGAGTAAAATTACCAATCAATTTGTTGTCTCTTGTTAATTCTCTTTCACCTTGGAAGACTCTGATTTCAACACTTGTTTGACCAGCAGAAGCAGTTGAAAAGACTTGTGATTTTTTAGCTGGAATGGTTGTATTTCTTGAGATTAATCTTGCAAAAACACCACCCATGGTTTCAATACCTAAAGATAATGGGGTGACATCTAACAAAACAACGTCTTTGACTTCACCAGCTAAGATACCACCTTGGATGGCAGCACCCATGGCGACGGCTTCATCAGGGTTGACTGCTTTCGATGGTTCTTTACCGAAAATGGATTTGACAGTTTCAACAACTTTTGGCATTCTAGACATACCACCAACAAGAATAACTTCTGAGACATCTGAAGTTGATAAACCAGCATCTTTCAAAGCTTTCTTACATGGTTCGATGGTTTTCTTGATCAATGGTTCAACTAAAGATTCAAATTGAGCTCTGGAGATTTTTTGATTAATATGTTTTGGACCAGAAGCATCGGCTGTGATAAATGGTAAGTTAATTTCGGTAGTGACGGTTGATGATAATTCGATTTTAGCTTTTTCAGCAGCTTCTCTAATTCTTTGAATGGCCATTCTATCTGATTGTAAATCAATACCTGATTCTTTTTTGAAATTTTCAACAATGTTTCTAACAATAGCGATATCGAAATCTTCACCACCCAAATGAGTGTCACCATTAGTTGATTTGACTTCGAAAACACCAGCACCGATATCCAAGATGGAGATATCGAAAGTACCACCACCTAAATCGAAAACGGCAACAACTTCACCATCTTTCTTTTCCAAACCGTAGGCTAAAGCAGCAGCAGTTGGTTCGTTAACAACTCTCAAAACGTTTAAACCAACAATTTTACCTGCATCTTTAGTAGCTTGTCTTTGAGCATCATTGAAATAAGCAGGACAAGTGACAACGGCTGAATTGATTTTCTTACTTAAAGCGGCTTCGGCAGTTTCTTTCATTTTGTTTAAGATGAAACCTCCAATTTGTTGTGGAGAGTATTGTTCACCTCTTGCTTCTAACCAAGCATCTCCATTACCGTGTTTAACAATGTGGTATGGGACTTGTTTGATGTCTCTTTGGACCTCAGCGTCTTCGAATTTTCTACCAATCAATCTTTTGGTGGCAAACAAAGTGTTTTCAGGATTGACAACAGCTTGTCTTTTAGCTGGGATACCAACTAATCTTTCACCATCTTTGGTGAAGGCAACGATAGATGGGGTAGTTCTACCACCTTCACTATTTTCCAAGATTTTTGGGGTTTTACCTTCCATAACAGCAACAGCTGAATTGGTGGTACCCAAATCAATACCAATGACAGGACCAGTTGGAGCAGCCTGGGTGGATTGAGCTCTGACAAAGTTCTTAATAGATAATTTTTTCAATGATTGTCTAGCAGATAACATTTGAAAACTAAAGTTGACTAATTGAAGAAAATAATGTGAGTGTGGGAGATGTGAAAAATTTTATATGTTTCAGCAAAATCAACCGTAGAATTCAATCGAATATTAAAAGAAAAAAAAAAAAAAAAAATAAAATTATTACATAATATGGTATAACGTTAACTATGTATGAGGTCATGAATTAGATAATTTATCACGTGAACGGGTATTGAAGACCGTTGTAATGTTCTTTTGCAGCCAAAGAGAAAAACATCATATACACACAAGATTCCTTTTCATAATAAATCCGGTGGCAAATGACCATTCATTATCCACGTCAATGATCTATCTCCTCGGAACTTTTCAATAAAATCTATTATTTCCTCCGACAGTTTTCCATACTTCATCATTCCTCTTTGAATAGCATCACATAGCTTTTTCCTACGTTGAAATCTTTTGGACTCTTTAGATCGTGAATCTCCTCTCCATATATGCTTGCCATACTTTGTGTCTAGTTCAAAAAGCGGTTCCTGACCTTTATACCCTTTGAAAAACTCATCATATATTTCTTTTACCGTCGTTGGATTGTGTAAAAATACTATATTCATTTTTTTCTCGATTTTTTTCCTCTTTTGACTTGTTGGAGGAGGCTCGTGATCATGATCATCGCTTTCGTCGATGTTCTCTACAGATTTTTGACTTTGGTGTTTATTATTGTGAATAGGAGGTAGTATCAAATCTCTTTGTAAAGCTGGGTCCATATTATTACTTTCATAGCTTATGTTATTATGTATGTGTTGGTCATGAAGTCTTCGCTGTTGCTGTTGTTGTTGTTGTTGTGACATTTGTAAGTTATTCAACTGAGTCGAGGAAGAATCATTTGAGTTTTGATTATTAGACATTGGCCCCGGCATAGTATCAACATCAATATCATCGTTTCCAAATGCATCCAATACCTCTTCATCTTGTTGATGCTTTGACAAGTGTTTACTCTCTATTAGATTTGTCAATTTATCAATCTTTGTGTTTTGAAAATCAACGATCGACCTTAGTAAAGATATCTCTTGTTGCAAAGTATACAATTTATCATTTTCTAGTCGATTAAGCTTATGTTCCAAAGATTTAATTCTTTCAATTTCATTTGTCATTGTTGTATGATTGCAAAATGTCGGTTATTTATTAGATTATGTCTTAAATGATGTGGGTTTGTTTTGATTTTTTTCCCTCAACAAATTGAAAAAATGTGTGACATTTTGGTACACTACTAAAAGTCGAAATTCTTATCTATGGCAAACCAGACCAGATGACCAAAATGGCGAGTAATCTAGTTTCTGACTCATCATAGATATCTTCAATGGTATACAAATCGGAAGCGCCAAATACTTCTAATGTCGCATCATCTAATTGATCCGAGCTTGACGATTTCGGAAGATAAAGCGCAATGTTATTTGTGTATTTGTAACATTGTCGTAATAACGTAGGCAAGGGGAATGGTTCCATGGTGTATAGATCAAAAGTGTTTCTATTGTAGTCAGTACCTCCCCATGGGGGTGAGCAGAAAATGAAATCAAAAGGTTTGTCTTTGAACTCAAAAGGACACCAATCGTAATCCCCTTCGTCATAAGGTTGAGTGCTTGTCAATTCATTCCAATCTGCTTGTAATGTCCATACTCGTTCTGCAACATCATAAATTTGACAATTGTGTCGTGTGCAATAAATATGGGTGGCATTTATATCAATAGCCATCACGTTTTCAAATTTCTTTGCAAATTGTATGGTATTTCCACCTCCTCCACAACAAAGATCGAGAACGTTTCTTGCATCGGGCACTATCCTTTGAAGATGATCGGCGATGTTCTCCGCTGTGGATTCAGGGGTGACAGAGTACCACAATTCCTCATTAAGATATATTCCATCATCATATCTGGTAAAGAGGCCATACCTTCGGTCCCAGAATTTTTGAATATTCTTAGGTAAAGACTCGTGATCGTGAGTCAATAACTCATCGTTATAAAACACAACTTCCTTCAGTTCTAGAACACCGGCGTCGAATCCTGCTTGATACCCATCGTCGTACCCTAGATTATAATTCACCTCTTCTTCTTCAAAATACTCATTGGTGCTGAAGTATTCATCTCCCGAAGTGTCTATATTATTTTTTAAAAGTCTAGTTTTCAGCTTCTTCAACCTCCGTTTTTGATTCTTACTCTTTTTCTTTTTAATTTTATTATTTGTGGCTGGTTTCAAATCCGGTGTAGATTCCTTCATGAGGGGGATTGATAATTATTTTGCGCGCGATATTAAAGTTTTAACAAGTCGTTTATTTCATTACAAACATTAGATTTTATATATTTTATCTTCACTGATAAAGAATTTATTATCGCTTACCAATTTCAGTATTGCGTATTCGATTTCCTCAGGGGTGAATATTTCCTCTTGAGCTAATTCAGCATTGATTGCATTGGCCAAGTTTTCATAATTTGCTGAACCTTCATCTTCATTAAATACGTCTGATCTAGATACTTTTGCCATGATTCTGTTGAATAATCCTAATCGTTCACCACTTAGTATACTTGTATCATTTGTGTTTTGATTTCTTTCAGCCAATGGTTGTGGTTGAGATAAGTGGAAATTTTCCAACTCTTGTCCCACCCCATCGTCATCGTCTTCTTCTGCTTGACCAATGGGTTCTTCCCTTGTGGCTAAAGTTGTTCTTCTTGTGCTTGGTCTTGGTTTCACAACTTCTTCTTCTGATTCAGTCTCATCTTCTTCTTCTTCTTCTTCTTCAGAGTCTGACATTGGTTTACTTTTCTTTGCTTTCTTTCTTGATTTCTGTGCTACTTCTTTGAACAAGGCAAATCTCAACATTTCCTCGGCAACTTTTGCATCTTTGACTTCAACTGTTTTAGATAATCTAACCTTTGCATGGGCGGTAGCTAGACGAATCAACGTTTCTAAAGTTCTGGCGGTTATAGGAGCGGTGTTTCTTTGATTATTCCCAATTAGATCATTTCTCAATGATGAATAAGTATGAACAATGTGATCAGACGCTTGTTTTGTCAATACGGGTTTTATTCTCTGTTTAGCGTATTGGATGTATTTCTTTAAGAATGGGATTGATAAGATTGTTGGACTTTTCTTGGACGAGGTCATCTTAACCCCGGCGTGTAATAAAGCATTGAATTTCTCAAATATGGGTTGTTCTAATAATTCTTGCTCATTTGTTTGGTCATCTCCTACTGCTAAGGTAATATTGGATTTCTCTCTAATCGGTTCACCTTCAGCTAAACCAGGAGGAATGAATCTATGCATTCTCAACACGTGTTCAGAAATAATTCTATCCTTAGTTGGATTAACATCATCGGTAACGACGAACAATAAATCGAAACGGGATAATAATGAGTCAGGTAAGGCAATGTTTTTATGAGGATCTTTGTGGACATCATATTGACCAAAAACGGGATTGGCAGCAGCTATTACTGAACATCTTGCATTTAAAGATGTATGGATACCTGCTTTAGCAATGGTGACAGTTTGTTGTTCCATCACTTCGTGGATGGCAACTCTATCTATATCGGACATCTTGTCAAACTCATCAATACAAACAATCCCCCTATCTGCCAACACCATTGCCCCAGCTTCCAATCTTCTTTCACCAGTCTCTTTATCGGTGGTAACTGCAGCGGTCAAACCAACCCCCGATGATCCTCTACCAGTAGTTGCAATGGCTAACGACGCAGTGTTTAATACAAACCTCAATATTTGTGACTTTGCAGTCGAAGGATCACCAACCATTAAGATGTTAATATCTCCTCTTAAATGAGTACCATTGTCTAAGTTTTTCTCAACACCACCAAGCATCATTAACAAAACTGCTTTTTTGATATAGTCAAATCCATAAATTGATGGAGCTAATGAATTTGATAATATGTCAAAGATTTTCTTCTCTTTTGAAAGTTTATTAATATTTCTAATATCTTGATCGGTTAATTTTTCTTGAGATGCTACACCAGTAGACCTTGCATGTAATGGATATACTGAATTTGCCAATAAAACAGTTTTAAACGATGCATTATTGTTTGCAGCACCACCCAAAGCACGATACACCCCAACAATTTGTATACGATCACCTGGTTTCACCAAATCGACCAAATCGTCATCTAGAATGATATCAATTGATCTGGGAAGCTGACCTGCTGGTGCTGTTTCAGGCATTTCTTGAACAGAAATCTTTTGATGGTCTCTATAAGTAGAATAACCGTACTCAGTCAAAAGTTTGTTCCCATCCATATCCTCAGTAGGATAAATAGCTGGAGTGGAGATAGCGTCAAATGAAGTGGTTTGATCTCTATATTCTCTAGCATAAAATCTTCCTGTTTTATCGGCATAATGTACCGATCTTATCACTTTTGGTCTAACCAATGACGTTCTAGTAACGATACCTTCTATTGAGATTAATTTCGACAAGTATGAAGAATCAATTGATCTTGGTGTAACAGAATGGGAACCAAAAGCACCTTTGAAACTGAGATAATACTGTTGATTTGAATCGTAATCATTTGGGAATGTAGGATCGTGGGGGTCATAAATAGTCATTGCCGTTTCTCTTAATGCTCTCTCACAAGCTGGTAAATAGTCTGCTGGTTGCATTAATAAACCTTTCCAAAATTCTCGGTCAAATTCTCTAATTTCATCTATTGATATGTTTAATCTATATTTATTCTTGATCAACATTTGTTTGATCTGTTGTCTATAGTCATTTCCGGTATTTGAGTCAATTCGGTCTAGAAACTCTTGAAACCTTCTTACTCTATCACCAAATATAGCATCGACTGGTTGCTCACCAGGTTGTGTAGATGTGAAGTCCATGGTGGTAAAAAAATGAATTGAAGTTGAAAGTAAAAATTGTTTTGATGCGAAATAAATGAAATTTTGATATTTGACGTGTCTCATTAATTATCTTAAAAGGGAAAAAATGTGCTACCAATTGAAAATACAACTTTTGGTATCTTTAATGATTAACCTCAAATAACTATTGCAGGTTGATCAAATAACAATACGTCAATTGGCGATGTATTAACGTAGGAATTTGCATTTTTATTTCTTTTAAGTCATAGTGTTGTTAAAATTCACTTTACGGTAGAGACATCTTTGGTACTGTTTTTCGATACAATAGTGACAAAATCTTAGGACATTTAGAGACTTTTGTATGTTCAAACGTTACGAGTCAATTAAGAACTCAAAAAATTTGAGATAAACAGGTTTAAACATCCACTATTAAAGAACGTACATTCTATGAGTTTTATATATCCACAAATCAGCTCAATTGCCAGTTTTCTAAATAAATATTCTCATTTTCACCAGACATTTCATTTTTAAATAAACTATCAAATTGTTCAAACTCTAAAGCTGTAGCTTTTTCTTTATATTTTCTCAGTTTTTCACTTTCCAATAATGTAACGTAATTCCAATCTAAAAAGTCCTCCATGTTATAATTTGGTTTTCTAAACGGTTCACTGAAAATCTTGGCCAATGTTGCAATGTTTGGATGATAATGTGACACCAAAGAATGTAATTCCCATAATGATGAACTAATTGCATTGGTAAGCATTGGGTTTTTCTCCAAGTTGTCAAAAGTGTCCTTTGTATCATTGGAATTATGTATCATGATCATACACGTTGGGTGTCTTTTCAATAAGTTGTATACAAATGGGATAATTATAACTACTCCAGGACCACTAGAAATTAACGATATCCTGGATAGTCTTTTAATAAATGAAGCAATCAAGTTTGAAGAAAGATGAGTTGATGATAAAAATAAATCACACAATCTAAAAAATCTTGATCTATACTTTGTGTATAATAAATCCGGAGTAATCAATGAGTATAATTTGGTGTAAAAATCGGGATATTCCAAATTATACTTCTTCATTAATTCCCAAAGTGAATTTAAAGCTAAAATTGGCACAATGATTTCTTCGTTTGTGTTATAGCAGTCGGTTAAGAAATCCATCAATTGTTGTGGTTGCGCCATGTATGGAATAATGCGTTTATGTAAGACCAACAACACTGCTTTATATTGTCTGGTGGTCAAGGGAAATGTTAATATGGTTGTGATGCTTTTTTGAAAATTCGATTTGAAAACTTGAGGTCTGTATGTGTTTGAAGATAGATTTTTGCACCAAGTTTGTAATTCATTCAAGTCGTCTTGATAAAGGAGGCCATTTCTAGTTAATGTAAAGTAGTTTGAAAAGATCAATTGTGACTCACTTGGTGAATGTCCCTTGGATTTGAGGATATCTGGTAGTATTTGAAAGAAATTAAATTGTAAATCCCAATATAATTTAAAGAATGCATCGTAAAATTCAGCGATAATGAAATTGTTAGTGGATCCATTATGTAGTACCTCACCATTCCTACTCAACAAAAGACCATCAATCAATTGTTTATAAGTTTGTACTGGGAATTGACCATCCATGTTATCTTCAAGTTTAATTAAATTCATATATATGTCTAATAAGTCCAATTGTAATGATGAATCAAGAGCTAATTTGTCAGCTAGATATTCTATAATAATCTTTTTAAAGAGCAGATATTTATCATAGATCCATTTCTTTATCATATTTTGTTCGTTTGATTTAGATGATGATTTTCGGAATAGTTCATTTTTGAAAACAGTTTGAAAGTTTTTAAATATCAAAAGTGATAGATTTCTACCTATTGATTCGATTTTTTCATCATTTGTAGTGGTTAATTTTGTTTTGATTAAAGATAATTGATTTATTAAGATTATGAAATTATTGAATTTAGATGAATCATTGATTTCTGTACTCAATTTCTTCAACTCGGGTAATGATAAGGTTGAGTTTACTTTGGGTTTTTTGTTATTGGATTCTGGTTGTTTTGTAGATTTTCTCTTTGGTGGCATAATGTAGTTGTGATAAGTAATATTAGATTAAGATGAGATGGGCCCAAACTTTTGTTACAAGGGACACACAACCAGTTGAAAAAAAAAAATTAATGGTAGGAGAAAAATATTGTTAGTATAAAATTGAAATTTGGAATCTGACATTTTTCAATTTTTTCCCTTTCTTTTCTTTCTTTCTTTGTATGACCTTCCAAGTTTTATACTTTATGATGAAATCTCGCGTGTAAATCATTATTAGACCCTCTTTCAAAGTTGAGTCAGAACTCTTGTTTTGATTCCTTTGAGAGAAATTGGCATTAACACTGTCTGGGTTGAATATGATGAAGGTGTTTGGACGCAAAATTATATCTTGTTACATTTTAACAGACACTTTAGAGGAGAACTTCTGATCCAAAGAATTATATACAATTCTTGTGAAGGGGAAATACCAATTAACTACCATGATTTGAAATAGATAACAAATTTTAACTTCTTGAAACTTCCCTATTTGAATCTGAATTTGTTCTCTAACAAATTTTTTTTTTTCTTCTGGCTTTAATTTCTCAATTTGAATATAATCAACTAATATGAGCAGCTGCAAATTTACATTGCTTAATTCAACTACTATTATATATTCAATGATATAACCTTCTCCAACTTATACCTATAATTAAATTGCAATTTGTCATGAATCCATTATCAAAATACTCAATCATAATCATCAGCTCAATCAGCTCAATTATATATTGCACTGTATTATGCACAGGGTCCATAATTCAACATTTTATTGAATTTATCTTGGGGAAAACCAAATTCAAACCTATAGATTATGAAACGAAGAATCATAATTATAAACCAAGAATAGCTTATGAGAAATTGGAAGAGATGAAACCAAGTTCAGATTTACAATATTATGCGAGATATTTGAGTTTGGACTTACAAGAGTATAAAGTCACCACTCCCGATGGGTTTATTCTAACCCTACATCGTCTAATAAACCCTAAAGAAGACAAACATGCTCGAAATCTGAGAAAACCAGTATTGTTGCAACATGGCCTATTATCTTGTTCCGGTACTTTCCTTGTCAGTGGACAAAACTCCTTAGCATATTATCTTTTTGAACAAGGATTTGATGTTTGGTTGGGCAACAATCGATCTTGGTTCAAAGCACAGCACAAGACTTTGAAAAACTTGTACAATAATGAAGAATATTGGAATTGGTCAGTTGAAGAATTGGCAAATTTCGACTTACCAACTTTCATCACGTCCATTCTATCTATAAACAACAAACATGGTAAAATAATATTGATTGGTCATTCACAAGGTGGACTACAGAGCTTTTTAATGTTAAAAAATACACAGTTGGCCCACTTGCACCAGAAAATAGAATTATTCATCCCTGTTGCTCCTGCAATATACCCCGGGGTATTATTTTACCAACGATATTTTATAATTATAATCACCCATTTCAACAAGATAGCATGGTTGTTGGTATTTGGCTTCTGTGCATTCATGCGTAATTTGTGTCTCATGAGAAACTCACTATGTGAAATCAAACCATTTGGTTATTTGAGTTATTACATGTTTAAATACTTATTTGGATGGACGTCAAAAAATTGGGGTACGTCTCTGAAAGTACACCATTTCTTATTCATTTTTAACATGAGTTATGTCTCGGTTGACTTGTTGCAATATTATCTTGGTAAATTTCAACCACTGGGGTTTGTCAATATGTTGCACTCTAAAAAGGCATATAAAACGGGCGACAACTTTGCTGTAGAACCCAGTACCCCAATTGAAGATTCAAAATCTTATTTTCCATTCAAAAAATCATGGTTCCAACAATCGAGTGTCCCCATGTTGATAGTTATTGGCGAAGATGATTATTTGGTTGATGGGAAGAAATTGGTCACTCATATGGAAAATTACGAACCAAAGTATAAGAAAAATGTCAATTTGTTTACCATTGAGGTGGATACATATAATCATTTAGATGTGGTGTGGGCAGAAGACGTAATTGGCACTATTGGGTATAAGATTATGAATGTGTTGGAACAATTACAATCGAAACAACCACAAACAAAATCAGAGCTGGAGGAAGTTTTCCAAGAAGCTAAACTGAGCTTGGACAATGTTACCGAGTCTAAAGATGATTCTGTATTGGAAAAGACTCCCTTGCCTATAGATATGCATAAAAATGAGAATGATCGATCTGTAATGGTTTATTAATTGTGTACTACAACATCGCTCATGGTTACCTATTATTGAAATTTCCCCCACTTAATTCAATCCTGACAACTAACTATTTTTGCATGATCTCTCATTCCAATTAAGATTTATAGACATATATATATATATATATATATTTGTACATTTTCGTTTCCCTTGATGTTCTCCACAACATTACTGTGTCATTTTTTCCCATTACGTAATACTTTTTTCAATGACAGCAGAACCCATACCTGTATGGCTAGACTGCGATCCAGGCAATGATGATGCCTTTGCCATTCTACTATCCATATTTGACTCGAGGTTTGACCTATTAGGTATATCAACCGTTCATGGGAATGTCTCAATAGATAAAACCACCCAGAACACCTTGGGTCTATTAGACTTTCTCCAAGTGTATAACATTAACGTTTACGAAGGGTCCGAAACCCCACTTTACAAAACTCCAAGATTTGCTACTCATATACATGGCAACAATGGAATTGGTGGAATGAACTTACCCAAACACACCAAGAATCAACTTTCAAGAGATAAACATTACTTGGACGCTATGAAAGATGCAATATTACAACATGAGAACAAAATTTGTTTATGTATCACTGGAGCAATGACTAACTTATCCAAATTGATTTCAAAATATCCAATTGTGAAATCTAAAATCAAATATATTTCAGTTATGGGTGGTGCTTTTGGATTTGGCAATATTACCCAGTTTTCCGAATTCAATTTCCACGTTGATCCTCATGCTACTAGACATGTGTTGAATGAAATTGGCGATAAGATCATTTTAAGTCCATTGAACTTGACTCACCAAGTGATTGCAAATGAAGAAATCAGGCAGGCTATTGAAAACAAATCGCATGATTCAATTGTATGGAAGGGATTTTATGACATATTAATGTTCTATTCCAACGTTTATACCAAAGTGTACTCCTTGGATGGTCCACCATTACATGACCCCATTGCGTTGTATAGTCTATTACCTTTTGTGTATAAAGACTATGACAATTATGGGTACAAATATCTAAGAAGAAGGATCGACGTGGTGGAAACAGGAGAAAAAGAAGGGCAAAGCTTTGTAATAAACCCGGAAATTCCATTTGAACAAGAAGAAGAAGGTGGAGTGTTTATAGGTCAAACAATTGATGTACATAAATTTTGGAAAAGTATTTCATTAGCATTGAAAAATGCTGAATTGCATAGAAATAGAATAGATGAATAAAAATTTTAGACTAATTTATAGGAATTAAGCTAATTAAAAACTGTAAACTGATCTAAAGGAATTGGGATTGATCTACAAGATCTTGTCAACTGACCTATAAGAAACGTAAACTAATCTATAATGAATTGTAAACTGATCTATAAAGTTCATAAACTGATCTATGTGAAAATCTATTCTAGATATCTGCGCCTTCTTCTTCAAGAGGAACAGTGAATGCACCAGCTAACGCAATCGCAGGCTCGTCTACATTATGATGTTCATAACTTAGAACACCACAACCACCAGCATCTAAAAGTAATTGAGGATTCTTATTCAACTCATTTCCAACCCATCTTGCTACTAATGATCTCAATATATGTCCGTGAGCAATGACAATCACATCACTAGCTTCATTATTTTCAACTGCTTTCGAATGGATCTTTTGGATCTTTTTGATAAATCTATCCAATCTATCAGTAACGTCTAAATAGTTCTCACCTTGTTCACATCCATCTCTCCAAATGTTCCATGTTCTATTTGGTGGATCGACCCCTCTTTCGTGTCTTGACTCTCTAATTTCTTGAGGTTTTAACCCTTCATAAAGTCCATATTCCCATTCTCTAATATCCTCATCGGTTTCAATTTGTAATGCTTGTTTACATTCACAGTCTACTCCTTCTAATATCAATTCACAAGTTTGTTGGGCTCTTTTTCTTGGACTGACGAATATATGAGTAATGTTTTTCGGTTTGATCATGTTCAATGGTGAGTTGCCAATCAAGGATTTCCCAGTGTTTCTCATCTGCTTGACTCCAAAATCAGTCAATGGAAGATCGGTTCTTGAAGTGTGTTGACCAGATTTCGACCATTCAGTTTGGCCATGACGGATGATAATTACTCTAGGGCACGGGGTCTTTGATGTCATATTGAAAGAGTGACAAACAAAACAATTTTTACCCTAAGTGGAACAAAATATACCAATTCAATTTGAATTGGAAATAAGATTGAATAGCTCATGATATATTATACTGTATAGGATTAGAAGAGATTATATTACTGACTTCAAAGTACAAGTACAAAAGTACTAAAAGCTAATACTGGAAGAAGTGTTAATGATTGATTGATTGAGATCTTAGTGCAGAGGGAAAAAAATCAAAATTACATTTTTAATCATCATCATTCGTTAAACCAACACTTTCGTATCTTCTCCATCCACTCATGTCTGAAAAGAAAGAAATAACAAAGAAAATACTATCCCTATTGCAAACATTACCAAAGGAGAAAATCACCCATTATGCTCTGTTTAAAAATTCCCAAATCCAAAGATTTCAAGATAAAATATTGATGGAGTCAGTTTCGGAAAAAGATCTTAAATTACAATATATAGCATTGAAAGAGCTCGTGAATGATAAGTATAAGAATTATTACAGATTGGATGAGAAAATATTCAAGCCCAAGGCTAATCCAAAATATTATGATCGATTGATGAGTGAAATCAATGGTGAAAAGAAAGAGTCGTTGTTCTCTGCTTTTAAAACAGTTGTATTTGGTAAATAAAGTTTGATCATACCTGTAAATAGAACTTGAATGAAGCAATTTTTCATATAATGAAGTGTTTGAATATCATCTCTACTAACTCACTGTGCAATTCTGAGACAAACAGTTTCAGGTATTTAGTGATTACCTTACCTTACATTATAAATGTCTACGACAAAGTTTCAATTTAATCAAATTGTAATGCAAAATCTCAATTTGCATTTTTTTTTCTGCGTTCTGGTCTCTGTCTATCTGTGATCTTTTCAATTATCTATTTGATCAATTATGTCAGTTCTATACACCATAAGACGATCTCGACCATTACAAGGATTGATAGCAATATCCTCATTCATACTCATATACATTACTTTCTTCACCAATATCTTTTCGTTCAATTCATCTGCGTCGTTTTCACCAGAGGAATTGAATTCGATCCTACAAAACAAACAAAACTCAATAGTGAGTTTGAAGAAAGTCGAACTCAAATCTCAAGAGTTGAAAGCTCCATTTCTTGATGATTCGAAATTCCGAGTCAAGAACTGGCACACCCAAGGAAACACATTTGTACAAGATCACCAGTATGTTCGATTGACGTCGAATTCCCCTCATTTAGCGTCCAATATGTTTAGTAAGTTGCCGATCCAAGCAGAATCATTCGAAATGGAATTGACTTTCCACATCCACAATGATCAACACCGATTGGTCGGTGATGGGTTGGCCATTTGGTTTCTTGACAAGGTTGCAAATATCGGAGACGTATTTGGAATTGAAAATGAGTTTAATGGTTTGGGTATCATGATCGATACGTATAAGAATGGCAAGCGTGGACAATTCCCATTTGTCAATATAATGTTGGGCGATGGGAAAACTAGATATGATAAGGGTACCGATGGGTACGACACTAGGTTGGCTGGGTGTACGGCAAAGGACGTTTTAAACCCACTGGCAAAGGAAACAAAAATGAGATTGGTGTATATTAAAAATGGATATTTATCAATTGATTTCAATTATCATGGTAGACATGAGGATTGGCAAAATTGCGTCACATTAACCGATGTACAATTACCAAAGATCAAATATTTGGGATTATCTGCTGAAACAGGACAATTGTTTGAAAATGTGGACATCATTGAGAATAAAATGTTTGCATTGTATAAACCAGATGGAACCTTTGTCGAATCAATTACTGAACTCGATGAACTTATCCAATTACAAAATGAGGTCACTTTAGAAACACAACAAATTGAAGATATCGCAAAACAACAACAACAAAAAATAAAACAAGGTGGGAGAAATAGAGCATTTAAAAAGAAATTGAGCTCAGATAAACGGAAATCAATCCAACGATTGAAAAACGCCGAAAAAAGGATCAAACAACAAGAACGGAAATTGAGGTTGGAGAAATACGGCGATGAAAATTCATCATTTGTAAAAAGAAGGTTTCAAAACTTACTAACCCTTGTTAAATATTGCCTTTATCTTTTAATTTTGGTCATCATTATCTGGTTTGCATTAATCATTATAAGAATTCAAAAACAAAAAAGAAAACAAAAAACAACTGGTTTACTAGATTGAATGAACAAAAGTTCAATGCTAGTTTATTAATTGAGTGCATCGGATTCCTTTATCAACTCATAATCCTCATTAGATGTAACTAATACAATTCCAAACGTATCCCTTGATATCTTTAAAAATTTATGTAAATATTCTTTATACCAAGTTAAACTTGGTGCAAATGGATTCAACTCATAACTAGAATGTAAAAGCTTGAAACCCTTGTTTACTAAAACATGTTCAAACTTTGAATCGAACGAATATCCATCAATAGTCAATAAAAGAGACCCTTCCTTAACTTTGGAATTTTTCTTCTTTAGAAACTCTTGATACAATTCTCTTGATCTGTATACTGCCCAATCAATTAACAACTGATCAAATTCAGCTTTCTCAAATACTTTACGAACATGAATCCCAGTGATCGATACAACAAAATTCTTAACCGTTGATTGCTTGGTATCAACAACAATTGTACCTATGGCAATTGGTGAGTCTCTATAAATAATAACCTCACTATTTTTATCTTCATATTGGTCAGGTTTGTTGACAAATTCCCTAATGTCAAATCCAAATATGTAATCACTATATTTTTGTCCCATAAACTTATTTGTAATGATACCCATTTCTTCACCTAAGAAATAAGCCAAGAACCCAAAAATAGCCATGATCCCAGCAATTATAGGAGTGGCTCCCAATACACCAAAAATGAAATCGGTCTTATTTTTAGACATGATTTGATAAAACTCAATCATGTTCTCACTGATTTGTATGTAGTCCCATAATGAATATCCTAAAGCTATCGGTATAGCTAATGTAATAATAAACAATGAGTATTGATGGGTTAAGATATACCTGTTCAATTTCGCTTGTAATTGTTTGTAGTGATCTCCATGTAAAGTAAGTGCAGCCTCGGTCAATTCTGGTTTCAAAGGTGACTTTGCCAATGTAGCTGCTTTTTGATCATCCAAAGGATAATTTAAGTCTACTTCCTTTTGAATAGCCATAACTTTATCGATCAAATAGAGATGAGATGGATTTATTTAAGTAATGGTCCAAAAAAAGCTCACCCATAAAATTGACTCGCCTGAGTGTAATACGAAACGGGCAAAAAAAAATAGATTAATTAAATCTAATTAACGATTCACACACGTGCTACAATTGTGGAAGAAGATGGAATGAGATGGAACATTCCTCTCCACGCTCGGTGAATATTCGTTCACCAATGATGAGCTCAAGTCAGTCATTCGTGAGTGTTTTACAATTCCATGAAGTTTGTGATTAGATTTATAGGCATTGATTGTGACGAATAAACCTGCATCTTGAAGAGAATAAAGCCGCATAGCTGAATCAGTAATGATATAAATATTCAACTAGTTGAACCTAATCAAAGATAAATTCTAAAACCCTTATGTGACTAGTTCGGATGATCTGACATTGATGCTAAATACTAATTACGTCTTTCTTTTGGTTCAGCTCATCCTCGCTTTTTGCCCGTATATGTTGTGACCACTACTCGTTGTTGTAATACTGCCGTTCAAATTATAACTATTCAAATTATAGACAATTAATGAAGTCGTTACTGACCTCACGGTTCGATGTTTACAGTTTCGACTTAAGTGCTATTAGCGATAATCATATGAGTGTATTTCAAATTTTTCAAAACTAATTGATCGCGCAAAATATACTTTTGTTTGGCCTTTTGGTTTTTTTTCAACACCAGTAAATATAATTTTATTGGGCCCTGGAGCTTTTTTTCCACACCAGTTACAAGTCTCTTGCAATGCCAAAAAGTGGGATTACAATTTTGGGAATACGAAATTCAAGTTCAGAAAAAAAGTATAACTATTTCGATGAAATATCTTTCAACTCCTCTTTGATTCTAAATCAGACGTTTAAACGCAACGACTACGCTCGCTCAAAAATTGCTACTATATTGTTGCTTTTGAAGATTGAAACTGATGAATTTTCTCTATTATAATTCATACCGTTCTAGTAGTGATTAATTTTTGAAATTTCGAATTTACTAAATTGCAAACTAACATGAAATGATTTGTGTTATTTTATAAAAAGAGAATCTTCACTATTCACTTCAAAGTTAAGATTCTAATGCTCATTTACGTTTTATCTGATAGTAATTTAAATTTGTGCTTCTTTAACTTGGTTTATTTCGATTTGTGTTTTCAAAGATTCTACTCAGTTATTTTTTCATTTTTTCATTCATTCTGTTGAGATTTTCTTTCGCGCGTAAATATCGATTTTTGACGATATAGAGTTCGCACGAAGCTGAATGCGAAGTTTCTGTCATTCGACATTGTCGATTCGGCTGTGAAAGAGATTTTTCCTAACCGCGATAACGTTTCACTTACCGCTACTGATTCAGTCAACAAAAAAATTGTACGGTTCTATCAAGTTGAAATTTGGCAAAGATAACACCTCGATGTAATTTGCCCAGTTTCCTTGCCAAGTTTTCTAAACCTAGCATGCTGAACACTACAAATGATTTACTTAAAAAAAGTATTTGATGTGCTGTGATGAATTTTTCTATCAGCACACTTGCGAGAATAAAATAATCTTCAAATTCGTTTAGTTTCTGAATCAGACGCTTGTAAGGAAAGATTTCGCTCAAGAATTGTTGCTAAATTGTTGTGTTAATGATAAAAATGATGAGACTCCTCCTCTTTTAAATTTTTTTGAAATTGGAGAAATGTTTTTCCTTATCTTTTTTTTGTTTATTAGCGAAAAATTCATGAAAATCGAAATTCATTCATTGAATCGTCCACAACAATTATACAATCTTATCAAAAGTCACTTTAAATGAGAATTAACAATAAACTACAGGACAGTAAACCTACAAAAAAACTTTTCACATTGATAAATGCAATTTTGAAAAATTATGCCGTGCGTATAAACGAATAGCTCCTTTTTCGTTGCGGCATGGATGTTTACAAAATTGTCGATTTGTGCTTTTTTTTGTAGCATTTTTCAATTTTTTGTTCTGAAAAAAAACAAAATTGAAATTTTCATATTTTCAAATTACAATTTATTATTTTTAGTCTCGCAAAGGTGCAAAAAACAACATTTGCTCCTTTTCAATTCAAACTGCCAAAAGTCGTGATATTTGTCGAGATAATTCATGTGAAACATGTCTCCTTCTTATAGCATTAATAATTACTATGGATCTAATGACATAAGCCACTTTGGCTGAGATGTCAATAGCAGAGCTTTGTGTAGCCATATAATTTTTTAATAGTAATATTTAATATTCTTATTTTTGTCTACTACTATCAAAAATAGAGACGATGACTCTATGATGCTTTAGCAGACTCAAGAAATCTATCATGCAATCTTATTAGGCAACCCAAAAGTATAAAAGAAGCCCAAAAAACCAAAAACTTGCTAGAACAAGTCAAATTGAAGATATCAGGTCAAATAAGTATGCTTTAACTAAGTACTTTTGTTTAAATCCGACGTGGAATGGAGTATAGGAATCAATACAGGTAATGTTTTAACAAATGCGTCACCTTTAAATACGATTTTTCCGGACTCTTACTTCAAGCCCGAATTCGAGACATGACTCTTTTTATAGATAAGATGTGAATAATAAAGTGGGCCCAAATTCGCACCATGATTTTCTCTATAGATATGATGCGAATATTAATAGGCCCATATTTGCACCATGATATTTTTATAGGTATGATGCAAATATTTAGGCCTAAATTCGCACCATGTTTGTCTCTATTTTCATGATGCGAATATCTAGGCTCAGATTCGCACCATGATTCTCTATAGAGATGATGCGAATATTAAAGTGGACCCAAATTCGCATCATGACTTTCCCTATAGACATGATGCGAATGTCAAAGTGGGCCTAGATTCGCACCATGATTCTCTATAGGGATGAAGCGAGTGTTAAAGTAGGCCCAGATTCGCACCGTGACTTTCCCTACAGATATGATGCGAATGTTAAATTGGGCCCAAATCCGCACCATATCTTTCCCTATTGATATGATGCGAGTGTTAAAGTGGGCCCAGATTTGCACCATGATTTTCTCTATAGATATTATGCGAATGTTGATAGGCCCATATTCGCACCATGTTTGTCTCTATTTTTGTGATGCGAAATTTTATTGGTCCAAATTCGCACCATGACTCTCTATAGAGATGATGGAAATGTGAAAGTGGGCCCAAATTCGCACCATGTTTTTCTCCCGAATATGATGCGAGCATTAAAGTGGGCCTAAATTTCGCACCATTGTTGTTTTTATAGGTATGATGCGAATAGTACTAGGCCCGTATTCGCACCATTTTTTTTCCTAGAGGTATGATGCGAATGTTAATCGATGTGGGTCGATCTTCCATTATATCGACCTCAAATTTGATTAAATTCAAATCTGTACAAGATTCTCTGTACACAAATGAATTTGTCCTCTGTATCAAAATCATTATTAAAATCAAATTCCTCAGCAAAGTCATTATCATCAGATTCTTTTCGTACCCAGAAAAGTTGTAAAGATATCAATTGCCCATCGAATCTATGCGATCATCAAAGCCTTCAATGCAACTGAGCAGAGGTCTATGAGATCAGATAAGAAGCGGTATTGTCCTACAACTGATCTAGTAGTTTAGCGCTGCTAACTGAACATTGATGATAATTCATGTTGCTGAGTATGTTTGATCTCCTTCAATTGTTATATTGTCATTATGATCCATTTGTGAGCTCATGCATTGAAATAGGTATCAATCTAATTGCCAAATTTAAACTCCTCAACAACGTCATTATCATCAGGCTCCTTTCGTACCCAGAACAGTCGTAAAGATGTCAATTGCCCATCGAATCTTTGATTTCATCAAAGTCTTCTATGCTACTGAGCAGAGCCTATGAGAAAAGATAAGTAGCGTTATCGTCCTACAACTGATCTGGTAGCTTAGCGCTGCTAATGAACATTCATGATAAATCTTATTGTTGAGTATGTTTGAAATCGTCATTATGACCTATTTGTGAGCTCGTGGTAGAATTTATCAAACCGATGATATTAAAGCCATATTTGAAATTTGTATTGGTTGGAATGATATATTTACAGGAAGAAAAATTGACGCTGTCACAAACAAGATATAAAAATGTAAACAAATATTGAGACCTTACAGTATTTTTTTGACGTAATTATAAGCAACATGACCAACCAAACCACACATTCGTCAGAACAAATACAAAAGTCGAACCAATTTGTATACTACTTTTAAAACCATCTGACTGAACCAGTAATCAAGCATCCACTTTTGCTCTTCTAAGCTGTCATTCTTTTAAAACATAATTTGATAGATTCACCACTGAATGAAGTCATGAACATACTCCAAATTCTAATTGTTCAACTTCATTTGAATTTGTCTTGACTAGTGAACTAGCCCAGGAATACTCTTGTCGAAATTTCAATGGATTCAAATGGCTTTTTTCATGAATCGAATGGAATAAATTGAATGTTACGTATATTAAAATCTAATAAACTTGAGATATATAAGCTTATCAGTAGAAGAATTTAGGCTATTTTGTAAGGACTTACACGTCAGTTTACACTTGATAGCTTTTATTCGTAATAATGACGAGTGTTTTCAACGTTGTTTTGCAACTAATAGTTTAAATCATTTGAAACAGAATTCTTTGTAGAAATGTGTGCGGCTTGACGAAACAGAATTCTTTGTAGAAATGTTATGCGGCTTGACGAAAATGGTTGCAAATCTTAAATCGAGAAAGTTCAAACGCACTCTCAAAGATGTAAAGATATGCTCAAAAACAATTCTTGTTGAAAGAGTTGCTCTATGTTGATGTTGCATAAAAGAACAAACAATTTTGTAAAGTTAATAAAAACATGAAATTGTGGGAAAACATTCTACTACACCAAAGTAGATCTCCACTTAAAGATTGAGACGATGGCAGTATCAGGCCGTTCATTTGAGTTCGATGTAGTTCCATATGTGAAAACCAATTCACTAAAGTAGATGCCGCATTGTTCTCAACTAAACGTTTAATATCGCATACAAACCTGTACCATTATACGCTAAGAACATGATTTAACAACTGCTTTGTGTTCAGTACCCCGACAAATCAAAACAAGTTTTTAATGAGTGCACATTTCTGAAAAATCAACGCTCAAGTTAATTCCATGTTTTGCACTCTTATCTATTTCAGTCTTTTTGAAAATTCTGAATTTTTCCTGAATAAGCTATGAGATGCTTAAACAATGTTTATTGGCAACAACAAGAGGTGTGGTGCTGGTTTTGGTGCTTCCCAAAAGAAGTTAAAACATATAACTATCCTCATGGCAAATTAGCACTATGGGCGTTTGAAGCATGGTATATTTTTTAGGTGTGGTGTAATTTAGCGAGAACGTCTTGATGTAATTCTTATCAACATCAATAATTACATTTTTTGAAATTGAAGTAATGAGAAGCTTCGGTCAATGCTTCTCAACCTTGACCAATTCCGTAAACTCAAGCTCAATATGATTGTTCTCCAAATATTGTTAGACTCACAATAAACCTCACTCCGAATTTATACATCATTCTCAATTTGCAAGTTCACCTCAATCGCAAATCATTTTAAGTATATCATAACATCATATGATTTCTACATATGAGCGTAAATTGATACACTGATCACAATCTCAATTTATCTTTTGACATTTATTTGTAATCAAAATGTTTTTCAACTGTGGCTGCAAAATTTTAATTGTGGAATGTTTTCCTTATCAATAAATAGTTCTAACCCTGCAACTTTCATAGCTCAACAAAATGCCATTATTGACCAATCTAGATTACTCAAATCCAGTTAGAATCCCGCATGATATTGAAACAATTGCTATTGTTGGTGGAGGAGCTTCAAGTGCAATCATCCTCGACTCATTATTGAAAGAACCATCCAAGATAAAAAGAATAGTCATTTATGAAAGACAGAATAGATTGGGAGGTATTTGGTTGTACAATGAAAACACCATCTCTACGCCAAATCATATTTTGAAATCTGGTAATTTGAATATTGAAAACGATCCTCAATTGGATAATCCATTTCATACGTCAAATGAATCATCCTTGATATTACCTGGTAACAAACAAGAGAGATTTGTTGAGACTCCAAGTTATTTTGACATAAAGACTAACATAATTGAAAAGTTAATGACTTATAGCGACACCGATAATTGGGGTATTAATGGTAGTGAAGAAGATACGAAATATGTCTCAGGAAATGTAGTTCAACAATATATTGAAAAATACATCAGTCGAAACTTGAATGATGACAGATTTGAATTGAAATTGAATTCAACCGTGGAAGATGTTGAGAGATATACTAAGAAAGACAATACCTATGGGTTTAAAGTGACCGTAAGAAGCCCTAATGATGAGAAAGAAGACCTTTGGTATCAAGAGTATTTTGACTACTTAATTGTGGCAACAGGACATTATCATGTTCCTTACATACCTTTCGTACCTGGTTTAAGAGAGTTACAAGAAATGGATCCAGATATAGTCCAGCATGCCAAATTTTTTCGAACGTCGAAACCGTATAAAGATAAAACAGTTATCGTAGTTGGCTCTAGAGCTTCAGGCGCTGATTTGACAAAATTTATAGCAAGAGAACCGAACACAAAGGTATATCAATCTATAAGAAATAATCAAAGTATTCGAAACAGTAATCTTGCAAACGTGTCGAAGAAACCATCGATTAAAAAAATTATACACCATGAAAATCGGCAAGTGGAGGTGGTATTTGATGATGAGTCTACTGTGATGAATCCCGATCATGTTATCTATTGCACAGGCTATTTGTTCTCATACCCGTTTTTGAATCGACTTTTCAACAATTCCATCACTAGTGAGGGACAATCAGTTGCGAATCTATACCAACATACGTTTTTAATCAATGAACCTTTGATAAGCATTATTGGTGTACCAATTGATGCAATATCATTCAGAGCTTTTGAATACCAAGCAGTCTTGATTACAAGATATCTAACGGGTAAGATAGACTTACCAAGTAGAAAAGATCAAAGCAGTTGGGTAAATGAAAGGTACAATTTGAAAAAAAATACCAGAGCTTATCATACAATTGGAGTAGACGATGCATTTGATTACATGAACACATTGACTGAATTAGGAAAAATCAAGTCAGATAAGATTAAAACCGGCAGACAATTTCCAATCATAACAACTGATCATGTTAGACTACATAGGGAATCAGGAGAAAAACTTCGTCAATTTTGGGACCAATTTTAATCGAATATATTTGTTTTGAATTTCTTCTTTTCGAGAACCCATTGATTGTTTAAGTTATCTGACTTCAACAAAACCAACTTCTTAAAGCTGTCGTCACTATATGTAACTATTTTTGTATTTGATTTGAAAATGTTAGGCGGCGGCAATGTATCAGCGTCAAATTTAGAATCAATTTTAATAATTTTTAATTTTGGCAAGATAAAAGTTGCAAAAACATACTTCAATTTGAACATATCAAAACTGGTGAACTCCAAATACTCTAATGAATCTCTATTTGAAAAAAACAACAATGATAAAAATCTACAAACTTGTTGACCTGGAGAATCCATCTCATAAAACTCTAAATTGGAATCACGATTCCTAAAACTGATTGGAAAGTGACACCTTTTTGATTTTAAAGGATACATAGACTCAAATTGTATAGTTCTTAAACTGAACTTGGCGTAATAATGAGCAAATTCCAATGGGAACCAGCATGTTTTTCGAATTCTTCCAAGGATGATTTTCAAAACAGTTATAGATTGTGGTAGATCAAGGATGTGGTTCAATAAATCTAACGAATCAACTTTTAAAATAAGTTTTGTCAAATGCGTAAAGTTGTATAAACTATTTATGATACTGGTGATTTTAAATGCGGTTAGCATCGATGGTTTCAATACCAATTCTATCGTGGAAATCGGAAGATTTACGATAAAACTGTATGATTCATTGTCAATAATCTTATGCAACTTACCAATGCCCATGGTTATTGGTCTTCGGAGTATATAATTAAACTCTAAATATAGCTGAGTACATGTTAAAATCATGGGTAGGACGTATTGCGACCCTTTATCGATGTTCCAGCGAATAGTCAAAATGTGTTCTACTAATTCCACCGGTAAAGCTAAAAAGTAGATCATCAATGTTAAAGTATGGCAATGATGGACTGGATCTAGATATTGACAATTTGATGAATTAGCTGATGAAGTTTTGGTTGTTGTTTCCTAGAAATAGTGCTGCCAATTTTTACAGCCAAAAAACAAACTACACAAAATTAAGTATACGACTGAATATTTGAATGCACCTTTTCCACAACAAAACTTTAAAATGAAATATAATCAAGATTGAAGATCTAAGGGTCAAAAAAAGATCGAGACATCAAGCCTGTAAAGAGAGATTGAGAAAATGTTGGTTGCAAAAAAATAGCTTAAATTGGCTTCGATCCAATGACCTCAAGGTTATGAGCCTCGCGCGCTAACCAAACTGCGCCATTAAGCTAATTGTTATGCTAAAATCGCAATTTTAAAATATAAGCCTTTTATTTTAATCACGTGAAAAAAAAAAAAATGTTACTGAACCTGTTACAACTGGATCTAACCGCTCATGAAGGGTCTATTCCTTCTGACATTGTAATGAACAATCCCTCAACAGCTACTGCAACTACCGCTACCAACAACA